>JAVXUP010000397.1:0-497939 GCA_033070095.1 Escallonia herrerae | reverse complement strand
GGGGGGAAAAGGAGAAAACCTTAAGCATTGTCATGGCTAATCAAAACGGATAGCCAAACCGATCCACCATCTCCATTTTCAAAACTGTTATATCCGTTGCGCCACACAAAATGATGCAGAAGAATGACACAAGGTTTTGCAAATGCAAAATAGCATATTATATCACCAACATTACGACAATGAGTCGGAAAAGACAATGTACACCATGTACACCCCATTATCAACTAACCTGCCTTTAGGGTTTGCTGATCTGCTCGGTTTGGGCGAGAAGTCGCGACCTCTCAGTGTTATGCTCATGGAGTAATAAGCCGACGACTGTCTCCCTAAGAAGCATCTCCACCGCACCCTGACACACAATCAGAATAAAGGATTAAAAAGTGTGCCGAGCGTTAGGCTAAAATTGACTATAGAATTGTACTTGCCAGGTATATACCCGCTGGAATTATACTCACCGGATCCATATCGTACTCCATTTTACCATACCAATGCTCCAAATATTTTATCAAGTACATACCACAATGGCACCTACAGAAAAACGGATTAAAGTTCTACCAAACGTTATTAGTAGCGACATAGGCACACGGTGTCAACTAAACTGGGGAATGCTATCAAAATGCTTATGCCAAAAAACAGGCATGTACATGACAGTTCTACTCCATTGCAGACTGTATGACGTACGGGTGCAATTTCGGATGACGTGCTGTATCCGAGACAAACTTGGCAAAGTTCGTAAATCGTACCGTATAATAACGTAAACTAGATGCTGGCATGGAAGTGACATCAGCCTTACAGGAAGTAGGTTGGAAGGATGTGTGTGGCAAAAAAAGAAAGGGGGATTGGCTTAAGAAACATCCACAAATGGAAGTCCAGCTTCCGTGGATACTAACATTTTCGACCTCCCCGAAATATATTATCTACACCACACTGTAAAAGAACGTTGGACCTCATTTTCACTCAGGCAGACGAGGGGTCGAAATACAACCGCTCAATTAGGAAGACAAAAGCCACGACCTTTTGGAAAAAAAAGGTTATGGTTTCAGCCAGGAAGTTGGCATTCTAATGGTCCTAGTGGTTACTCAATATGGAACAAGGCCGGTATATGATGCTGCCGGTGCCTTGACCCTGAAGGTGTCAAAGACTCTTATATCTGGTACGTTGAATACAATTGCAAGGCTGACGTTTTCACCCTGATTGCCATCGCTCGTAGGAACTTCTGATGCCTATACCGTTGACATCGTTAACACTGGAGATTAGTCATCAAAAAATCGTACTAGTGATGGCAATGAGGATGAAAACTTCAGCCTTGCCACATCGCAGAGCTAATGTCGGGGTTTTTTTACCCTAACTGTTAATTCATCTTCAAGGTGCGGTTGTGGCACGGAGGAAAAAGATACGGTTTCCTGGGCACATCCCAAAAAAAGCAACGGGTATATTATGGCTACTGTAAAAAATGAAAAAAAGGACCAGACACCCCAACTGCACTTGGAGTATAGTAGATGATGATCACTGGGAATTACCTATAGCAGTGGTGCACATACGAGGCCCATGATACACGATAGGCTTTATTTGCATCAACGTAGTTGTAAACTGATATGGCTGTATGTTGTTTTTTGGGTTTATTTGCTGGCAATAAAGGACTTTCTATGAAAATTACAAAAACATATATGGGCCGGACTAAGTAAATAACTCTTACGCAGTGGTATCCCGTGGAATACTGGTAGGGACGAAAGCAAACGATGCCGATGTGAAAGAGAACCCTCTGCTTACATCTGCCACGATAAGGGATATTACCCTACCCTGCATGTTCAAGCATCGAAATAACAATTGTTAGCTATTGACGAGGGAACGGATCGGTGTGCAAATGGCACCAGCAGCAAACCAAGGAGGGTTACCAATAGGTTAAGGGCATGTCTCATTCCGGGAAGGAGAGTTGTACTTGATGGATCCAAGTACTCCATGCCACACGTGAGGAGATTGAAGGAAAAAGCCACCCAGTGATTACTTTTCCACAACATAGGCGTTATGAGCTGAAACATCCATATGAAGAACAGTTAAATCCATGTGAATATATCATGAGCAAGCACAGAAAATGAGCCTCCTACATCCTATTCACATATATTTAAATAGGAGAGGTTCTAAGAAATGTATTCAATTACCATCTGGCAGGAGTTGAGGTTCCTCTTAATCCGGTTCGACGGATAATATTTTTGAAATTTTTTCTGAATTTCGTCATCCGTCCGAGAGGTAGAGAGGTAAGATATAACGCTTTCCTACAAGTTGCAAAGGGCATCGTGTTAATACAAAATGTTGACTGCTCACACAACAACTATTCAGGTCATAGTCCGGTCGTCATTAGGTATACTTCTATGAAACTGGTGAGAATGAAAGAGCGCCAAATGTAGAGATGCGTACCGCAAAGAAAGTGGGAAAGATGTATCGATCTAGCGGGCCATTGCTCTCGGCGTTTATCACCCTGATAACCATGTCGAGAACCTGCATTGGTAGCCATAAAGTATAATCACGGGCAAATAAACCCACCTCGTCAAATTGTCATTTCATTTAAATAGTACTCACGGATGCGCCAACCCAGTTATTGCCTTCCATGGTCGATATATCAAACCGTGTTAAGTGGTAGCCGTACATACTTATTAGGACCTCCCTACAAATGGCAACAAATATATACGTGGGAAACTGATGAAAGGAAGCCTTTAAAATTGAATTCATGCTAAAAGGGGATGCGTTATTTACTATGTGCAAGATGAACAATGTGAATCTTCTGTGTGGAAACATTGTGATTTAGGACAACGGGATTCAAAGCACGGAGGATAGGTGGTCAATATCTTAAGAGGATAATAACTAAATTTAACATGAGAATTGGCTCGTACCCCGGATCATGGGAGGATGAAAAGGCATAGCCTAGCAAATCTGCCTGGAGGGCTAAGCTACATGGCTCATGAGTGGTTGGTAGAAGTGGATTAGTACCCGTTGTTGCCGCGTGCACCACCGGGAGTTGAATGGCATTCAATGGATGGAGAATCAACCTGGCAGCAATCTGGACTCTGTAGTGCTTGAGTTCAGACTAACAACAGAAGTATTATGTTAGAGGAGCATGAAACTACAAATGAAATTATGTGCAATCGTGTATACTAAAACATTGCAAAAACTTAAATGCAAACAAGGTTTACACGATTACCGGGAAGATCACTACACTGAACTTGCCCCACCAATGCTCCATGAACTTCAATGTGTACACTCTGCAATCATCACTGAAATAGTTCATAACAGATGTTCTTCAATGTCGTTAAGAGGATGAAGTTAGGAACGGAATTGAGAGAAGATAAGCATGTCAATAAGAGAAGATCGTACTCATTTGCCTGTTTTGGGCACGGATGACTCTGGAAAGCGTAAGGCTGAAAGTCAATGTCTCTACCAGTTATATGCATCAACATACAAGACTGGACACAGGCCTAACCAAAGAAAAGGTATGCAATATTATGTTGGCTCTACTTTACATCACCTAAATTCGACAGTTGTAAGAAATGCCATGGCTGAGTATATACCAGGTGCCTGCAAAAAACCTCAAGCTCAGCCAAAACACTGCGTCGACCAGAGTCGAGGTAGTCGATGCACCCCCTGTTGATGTTGATGCAGAGCATAGACCAATGATGCTCCCAGCAAATTGGCACGCAGAACTGAAAAGGGAAGAAAAATACAGCACATAAGGTGTGTAATGAACAATACACCTAAAATGGTTGATATAAAGGCAATGTTGTGTGAACTAAATATCTTGGTTTTTAACAGTTAGTGCCAACTAAGGATGATAGAATTTGAACCTTGCAAGTGCACAAAGCCAATATACAGATATAATACTGATATGGGAGAAGTCAATGGCCAAAGAGTATACCAACTGGACGTCCTCCAATTTAATCAGCCCTGTAGATTGATCAAAGAAGCGGGAGAAGAAGTCTCAGATCTCATCCTCGGACCGGAGGTCATCCATGAAGTTGATAACCGAGGACTGCAGTTTACGGAGGTATACTTGGCTCAGTTTCAAAACAATTAGACCAAAGATATGAGCATTACTCAAGTTGAAACAACGTAAATCACCGCAAAATCGGAGGCAAATGTGTAACGTAGCACAGAGCCTGAACGGTCGGCATTGACGACCTCCGACCACACATCAACAACTTGAAACATAAGGCAAACATAAGGTAGGGGCTACGAGCTATCAACCTCGTTCGTATGCAGCCGATGTTTGAAGAATGATAACAACAATAAGCTTAAATGGGATATGCAATATTATTCTCATCGCATGGCATCGTATATACATTGCTGGCTTGACAAGATGATTTTAACACAACGTATGTTAGAGCATATCTGAACCTGTCTCTAAGTAAAGCCAAATTCAGTTTAGAGACCACTCAAATCATGACATACCATGGTTATAGAATAGCTCAGTAACTATAAGTTCAAATGGTTTATCACACAGAGTGTGCATAACATTTGGTTTCTGATTTCCAAATTTCAGATTCGTGTTCTAAATATCTAAGTAAGCTGTTGGAAGAGGTAGGTAGAGATGTGGTACCTCGGATGATACCCACTGCTTCCCCTGTAGCGTGAGAATTCGGTCCTTAGTCAAGAAGCTTTGAGGCATCTTAACGACAACCGAACTGTCGATAAGAAATGAAAATAATAGGATAAGTAATAAGAACTTCTATAAATAAACTGACCCAACTACCCCAAAAGGCTTAAGCAGATTCATTACCTCCTAGGGACTTTGAACTGGAAGACGTTCTTCACAGCTTCCTTTTCGAGCCTTGAGAGCGTCACCCTTTGTTCACCGGCAACACGAAGAAAGGGGCTCCTAGTCGTGTTAGAGCACTTCACCCTTCTAATTGGAGCAGACCTCCTATTTGGACGGGGACGAATGATTGATGGCCCGGGCCCCGCTGGTTGTTGTGCAATAATGCGGCTGCTTGTCCTCCTCGTTTTGAAGGACAGCTTTAATAAGGGTACGAGCAGGTCGTCGGCCAGGGAACAATCATCCATGTTGTCGCCTATCGAAGCCGGTGGTGAACAACGAGGGCTGGCACATCTAGAGTGAGCAGCTACAGGAGACCTTTCAGTTGCAGAAGGGGAGGAGAAGGATCGTAGGCGCTTCGATACGGGTTCGTATTGGGCGCCGTCATTTGTAGAAATGGTCGGCCTTTTTCCACTCTTACTCCTTCCAGCAGTGGCACGACCTGAAGCAGTCCAAGCAGGCCGAATACGATGTTCAGATGGTGATGATAGTTGCTGATCTTGAGGTGTCGGGCCAACTTCGGGTGGAGTTGGCTCCGTAGACGATGCAGCGGCCTCCTTTGCAAGGAGGAACCTCTCAAGTTCTGGCAAGTGAGGCACAACCTTCGCAAGCTTGCGTACCCACTGCAAATGACTCAAACGTTGTTCGTAAAAAAACATAATGGTTTGAAGGTGAAAAAAGGAAAACCAACAGAAGCAAATAACTCCAGAATCCATTGAGTTGCTAAGCCACGTACCGAAATAGTTAAGGAGGTGCTAGCAGGGGCGGGGGAGACATCCGGGTCATTTTCTCCACGATTCTCCATTTCAATGCGGCTAATTATATGGCGTGGTGTCCAATGTGCCATATAGGGGCTTTCAACCTCTATGTTGTCGAGGACGCCGCATGGAGCTTTGTGGAAGTAAAAGAACTGCACGGGACATGTCATCATGGATCATGATCAATAATAAACATAGCTCGAGAAACGAATGTACATATAGTTATTCTTGCGTACCATCAACAACGCAACGCAGCCGGCGATACCGGTTTTGGTCCTGCCTTGCTTGAAATTGGTCACACCTCGGACCAACTTATTAAGGACAAGTTGTAACCAATTGTACTGGGCGGACGTTGATGCGACAGATATGGCAGGAAACAAGTCGACGGATGGCCTGCCCCTCGTGGGACAAAGAAACGTACTCAGCAAAAAAAGCAAGAAAGCCCGGCAAAATTCCTCATTCACTTCGTGTACACTAGTGAGGTACGAGGCCAAGGCCGCTAAACTCATCTGAGAAAAACGATCTCGAATGGGGTGCAAGACGTCGTCGTCAATGGATGTTGGAACTCATTTGCCCTTGTATGGAATTCCTAATACAAGTCCAACATCAGTGGCATTTATCCTCACGGTTTCGGTCTTGCCTACGCGCATCTTGCGCGTGTACGGGTCAAATCTGTCAACAAGGCCAAGTAAGAAACTCCTTGGCAATGTTGAGCAGTGCATGTTGAAGAATGACTTGAAACTCATTGCCTCAATTACGGAGGATTTGGCGGCATTTTCTTTTAGCCCCTCCATCAAAGCAGCAAACATCCTAGGGCTACACCGGCTGTCGAAGCTTGCCTGCAATAAGTTAAAAATGCTATCAGTAAGGGCATGTGCTGTACATTTCCATATAAAAGCTTGTAAAACAACACCGAACATTGTACAACTGACGATAATGCAGGTTCCAAAGTGCGATTGCTGAATGTATAGAGAAATCATTGTGCGTATGCAGCTCTCAACTTGACTGTCTGTGGAGAGCTTGTACAGCTTAGCAGCTGTGTGAATGTTCTGGAGTTCATGAGGTACCTAGGACATTAACCCCCCGCATTTTCCATGTAGTTTAATTCAAGACTATGTGCTAAGTTCAAGATTATGTGCTAATTTAAGCGTACTGATGATATGGAGTTCATGAAATACATAGGAGACTAATCATGCATCAAGGTAAAATACAATCAGGCACGTTGCGATGTCACTCACCGTCGCTACCGAGGACATCGTCGGCAAAGAGGCCAGCGATGGCGTGAGCCCTAGCTCATTCTACCTCTATACTCACAGAAAGACTACAACACCTCACCCCCTTTTTACCTATGAAATTGAGTTAATACATTCATTGCGTTGCCCCGGAACACCACCATACATCAACCCACTGACACACCATCAAGCACATGCACACACCGGTCTCGGGTAAACACGGCAGCCACGGATGCCCGACCGCAACCATAGCCCTTTTCTTTTTTATCAGACCTACATACAAACGCACACTAGGGCAGCCACAGTGGCAGCCCTCAGTTCACGCACAACTCAAACACCATTCCACAAACAAAATACACCATACCCACAGGCTGCACCAAAACTGAAGCAGCCCCTCCTTCGCAACATGGCTGCACCGCAGCCCACATTGTCACCAGTCTAACTATACACGTAGAAAATCTCACAAACACACGTTCCTCGTGCATTCATTGTACTGCTCTATTTCTGTCCGTGTACTTACGAATGGAGAATTGTCTGAATTTGCTATTAAAAGCCATTGAGCAGTCTGGCCCCATTTTGATTGAATGCCATCGTGCTCTATGTCAACACCAGTCTCGTGTTTTCTGAATTTCCACTATAGGCATAACCTGGTGTCATTGCTATGAGTCATAGCAATGTGACGGTGAGGAGCCTGATTGGTGAATTCTATGGGGCTAGCAATTCCAAAAAGATACCTCAGTTAATGTAAAGTTTCAATTTTTGGCTTCTTTTCTAATTATAACAACAACAGTGGAGACTTTTGTGTTTATAAAGCATTGGCGGGTCCATGTAGGCGTAGATCATGGTGGCCAACCGAGACAATTGGTTCTAACAAGAGAAAAGCTGACTTGCCTGTGAGTGATACATAATTTGTTGTCAATCCAGCTAATATAAAATCTTTTGTGAAGCAGGGGGGGTACTCTATTGGTCAAATTGGATTCTTTGCTTGGTTGGTATCAAGGAGATATCTAGTACCCTATGGGAGTTTATAGAGTATTACGATGCGTGAAAAAATAACACTTTTTGCCGGTTTCCATAATTTTTAGTGTTTTTCAAACCCCATCGAGGTTGGGATTTTCTTTTCTCAGGGGTACGGTCTGAGTGTCCAACCCCCCCCCCCCCCGGCTGAATGTCCAACCCCCCCACACGTTATGAGTTAGTTTATTGTAAATATCGCAGGCTACGATTATTTAAGAATAAAAAAAGAAAGCCCTACATATTATGAGCCAACCTTGGGATTACTGGTCTTAAGGGGCTTTACCACGAAACCATTCATGCATAACAGTAAATTGGCATGAAACGAACACTTGCCTTATTGGTCTTGCGTTTCTCTTTGCCTTTCTTCGGAGCGGCCTTGTACTCCTCCATGCCTTTTTTGGCTTGGAGGACGTACGGTAATTTCTCATCCTCGCTGAGGTCTTTCCACATTTGCGAGGCAAGCTGTGAAACCTAAAATGAAGACATATTTTAGATTGTCAATAGAGCAGTTACCAAATAATGGAGCTGGGAAATGCTAAAATAGTTTCAATTACCTCTCTCATCATCATGCAATGGGTAGCGTGGGACTGCTGCAGTCCTTGCTTTATTTCGGCGCTGAAGACAATAATGAAAACCAAGGTCAAACACTCATCATAATTACATGTCTTGCATATACACTACCTTATAAACTTTATCAAGAACTTACACAAATCGCATGAACGCGTTGATAGGCCTCTTCCCTGTACTAGATGCCTCGCCTCGCTCCATGTTTGAGCTCATTGCTGAAACAAAAGGCAATTGTAAATACACGTATTTACTTTTGACTCTAATATCGTACCTAGATGCAGTGGCAGAACAATTAACCTCACACAATGTGGACACCAACAAGGGCAAAAATTACACTTGCAACAGCTAAACTATAGACAATATGTAATTACATCTTAGGTCAACCATGTGGCCATGCGTCAAAGTAGCAATAGAGGAATTACTCTGCCATTTTACACATCATGTCTCAACTTGGCAAATTAAGTTGCCAACAACGCACCATTTATGTGTAGTTGATACCTATGTTACATGGACCCTTCAATTTGGGGTGAAGAACGGTGTCCAGCGACCCTGACACGGGTATGGGAGCCGTACCAGACCCTTTGGATTGAGAACGGACACGGCTGATGTCTCTGGCGCTACTTAGAGGATGAGGAAGATTCTTGGGCAACATTTAATCCGGATGAAATGATGAAACATTATATGTACCAATTGTTTTTACTTCGTTTTTTGTTAAATTAATGAATGAAATCCTTAAATTGATTGATCTTTGTTATCATGTACTCGTTTCATTTGTTTGCCAATTGCTTTGCAGAAGAAAGAAGAAGAAAAGTGGCCGGAGACGGAAGAGAAGGAGAAGCAAAAGATGGAGGAGAAGGAGCAGTGGCAGCAGAAGGGGGAGAGGATTTCTCTGAAACTTAGCTCGAGAGACGCATGGGGACTGAACCTTTTTTTCCTTCTTTTGTCGTCTCATCTGCCAGAGGCCTCGAACCACATGTCCTTGTGACAAGTTTTCTTTCAGCCTTGAGGCCTCGAACCACACGTCCCTGTGATGGCAGAAAACTTGTCTTGCACTCTTTTGCAAGTTGAAATGAGGCCTCAAACCACACGTCCTTGTGATGGGATGCAAGCATGGCCTCTTAATTGTTTCAGGCTTTTAACTATTGGGGCGGGGGAGCGGCGGTTTGGATCCAGGGCTAGGTGGTTCATTTTTTTGTTGGTAGTCGGAAACCGTGTATAATATCTACAAACTATGCTAGAAATCTAAAATATGTTACCTTTGACATGAATGACAGCTCAAATTTTAAATTCATAAATTTTAATGACAGCTCAATTTTTGAATTCATAAATCTCTTCAAAATATTGGCTATGTAAAACTCGAGAAAAAATATAATTCAACATTCACATTGCATATAAAATTATATTTTATTTTTTACGTTGTGTTACACTTCACTTTTGCCCACTATCACCACTATTACCCACTATCATCACTTCACAGTTCACACCACTATCACCATTATTACCCTCACACTACCACAGGTCCACCACTATACGGCTACCCCCGCCACCATCGCCAGTCAGCACCACACATCCACCTTCACCACACTAGTGCCACCAACACCCGCTATAGTCACCAGAACTACCGCAATAGTATGTTACATTACCACCATTATTATCACTATCACCACACACTTAGACTACCATTGACGTTGTTGCCTCCGCACCATGTTCTCACCACCGTCATTGCTATCAACACTATCACTACTGCCACCAACGCTACCACCAGCGACTCTTTAATACCACCACCAGCGCTATCGCCACCACTACCATATCCATTGCTAGACTGTCCACCACGACCACCACTACATCACCATTGTCACCAATACTGCCACCAGGCACGTTCGAATAGCGCCAACTTCTATTACTATCACTAGATCACGCCAACACCACCAATATTGATGTGACACCGTCACCACAACCCCTAACAAAAACTGCTACCAGCATCATCACTTCTCACCAACACTAGCGACGCTTCAATAACAAAATCACCACTACCACGTTGCCATCATTAGACTGCCCACAAGTGCCGCCATTCATATTGAAACACCTGCATTGTAAAAGCTATAAACCACCTCTACCTCCTTTTGGACCTTCAGTTTGTAACTCCATAAGGCGACTATAGAGCACTTCTTCCATCAATAGGTACTCCCAACCCGTCGACTACACGGCCTAGCAGACATTTAAGCATAACATATTTTACTTTTCAGAAAAATTTTTGCATTACCATAATAATGGGTGCACAAAAGATTGGGCATTAGAAGATGGCTGTATATGCATAAAGTATAAGTGTCAGTTGTTGAACAGCCTAGAATAACAAGAAAAAGTGGTCGTCACAGTAGAACCGTGTGCCACTAATATGCAAAACTACATCCTGTACAGCAGATTTCCAAAAGTAAAAATACTATGCTATGCTACCCCCTTACTTTACATGGTCGAGGCTTTCCCTTAGTCAATGCACGAACTTGACTACTGGCGATTATTTCTAGCAAATTACTCTTGTAGGACTTTGGACAATGGAGCCTCTAGCCATTTGGGGTGAGAAATTGTTCATGAAAGTGCCTATTAATAGTGAAAAATTCACCAGTACACCAATTGGGGCATAAGTTGCAGTCCCCCAATTCACGTGCAAATAGTCAAACACATGCAAATGTTTTGGTAAATAATCAATTATGTACTTTTTCTCTGGACATCATATGCACATGGACAATTCCATGATGAACCTAATTTTGTTACATTTCAAGCAACATTTCAGATTTATGTTTAAGGGCAGAAACTGCGATCCTATTAACTTCGAAGATTGACAGAGGGGCCAATCTTACTAAAAACAATGTACATCCAATATTTCAGTTGCTATAACTGAAGCAATATGCATGCCAAAGTACGGAAGCATGGGAATTTGCCAAAAAACACAGGGACACAAGAACAGAAACAACAGATAATAGTGGGGCTATACAGCAGCGTGAACGAACAAATGTAGAAGAAACATGCTGATCGCTCAAAAAATGTAAGAAGGGGTACCTTTGAAGTGGCGCGCACCAACGTTGAGCTTCGGAATGCCTCTACGTGGACAGAGGAAGGACCACCATTACGTGGTGGTTGGGGGTTGAGGGGTTGGGCGAAGGGGATGGAGGACAGGGCTGTGGGGGCGATGCTGGGTGCAGGGAGACAAGGGTCTCTCGGATTGGGGGACAATCCCATTTGGGGGGAAAATATGAGGGTCGGGGTGGGGTAGTGGTGACCGCAACAGGGTAGGGGGTGGGGTTGGCAGGGGGGACGTGGAGTGGGGCAGGGAGAATTTGGAGGGAAGGGAGTTGGAGTGGAGCACCGATTAGGGGAGAGAATGGCTGGGCGGGAATGGCCGAAGTGGGTGAGCTGTGCGGGGAGGGGTATTTTGGGGAAGGGGAAATGTTGATATTTTTAGAAACCCATTTTTCCACAACTCACCCCACCTTTCAGAAATTTTCGGAATTGGCCCCCTCTTTTCACAACTTCCACAAAAAAACCCATCAACCCCAAATATTTAATCAAAAATCCCATGTTTTCCTAATTTTTTCAAAAAAATGAGGCAGAGAGAGAAGGGGGCAGAAAGAAGGAGAACGGCAGTCGACCCTAAAGTGGCAGCGCCACTCTTACCTCAGGGTAACCCCACTGTTGACCGTGCTTTCGGCCACCAGTGATCAACTCCGACCTGCGTCTCCATCAAATGCACTGCCCAGCGCCTCCATCAATCACAGCCACACATTGGCCGTAACCCTCTATACCGCCGAAGCCATCGCGCCACTGCCACCACTACACGGTTTCATAACCGGCCAGCCACAATTTTAGTCACACCAGCCATGGACGTCCTCTGCGACGTGCTGTAGTGTGATGGTAACCCAAGATGGTAAGCTCCAATCTTCTTCCGTTCACCACTAAAAAATTTACAACCACCAGCTATTTCATAGATGACCGCCGCGACCATCAGTGACACATGCTACCACTGACCATGACTAGAGTAGAGACCAGTGACCCACCATTCTGGGTTATTAACCCAATCAACCTACTGTCCAAGCATTGCCCACCATCATAGGGACAGTCACCGGTCGGGCTACCCCTGTAAGTCTACAAATTACTTGTCACCGTCAAAGGGCAGCTATAAGTCGTCAGTCCAACCATCATCTTCGTGAGATTGGCCATCACCACTGCATGATTAATAAATCCCATGACAGCGGTGCAAAAAATTGGGTTTAGTGGTATGTATTGTAAATAGAGTTTGGTGGTCTAATGTGATCTTGTTACAATGTGTAGTGATGGTTAACCGACGGTGCTTGCGGTAGCTAGAAGGGACAGAAGTAAGTGGTGCGTGTGTGGCTATGCGAAGGGAATTGTGGTGTGTGAGAGCTAAAACGGAGCAGCCATTGTGGTGAATGTGCAGGTCTAGTAGGTGGACGGATTGAAGTGTGGTGGTGTATGTATGTATGGTTGTTGTATGGGGGTGTGTACAACTGTGTGAATATTGGTGCGTGTTAGTGATTAAGTGGGTATGTGCATGGAGGACTACGCGTGGTGGTGTGTCTGTGTACGCAGTGTACAGGGTATTTGTGCATCGTGTGCCGTGGAGGTTGTAATGTGGAGGGGTGTGTGAAGGTGTGTAAGTGTTTGAGTGGGTACCGTGTGCAGTGGTGCACGTGTAAAAAGCGCGCGCGCGCGCGTGTGTATACAGTGTGTATGTGAGTATAAACAATGTGTGTGTACTATGTGTAGGGGTGTGGTGTGTCGGTGTACATAAATAGCGAGTGTGTGAGTAGTCAGTGTGTACAAAGGGATGCTATGAGTTGATAAGGGAAGGAAGGCGAACATGTGAATGGATGCATGGCGTTACTGGTGGGTTCAAGGCTTAAGGCTTAAGCAACGGGAAATATACCCAAAATTTGATTATCGATAGTCACTCGATATGGGGGTTGTGGGGTGTCAATGAAGTCTAGAAAATGTCTATTATGATAAAGAGGACCAACATTATTTCTTGGAATACTTTGGGGATTATCAAAACGGGTCAGTTGTGGGTGTGTAAAGGTCAAACAATGAATGCGGCGCTTGAATTGTTGAGGATATTTCAAAAAGGGATACGGTGTTGACAAACGACGCTTTTGGGTTAAAGCACGTAGAGGGATATAGAGAAGATAAGAATTATGTTGACGGTTCTTTGAGTCAGATGTAGTAGCATGATCGTTGTTCCGGAGATTTTTATATAGGAAAATGTGTAGCATCAGGTAAGTGACCTTTTGATTCAACTAGTGTTTTTATATATAACGTATATGTTTATCTACTGTTAAAAAGTGGTGTTTATCAGCTTTAACTGTCTTAATTACGTTTAGCTGCTCTAGCCGGATTTGCCAAAAAGCTTTTAGTGATTTGTTTGTCATTAAAATTTGGACCATGATATAAATGATACTTTTCTTAGAAATTGTAATGGAACTCAGATTTGAAATGTTTTGATATTTGGCGTTATTGTGAATATCGAACAACTTGAAAACTATCGAAAGGAGTGTGAGGATGGTTTGACCATAAATTGACAAGTGGTTACGTTTAAGATGAGCCAAAAGGTGGTTGAGATTGAACTGATTGTCGTGAGTTTTGTGCTAATGATTTTATACCTTAGTTTTGGTCCCATGTACTCTATTTTGTTTTATCGGATGATTACCAACTCTATGATTTTAAATTTCTTTGTGGCTACAATATAAAGTGAGTTATTTTCTAGCATACTATGGTCTACCTAGTTGAATCATTGGTTACTTACTAATCACATAGAAACATTTAGAGAATCTATAGAAAATTTTCTCTTAGTTGAATCATTGGTTATTTACCAACTAATGCAGCTACAAACTAACTTGTGAGACTACAAAGTCCGACTTTCCCCTGGTTACCGTAAGTTTCATCTATTGTAAGTATGATTATATTGGAAACATTTAGAGAATCTATAGAAAATTTTATGACCTACATGCGACATTAAACAAACTATCATGCATATACACCTATCTACAAATGATTTACCCAATGCCACCATGCTTAGGTTTTGGCAAATGTCAACTACTATCACATAAAAACTCACACCATCAAAAGAAATCATATGCTTCTCTACGAAGAATGTGTGTGCTATTTATATCTAGTTACGATATCCATCAATATATTGCAAACATAGGGTTGCGACCTATCGTTATTGCAGTTTGTTTTGGTGGTAGTGGAAGAACAATCTTAAAAAGCTGGCCTTTTCAGTAATGAAATTCGGCTGTGACTTTCTTCACCAGTAAGTACTTTTCTTCAACAACTTTTCCACAACTTTTGCACATTCCTATTGTATTTATCTGTGTCTGGGGCCTTCTTTGGGTAGCAAATGAGAGCCTCACGCTTGATCAAGCTCGGTTCAGCATCTTTAAAGGCTATAGCCTCCTCGTGAATGAGTTTATTTGAAGTTTCTTCAGCGATGGATTTTATAAACTCCTGCTCATCCCTGTTAATTTGTGATTTTCTGAATAACCTAATACTCAAGTTACCTAATATGCTCACAACTTATGGTCTTTGCACAGGAAACCCCGTCAATGAAATTATGGATGGTGAAGAAAGGGACGGTGACAAGGAGGATCATAAGGAGGATGCCGCTTTGGATGATCACTAAATGTACTCGATAGCTCGCACATGTGTTTCCCTACTTTGGACGACGAGCACATATTTTTCAGCCCCCCTCCCCTATGGACTACCTTTAATGACTTCTTTTGTTTATTTTTGTCTCCTTTGTTAGGAAAAACATTGATGTAACTCACTTTATAGCTTGGATTGTATTCCCTTCATCCTAACATACATTAATCATATTTCATTTTTGGACTATCCCAAGAAAATTGACTACTTTTCAAATTAAGAAAGATCTTGTAGGTGTTTTTCTATTTTTTCCCTCTCTACATTATCTCTCCACATATAATCATCCACCAACTCATTTTCTCATTCTTGGTTCAATTTCGTCCCCCCACTATCTCTCAAAGCAGAATGACCAAACTCATAAAATATGATTCATATTCAAAATAAGCGTAAAAGTCAAACTTTATGAAATAATTTGGGACAGAGGAAGTATTGTTTAAGAGCTGTGTGACATTTGTGTTGCAATTTTGGTTAATTGTCATATGTGAATTGATTGAATTGAAATACAAGAAAGAGGCTTTTTTCCCTCGAAAATAGTACTTACTCTGTCCTTAAATAATTAATCAATTTTTCTTTTTGGGCTAACCCAATTTTTTTTTTTATCATTTTCCAAATCATGAAAGATTTCGTAGGTAGCTTTCGGTATTACCCTTCTATAATTTTTTTTCTATTTTTTTCTCTACATTTAATTTTTTGCCAATCTTTTTTTTCTTTCCTGGCCCACTTTATTTCTCCTTTCTCTTTCCAAATTTAATCTTTCACTAACTCATTTTCTCTCTCCTGACCCACTTTCTTCTCCTTCCCTCAACTTTCCACACATATTAAGGATATAAGTAATATGAACCCCAGAGTCGAGAGAATATTATCCAGTAATCGCTTACTTGGACACTTTCTTAATTCCGCCTATAGACTTTCCTATTTTGAATTTTTAAAATATTTTAGATTTACTTACCTTTGTAATAATGATTTGGATTCTCTCTCTCTCTCTTTCTCTTTGTGTGTGTGTGTGTTTAAATTCAACCAATTATACAGATTTTAGATTTTTCTCTCTTTTATGTCAACATGTCCCACTCAAAAATTTTATTTATATCTTTACAATTCTATTAATTTTTAGATTTTGATAAAAGTAAATCTCTATATATTCCTTTTTAATCTTAATATTTTTTATTGTTTAAGAAAACACAATATTCTCCATTAGATTTTCTATTAAACAACCATAATATCCTTCCTTTTATTTCATTACAAGTTTTATATATAGTTTATGCTCTAAATTTTTTCAATTATTTATTAATTATTGTTACTCTTTTCTTCGTGATCTTGAGTAATACAACCTCAAGATACGAGTTATTTTTATAACTATTATCAATGCAATTGCTATTAGTTAGGAGAGACTATTTTTATTATTTCATACACCATTTTTCATCTTCATTTGTCACTAAAAACTTACAATTATTGCTCAATTCATTTTTCACGATAAAAATTGGTAAGAGAACTCCTTTAAAAAGGTAAAAAATAATTTTTTTATTAACTTATTGTCACTACCAATTTGATAATTATTATTAAGAATACATATATGAGATTTCTCAGCAAGTATTTTGATAGTTATTCCCTTGTGAAACGCATGTGATCAATACTAGCTAAGCAATTATTTCGAGACAGAGGGAGTATTAGGGAATTCTTGAAATGGATAATTACTGACTAAATTCCATCGCACCTGTTATCTTTTGACCAATTTTTAGTGACGGAATTCCATGGATAATTGCTCTTTTTCTTTGCAAATTAAGAAAATATATATCAAAAAACTTTTCAGCGATGAAAGATCAATCAATAGAAGTGGAACGTTCCTCAGTAAAAGCCCAGGTAATGATCAACGAGCGCCTCACTCCATCGATGATCTTTTAGGAGCGGGATTATTTTCAACAGATTTTTAACGACGAAAATTCCATCCATAAGACTCTTTAGTGATGAATTGGCTACCTTTAGCAAGGGAAGATCATGGTTATTTATTCGAGTACAAAAATAGACTTGTAGGCCCAAATTGAAGATGACGAAAATGCAAATCAAATGAAATGAAATAAAAACTACCTTAATCGAAGATTGAACCACAAAGATATCGTAAAAAAAAAAATTGGATGGAAATTTAAGGCATGAAAGTTGAGAGAAAGCCAAGGGGATATGTTCAACAGTTTGGGATAGTCTTTAGGATTTTGCCTTTGTTTTTGGACATGTGAAGTGAGAAAAAAAAAAGGCTTTGGTCGAAAGAAAGTCATGTTTTACTACTGGAAAGCGTAAATTTAAAAGTGGAGGGGAAAAAATCAGCAAAATGGATCAGCCGGAAACATAAACTGGTAATGATAAAGTTAATACAGATAGAATTTTGGTGTGGATGAAGAAAATAACATAGTGTATAATAACCCTCACCTCAAAGTCGCCAATTTACCGTTAAATGTCCTCCGTATCTTAGGTCAATCATAACTTTATGCTTGAACACAGAAATAAATAACATAATCCTTTTCTCTTTTTCTTCTCTTTTATCTCTCCAAAAAATTAAAGATTCTTGTATCTTCCTCATTATTGTATAGCAATTTGCTAACGTAGTAATACGGTTGAAGTCTTAGTTGTTAATGCAATTGTAATATAACTTAACATCCTAGTCCAATCAACACATCTTTTAGTGGGTAATCTAATTATAATAGCAACCAAATAATATGCCGTTTAATCCTAACTAATTGATCGTGTTGGACTTGCATGCTTATTTAGGATATGAGTTATGTTTTATGAGTTTTTCATTCTACACCAAAAGAGAGAAAGAGAGAAGGATGAAAGAAAGTGGATCATTAGAGAGCAAATTGAGTTGGTGGAGGTTTAAAAGTGGAGAGAGAAATATAATTAAAAAAGTGAAAGAAGGGTAAAAATAGAAATGAAATCTTTCTTAATTTAGAAAGAGATCAATATTTTGGGACAGCTTAAAAAAGACATATGATCAAATATTTAGGGACGGATGGAGTATCAAACACTAATTATGTCACTAAAATTACTTCCAAAGAAATATTTCTAAGGTGCATTACTTATATAATGTTAGAATATTATTCTAATTAGCATTTACACAAGTAGCCAAAAAAAATTTTGTCAACCATCACCCCATCGTTTTTGACCTTTCAAATTTCTGATTCTCTTTGGGTGCATATGTTTTGGGATAAAATTGTCGGCGGGGGTGGTGCTGCTGTTTGGAAGACAATCAAAGAGAGAGGAAATAGGTTACCCAGAGAAGAGGAATATTGGTTTTTAACAATTTCTTTATTATGTAACCAAAACAACCTAAAAGATATTGAAAAACAGGGATACTTTTGGGTGTTTGCTTTTTGTGAGTCTATTGGGCGGATACTACATGACGTTAGGCAGATACAACACAGTTAAGTAACGATCTCTCCCTGAAAATTTAACTGACGTACGGTCAATAAAAGATTTGACCATCAATTGTCGTACAACTAAAGATTTTGGAAAGTGGCGGTGATGGGTGCCAAATTTGGAACCTTACGTGTTGAGTGCAATTAACTGTTATGTTTGAGGTACTGGTTGCAATTAATCCTTTGAAAGTACTATAGAACTCTTCAATGCCATAATGCGTCATTGGTAGGCCGAAAGTTAAAGTAACGTCAAATTTTACTTTAGTCGTTGATCAGCTCTGATAAAATTCCACACATGTCAATAAGAATATTGATGTTTGTAATCATGGAAAGCCGTGTGTTTTACAACTACCACATATTTTTGCCTTGGTGTTATGTCAATTTTGTTTTTGTACTAGATTTTGTTTTAAGATGCAGTCTTCTAGATCATGAGTACTAGTTTGATACCCGTGCATTGCAACGGGTCATTATATACTTACAACCATGAAGAATTTTTCTATTCAAGAATATTCGGGTCAAACAGTGAGAAAAAGAGTGATGGTTGAGAATTATTACATAAAAAGAAGGAAAAATATTATCATAAAATATATGCCGTCAAAAGAACAATTAAAAGGAAAAAAGAGAAGCCTATTGACCTTGAAAAGAAAACACCAATCTATTCGGTACGAACTAACCAAGGCAACATATTTATAAAGACGACATGGAACAATAATGGGGCAAAGACCATTAACATTTAACATAACAACACAAAAATAAACAAAACACGAGTCCAGCCACCTTACCTGTATACATAAAATAGAAAATTTTCACGCTAAAAACAAAAAGCTAAAAGTTTCCAAGTTGAGAACAAAAATATAATCATCCAATCTTTTTTACATAAAAATAACAGAAAGTTTCATGATAAATAGCCGTGCGAGATATAAAAAGATTATAAATGTCCAAAGATATATAAAGAACGTGTAAGTGCTTGATGAACTTACCAGGACATGTCCAACAAAAAGTATGAAGCAAGTGAAATTTAGGTGAGAAGGATGAGAGAGTTGTGATGTTAGGTAAGAAACCTGAAATTTAAAATTTAATAAAAGAGAAAAGATGATAATGATGGTGAATTTAAAAGAGGAAACGTTTGACATAGTGATTCGCATTTATCAAATATTGTATTATAGGCTTAAGGTTACTAAAACTAATAAAACAACCCTAGAGGGAGGGGGGTGAATAGGGTTTTAAGACTACTTTAAAATTAAACAATTGATCACAACAAACTTAGAGAAATTACGAAGAACACCAAGAAAGCTTCAAACACTAAACCACAATCCTAATATCTCAAATAAGCAAGCTAACCAGTCTCAACAAAAGTATAAGACAATAATAGAAAGAGAGAAGGGTTTAGCGATACTTGACGCTTGAGATTTAGATGGTTCGAATAGAATTACCTTAAAGCCTACGTCCACCCCTTTCAAAGAAGTCCCTTAAAAGGCCTTAATATTCACTAGAATGATCTTTCTTACGGGTCAAGATCAAACCTCTTCAATCCCTTGATACTATGCCCACATCAAGAATAAGCTTTGACAATCCCAAAGCTCCAAAACTTGACAGCTTTCATACAAGAAACTTTAGATGAAGATTTCTTTACAAAGATTTACTCTCAAGAAGTAGATGAATACAAGTTTTAGCTCTAGAACAAGAGAGATGAGTGTATGATAACTTATGAAAGTGTATATCTCTCAAAGTAAGCTCACAATAAAAGCTCTCTTGAAGTGGATGGGAAAATAATGAAAATCAAGAGAGATTGAACAATTGCTTTGATCTTTGAGTATATGCAAGATAAGAAGGCTTTGAATGCAATTGATGAATAAAAATTATGCCCAAAATTATTTATATAGTTGTGGAAATTAATATGACCGTTTGGAAGTAGGTAGAGCAATAAATGCACCAAACGGTAAACGCAGTCAATTGCATTGCACCATTGCAGTCGACTTTATTCCCAAAGCAGCCGTTAGAATTTCAAAATTTTCAATTGTAAAGCAGCCGTTAGAATTTCAAAATTTTCAATTGTAGTCGACTGTATTCCAATGCAATCGACTGTAATAGGCTACTGGAAGTTATTGCAGTCGACTGCATTAGAATGCAATCTACTGTAATACCTCACTGCCTAACTTGCAGTCGACTGTATTCCTGAAAATGCAGTTTCCCTAATTTCAAAGAATGAAAAAGTTTATGCATGCAAGGAAAACCTTTGGACAAACTCTAGGTTACAGTCATCGATGCGATCAACTCTCTATGTCTTGTTACAAAGAAAGGAATAAAAACATTGTAAACATCAATCGAACAATTCCATCTTTGATGCGTTCCGTTTAGTGTCATTGATCGATTTGCTTGTCTGATTGTCCATTTGCATGAGTATGAGATTGTACCTATTGTTTCATCAACTCAATGCATATTAGACAACGTAATCATCAATGTTAGTTATCATCAAAATCAAATATAATCCTTGGTTGAATAACCATAAGGTTAACAATCTTACCATTTTTTATGATGACAAATATTGATTCAAATACTATGAGATATATCGGATAATATATGTAATGAAGCATGACAATCTCAATTTCAATCACTATAAACAGTAAGGGGTCATAAGAAGAATTTAGGACAATAAGCCCCCCTATCTTAAGCAATATAGGGCTCCCCCTATCTCAAGTAATATATGCTCATATCAAATCCACACAAGAAAATCCACACAAATAAATCTACATAAGTATGAATTAACAAGATTTCCCCCCTTTTGACATCATTAAAAAGATTAAGGGTTGTATGTGTGTGTGTGTGTGTAAAAGTGATCAACACATGTATCCATCCATGGATAATCAATGTAGCCAACAAAGGGCATTCAAAATAAGAAAGCGCAAGTACTTGAATACCCATCAAGAGGTGTACTAAGTACATGTTACAAAATAGCACATTAAAAAGAAGCATAATATGAATCAGATGTGCAACAAGATAAGCGTGAAGTAAAGTGCCAATTTAAAATATCAACCCAAGTTCTAATGTAATACTACGAGTAGCATCCATGACCATGACAAGTTTTGAATACATAATAGAGTTGAAAAACCTAAGCATAAACACTAACTATGTCCTAACTCAAGGACCAGATGGTGGAGGTGGTGGATAAAATAGAATACCGCAATGATCTTCCATACGAGAAAGGCGAGCTGACTGTGAGCGAAATCCATCCGACTGAAACTGGCATGCATCTGTTGCTACATCGCATCCAAGCGTGCAAGGATCGCCTCAAATTCGGTAGCAGAAGAACTAGAAGAAGTGCCCACCTTATGAGTACTCTGCATAACCAACAGAGGTGGATCACAATCAATCCCATCACCGGCATGTCCATGAGTACCATCATCATTATCCTCATCCTCATCATCATCATGCATAACAGCATCCATGTCAGGCTCGAGCAGAAGTCGGCCATGTCGATCTAGAAGGCCCTTCCTACGAATGGTAGAAGATTTGAGAACCTGATGCCAATTCACCTCAATGTAGTCGCGGTGAAGAGGTATATCAAGAGCGCAAAAAATGCGAGTGAGTAGAAGGCCATAGGGTATAGCTAGGGATGGATGTGAGGCACTCCTAATCATGTTCAACATAATAAGATGAGGGAGGTTGATCTGTGTGCTAGAGCGAAAGAATGTCAAGTGCTGGACATCGAGATAAGATACAAGTGAAAAACTGCCAGCTCAAGGAATGAAATTATGTGTGATAATATGATGAAATAGTCGGGAAATAAGAGGTAGCTCACGTAAGGTGGGCTTGCTCCCAGCCCTAATATGACGTCGGTGGAGAGTATGGTGAAGTTGCGTCCTGACAGAGAAAGGTCGGTCAAACCAATGGGATTGAGCTGCTACAGGTATCATCTCTAATGCGAATGAAAAGCCACTGTTAGGGAAGTCAAGAAGAGTGGCTAGACGATATTGGGAGAAAGAAATACGCCATCCAAGGACATAAGAAATGAGGGCATAAGAATCACTAGAAATATTCCAAGTTAGGTTCGCATAGAAAAGACGGTAGCATCAGGATAATAGAGAACGGTGTCATTATCTGTAAGTCGATCTAAGTGACAATCCTGGAGTTGTCCAAGTACATCTATGCCAATTAGAAATGGAGTATCCAATCGCAAATTTGGAACCATCGGAGAAGAGAGTAGTGCAGAAAAGCGGTCTAAGGCCTCGTGGTGCCGATAGCGGTAGCAATCAAACTCTACCGCAATAGGCTCGGGTTTTGGTGTGACTCGTGATCGAGATGAACTAGCACGTGCACGTTTTTCTCGTGCCATTCTTGAGATAATCTAACAAGTTTTAAAAGGAGAAATACAATAAGTGAGATGTATGAAAGTAAATAAATATATATATACATATATATAGATTAATTATGAAAATTAGGGTTTATGAAACTTCAAAATTTTATGTTTTTCATGAAATTGTTGAAATAAAACATATTAAAGAATGCTAGATAGATAATGTAACAAAAATTTAGGCTTAATATAAACAAAAGACGCATGGATTTTAAATAATTTTGAAGAATATAAACCCTAGTTCATGTAATTTGGGTAAAAATGAATTTTGGACAAATTGAATGTAATTAACCATGTATAATAGAGCAAATGACATAACTAAGCATGAATCAAGTGATTAAACATGTAATTGCATGATCAATTGAAGAAATTTTGACAATTGAAAACTCTAGTTTATGAAATTTTGGAAAAAAATGAATTTTTGCATGAATTCATGTAATTAAACTAGGTATAATCATGTAATAAGCATCCCTAAACATGAATCAAGAGTTAAAACATGTAGTAGTACGCTGAATTGACGTAAATTTGATGAAATGGAACTATAGTGAAGAGTTTGAATTATCAAAGATATTGAACAATGTGGGTGAAATCAATCGATGAAAGTGTGTAAAACATGTAATATGACAAGATTTGGGAATTACATACCAATTTCACGTTGAAACCGAGAAATTAAAGCCGTATGAGAGAAAAGAGAGAGGGTTCGAAGTGTGAGAGGGAGAGCAAGAGTGAATCTGCTGAAATGGGCCAGATTTATGCCCTTTGCCCGTAACGCAGTCGATTGTATTCCCCAATACAGTCGACTGTATTGACTTATACAGTCGACTATATTTGCACATGCAATCGACTTCATTGCGAAAAGTCAAGCAGTCTTGAAATGATTATGCATATCTATATAGCAATATAAGTGTGTGGAAATCCATTCAAACAAACTAGATTAAATGAACATCAACAAAATCAACAATTTTGGAGAGAAAAACAACCAGAGCATGCTATAAGCATATGAGATAATGCTCAAGCATGTGAAGTGCAACTTGCATGTTGAAGCACAAGATATATAACCATTTAGTCACATAGGTGAACAAAGAAGTCAAACAGGTGTTTGATTTCTTTGTTCTTAGTCTGTGAATGTTGGATGAGATTTTTGCTCAAGTCAATGGCACTAGAGTTATCGCATAAAATAGGTATGTGATCATACTTGTGTCCAAAATCCAAAAGGGTTTGTTTCATCCATAGAATTTGTGCACAACAAGCACCAACCGCCACATATTCGGCTTCGATGGTAGAGAGTGCAACCGAATTTTTCTTTTTAGAACTCCACAAAAAAAGTGAATGTCCTAGAAATTGGCGACTGCCACTAGTGCTTTTCCGCTCGGTTTTGCTACCAGCAAAGTCGGCGTCGGAGTAACCAACAAGGTCAAAAAATGACGTGTTTCTAGAAAACCATAACCCTAAGTCGTGAGTGACTTTAAGATACCTAAGGCTTCTCTTAATGGCTACCAAATGAGATTCCTTAGGACAAGCTTGAAATCTAGCACATAAACAAACACTAAACATTATATCGGGTTTACTTGCGATAAGGTAAAGGAGTGATCTGATCATACCTCGATAGCGCTTAATATCAACATCCTTACCCTTTTCATCTTTATCAAGCTTTAATGATGAGCTCATTGGAGTGTCAAAAACATTTGGTTCTCTCATGTCAAATCTTTTAAGTAGCTCTTTGGTGTATTTGGCTTGGTTGATAAAGATTCCATCCTTACTTTGTTTGATTTGCAATCCAAGGAAGAAGTTGAGTTCTCCCATCATGCTCATTTCGAACTCCTTACTCATACAAGAAGCAAACTCTTCGCACAAGGATCCATTAGTAGCACCAAAAATAATTTCATCAACATAGATTTGCACCAATAATAAGTCCTTGCCCTTAGATTTTATAAAAAGAGTGATGTAAAGTTTTCCTCTTGAAAAACCATTTTCTAAAAGAAAGCTACTTAGCCTATCATACCAAGTTCTAAGAGCTTGTTTTAAACCATAAAGAGCTTTGCTAAGCTTGAAAACATGGTTTGAATATTTTTCATGTTCAAAACCAGGAGGTTGAGCCACATATACCTCCTCAGAAATAAAACCATTTAGAAAAGTACTCTTGACATCCATTTCATAGAGTTTAAAAATCTTTATAACATGAAAAAGCTAATAGCATTCTAATAGATTCAAGTCTAGCTACCGGTGCATAAGTCTCATCAAAATTAATTCCTTCCTCTTGGTTATAACCTTGGGCAACTAATCTAGCCTTGTTTCTAACCACGACTCCGGATTCATCAAGTTTGTTTCTAAATATCCATCTTGTGCCTATAATCCTATAGTTTTGAGGTTTAGGCACAAGGGTCCAAACTTGATTTCTTTCAAATTGAACTAACTCTTCTTGCATAGCAAGCATCCAAGATTCATGATGTAGAGCTTCAGAGAAATTCTTGGTTCAATTTGGGAAAGAAAAACTAAATTAACATGTTATTTAAGAGAGTGTCGAGTTCTTACCCCACTCGAAGGATTACCTAAGATTTGATCACTTGGATGATCCTTTTTGTAAGTCCAATCTTTTGGTAAAGTTTGAGAATTGTCTGAGTTTGAAGCATCATTGCTTGCTTCCTTGTCTCCCTCTTGAGAGCTTGATTGGTGCTCCTCTTGAACAATTTCTTTGGGGTTGTCTTGTAGTGTTTCACTTATGTCCAAAGTTCTCGTGTCATTGTCCATATCATCTACGTTAACAATGTTAGTCTTCCAAAGAAAAGGATTAGTCTCATCAAAAGTAAAATTTATGGATTCTTCTACAACTAAAGTACTTTTATTATAAACTCTATATGCCATACTATTATTAGAGTAACCGAGAAAAATTCCCTCATAGGTTTTGGAATCAAATTTGCTAAGGTGATCCTTAGTATTTAAAATAAAGCATTTTCAGCCAAACACTCTAAAAAAGCTCACCTTAGGTCTTTTATCATTAAAAAGCTCATAAGGGATTTTTAACAAAATTTTTCGCAAGATAACTCTATTGAGAACAAAACATGCACAATTGACTGCCTTTGCCCAAAAGTCCTTAGGTAAACCATATTCGTTAAGCATTGTTCTTGCCGCTTCTTGCAATGACCTATTATTTCTTTTGGCAGCACGATTTTATTAAGGAGTTCTAGGAGACAAAAAATTATGTGATATACCAATGTCATCACACAAAGCTCCTATTTTTGAATTTTCAAATTCTCTACCATGATCACTTCGAATGTAGGTTATCAAATATCCTTTTTGATTTTGAACATCAAATATCCTTTTTGATTTTGAACACGTTTTGTAAATGAAGTGAACATATCTAGAGATTCATCTTTGGTAGCCAAAAAGAAAGTCCAAGTTTAGTGAGAATAGTCATCAACAATAACAAAACAATATGATTTACCACCAAGACTACAAGTAGGGATTGGTCCAAACAAATCCATATAAAGTAATTGCAGGGGTCTAGACGTAGCTACCATTTTCTTTGGTTTGTGATAGACTTTCTTTTGCTTACCCATTTGACAAGCATCACATACTTTGTCTTTCTCAAACTTGATCTTCAGGAGTCCCCTCACAAGTTCTTTGCTTGAAATATCCTTCAAATGCTCCATGTGCATGTGTCCAAGTCTTCAATGCCAAAGCCAAGATGTCTCACTAATAGCACTAAGAGACTTAACATCTTGGTTAGCTAGGTCATTTAATTGTATAAAGTAAACATTGTCATCTCTATTTTCTACCAAAATAGTTTTGTTATTCTTCATAGATTGTATAGTACAATGAGAAGCTTAAAAAATTACTCTAAAACCTTTATCACTAAACTGGCTAATATTTAGCAAATAATGCTTCAAACCTTCAACGTATAACACATTCTCAATTGAATGTGGTTCCTTACTAATAGTTCCTTTACCTTTGATTTTTCCTTGTGCATTGTCACCAAAGGTCACCTTTTCTCCTTCTTTAAGATTGAATGAGGTGAAAAGAGATACGTTGTTGGTCATATGTCTTGAGCATCCACTATCAAGAATCCACTTCTTGCTACTGCATTTTGCTTTGAGACATACCTATAAACACAAATCAAGTAGTGAATTTTGGTACCCATATTTTCTTGGGTACTTGGGTGTTAGTCTTACATTTGTAATCTTGACCTTTCACAACCCACATTTTCTTTCTAACTTTAACAAAGACAATTCTATAAGGACAATAATTAGTCGTATGCCCTTTTTTGTTTTACCAACCGCAATGTGTAAATGGTGTGCAATAGTTCTTTGGTTGTTTTGAATGAATATTCAACCTAGCTTGTTGTTGAAAGATTTAGGAGGCAAGGCCAAGGGATCTAATCCAAGACCACCTTTGTTTAAGCCAATTTTTGGCATCCAAGCATGACATCCAAATTGTTTTAACCATCAACAAAATTTTCAAGACATTTTTTCAAATCACAAATCTCAACTTTTAAATCTTCATTTTGTTTTTCTAAAGTCAAAGTTTTGGAAGAGATTTGTTTTGAGCTAGGAGTGTTAACAACTAATTCAACTAAGTCATTATTCACATATTTCACATATAAATGGTTGGAAATGCATTCATTCTTGGCATGCAACTCATTATTTTTCATTTTCAACTTCTCAATTTGCTTATTAGCCTCAAGGAAGTTTTTTGACAAAATAATGTTTTTCTTAAAAATTTTCTTGGATTCCTCATATAGGTTATAATAAGCATCTTCGAAACTTTCACTATGACTATCACCATCGGAAGAAGAGCTTACCTCATCATTTTCCATGAAGCACACATTTTCTTGTCAATTCTTCTCATTGTCTTCATCACTTGAATCGAAGTCACTCCATGTTGGAGTATGTTCGGCTTTAATTGCTTTTTCCTTCTCTTTGTTCTCTTTCTTAGAGAGTTGTCTTCTTTTAACTCTATTCGATACATCTCTTCTTTCCTTCTTTTTCTTTTTGTATATGGGACAATCCATTTTCATGTGTCCCGACTTGTGACATTTGTAGCAAAGCTTCTCTTCGTTGCTAGCATTTTGTTGTCTTCTCCCACCATTCCTTCTAAATTTAAAGAACTTCTTGAAGTTCTTTACAATCATTGCAACATCCTCTTCATCCAATTCTTCTTCATCATCACTTGACTCAAGATTTGAAGACGAGTCCTTAAGAGCAGTTGATGTAGGCTTCTTCTTGACGTTCTCTTGATCGAAAGATTTGAGTTGCATTTCGTACGTCATTAGTAAGCACATTAATTCATCAATATGAAAGATGTTAAGATTCTTTGATTCTTGAATGGCATGAATCTTTGCATCCCAAGCTCTTGGTAAGGACCTAATCACCTTTCTTACGAGATTACCATTAGTGAATTTCTTGCCCAATTGCTTCAAAGGATTCACAATGGTAGTGAAATGAGTATTCATGTCCGTAATGGATTCATTTGGAATCATTTGGCATAACTCATAGTCTTTGAACAATAAGTTCATTTTGGAATCTCTAAGAAGTGAAGTTCCTTCATTCGTAACTTGTAAAGTATCCCAAATACTTTTAGCGAAATTACACATAATGACTCTAATGACTTCATTAGTGTTTAAAGCAAAAATAAGACAATTTTTCGCTCTAGCATTAATACAAATCATCATCTTAACATGATCACTATAATCCGATTTTGATTTAGGCTCCTCAACTTTGTCAACCACCTTCGTCAGAACGAATCGGCCATATTCTCAACAATATCCCACGTCTTATTGTCTTGAGATTCTAAGAAGATTTTCATCTTAACTTTTCACACACTATAATTGGTCCCATTAAACAATGGAGGCCTAGTGGTTGAACTACCCTCCATTCCCCCAACGTAAGCCATGATCGATTAACTCTCTTGGCGTTACCCAATATATCAAGAGCCGAGGCTCTAATACCATTTAAAACCAATAAAATAATCCTAGGGGGGTGAACAGGGTTTTAAGACTACTTTAAAAATTAAACAAGTGATCACAACAAACTTAAAGAAATTATGAAGAACACTAAGACAGCTTCAAACACCAAACCACAATCACAATATCTCAAATAAGCAAGCGAACTAATCTCAACAAAAGTAAAAGACAATAATATAAAGAGAGAATGAATTAGAGATACTTGACGCTTGAGATTTAGATCGTTCGGCTAGAATTACCCTAAAGCCTACGTCCACCCCTTCAAGGAAGTCCCTTGAAAGGCCCTAGAATCCACTAGAATAATCTTTCTTACAGGTCAAGATCAAACCTCTTACAATCCCTTGATGTTATGCCCACATCAAGAACAAGCTTTGACAATCCTAAAGCTCTAAAGCTTGGCAACCCCAAGCTTTCATACAAGAAACATTAGATGAAGAATTGTGTAGAAAGATTTACTCTCAAGAAGTAGATGGGTACAAGTTTAAGCTATAGAACAAGAGAGACGAGTGTATGATGACTTATGAAAGTGTATATCTCTCAAATGCAAGCTCACGATAAAAGCTTTCTTGAAGTGGATAAGAAAATAATGAAAACCAAGAGAAATTAAACAATTGCTTTGATTTTTGAGTATATGCAAGATAAGAAGGCTTTGAATGCAATTGATGAATGAAACCTATGCCCAAGATGAGTTTATGTAGGTGTGGAAATTAATATGACCATTTGAAAGTAGGTAGAGCAATAAATGAGCCAAACGGTAAATGCAATCGACTGCATTGCACCATTACAGTCAACTGTATTCCCAAAGTAGCTGTTAGAATTTCAAAAATTCTAATTGTCGTCGACTGTATTTATAATATCCCGAAATTTGAGAGCCGATTAAAATAGCTATCCGGGCTTCAAAGAACAAACAGGCGATAATTTTGGGGCAATGCTTGAGTGTATGTAGGGTATCGAAGCTTAAAAAGATTTTGGGGCAAAAATATAATTTTTGAAATTCTGGGGGCATCTTCATAATTTGAGGAAAGCTGTGGGGGCGTGACGAAAAATAATGAAATGAGTGACAGTATATGTTTGGGGAACATTTAATGAAATTAATGGAGGTTGCAATAAGATTTGGGGCTTTGATATAATTATATAAAAGTTTGGGGTCACTTTGTATTTATGAAAATTTTGGGGGTTTCTTTGCAATTTTTGAAAGTATGTATTAGGTGTCAAAGTTTTGGGAGTCATTTTAGGTTTAGCAGCCATCTGGTTGGTGACCATGCAAATGAATTTTTTAATTTCTTTGGGGAATAAAAGAAAATGAGAGAAACAAATAAAAAAATAGAAAACAAACCAAAGAAGAATCCTTTCCCTTTCGGGAAAGAAAGAAGAACAAGAGGAAGAACAAAACAGAGAAGGGGAAGAAGAAAACTCAGGCAGAAATCAGAGAAAGTGGAAGGAAAACAATTGAAGGATTTTGAAGGGGTAATTGTCCTTCCCTAGTTGGCATATGATTTAGTGTGTGTGTGAGTTCACAGTGCAGCGTGTGTGCGTGCGTCTGAACCGCGTGTGTGATTAGTTCACTGTGTGTGCAGATATGTGTTGATAGTGTATATCTCGGGTGGATGATAGTGAAGGTATTTTCAGTATGTTGTGGGTGTGTTAGTGGGCACGAGTGTATGTTGTGGGTGTGTTATGGCTTGATTCATAAGTGTGTGTGTGTGTGTGTGTTTCAGTGGTGCTACAGGGCTGTGTCGTGTGTGTGTGATGGGTTCGGGTGTGTATATATGTGAGGAATTGTGTGTGATTTTGTGTTATTCGTGTGCATTAGGTGGGTTGGTGTGTGTTTTTAAGTGTTTTGGGGTGTGGGTTTGGGTAGCAGCTGGGGTGCGTGAGTCAACTGTGTGTTTGTGTGCATGCAGTGGAGAGGAAAAAGATAAGTGCATGTGGGTGAAGGTGTAATAGTGTGTGGATAATCTAAATAGTGACCGTAATTGTCACTAAAGGTGGAAAACTATTTGGACAATTTTTCAATGAATTTTTATAAATAGTTCGGACCACAATTTGGCAAAGTCAAAAATAGTAACCCCCAATATTTTTACGAGACTTTTGCTCTGGAAATTTTCAACAATTTTCGGTGTCCGCGAAAGGCTTTAATTTTGGGTACCAATTAAACAGAAATAGCGGATTATTTAACCTAGTAAACCAAATTGTTTTAATCTGAACATTTTATGGAAACCCTTTATTGATATGATTCATTATCTAAAATTTTGGACCATTTGCGCTCGATCCGAACACCTGTTCGGGATTTTCGGATGAAAATTTTTTAAAATACTTTTTAATCCAGAAATGACATCAAGATACTTAAAATAGCGTTTTAAGAAAATTTTAAGATTTTTCTGGTGCCGGAAACCCCAGGGGCATTTTGGTAATTTGCCACCCCGAGAGGGGGTATTTTGGTAATTTTACCCATAAAGGGTATTTTTGAGTAAATTTACATACGGTAAGGATATCTTACTGATGTTGCTTACGGAAAGGTCATTTTGACGATTTAAGTGTAATGAGGGGATATTTTGGTAATTTTACTCATAAAGGGTATTTTTGAGTAAATTTACATACAGTAAGGATATCTTAGTGATGTTGCTTACGGAAAGGTCATTTTGACGATTTAAGTGTAACGAGGGGGTATTTTGGTAATTTACCACCCTGAATGGGTATTTTGGTAATTTGACATAAGAAATGTATTTTTGGATAAATTTGCATATGGTAAGGTTGTTGTAGTGATTTTACTCACGAGAAGACCATTTTGGTGATTTAAGTCTGATAGGGGCATTTTGGTAATTTTACATACGTGCTGCAATGGGTTCATTTTTGGAGTATGTGTGAGTTCGTATTAAGTTATACTTTTGTTCTATAAGCTATATTCTAATGGTTTGATTATTCAGTTTAGGTTAAAGCTAAAGACTTCCGGTTAGGACAATTTAGCTGCGGATCCAGGTAAGGGATTCTATTTGAACCTTGTGTAATGACTTTGTCCGAACCCTTATTTAATTGCTCGTACTCATAAGTACTCCTTTGATATACTTATGACTAGTGTCAAATTCTGAATTATGTATGGATATCAGTATGATATTGCCAGAAAACCCTAATATTGAACCTAACTCGATTATTTGGAATTCTTGTGATGTTCGCATGTATTGCATTCTGAGCAAAGCTGATCATTGTTTGTATCCATTCTTCTAAATTATTATGTCTAAATCTGATATCTGTTCACAATTGTTTTTGATGTTTATCTGTGATTTTCTTCTGAAAATTCTGATTTCTTCTAAAAACTCCGAATGTTGACTTATGTCAGTATTATTATGGTTATTAGAACCCGAATTGATTTCCGGGATATGAGCTTATGTTAATGCTCATTGATATTGTTGATTTTTCTGCGCTGGGTTTCTGTTATGTGGGAGGGCATAATAAGGCTAGTCTGAATCCTGCATGGAATGCAGGCTAGTACCCAAGTAGACTAGTAATTATTCTGGTACATCATGCATGTGTACACTTCTGTGCTTTGCCAGAATGGCATCGCGACCGCCTAGGATCAACATTGATTTTTGATTTTATCTTCTCTGTATACTGCCGTGACTATTACGGAAATGTCTGAAATGATTTGTGCTTCTGTTGAAATCCTTTGGAAACTCTTCATTGTATTTTGGAAATGATGACTCTAGAAATGATCTATTATTGATTGTTTTGGAATCCGTCGTGTTTGTTCTGGTTCATTTTGGTATCTATTTCTGATGAGTTTTTGATCTTTTTGGAAATCCATGAGTCTTTTAACCATCTGAAGTATTTTAGAAAGTTGCGTCAGTTGTATTCTTTGGAATCACTTTGTAATGCTGTTGTTAGTCCTTGTACGACCTTACTGAGCTCTCAAAAGCTCACCCTTCGTTTGGCTCCCTTTTGTAAGTGATGATCAAATGTAGCAAGTTCAGGAATGGGTTAGAGTATGTGTGAAATTCCGATGAGCCCATCACTACTATGTAGTGAGACCCCTGCGTGGGTCAGTTTTGTCAACTCGTTCTATAAGAACTTGAGTTTGTAAAAAACCTAGTCTTAATAGTTCAAGTTTGAGCAGTTTTGTAATACTATATGTGAATTGTTGGAGTTGATATCGGATTAACTGTGTTGGATGTATGTGTTAGTGAATAGGATTTGACAGGTAGGTTAACGACCCGGGAGTTTGGGGCGGCGGAGCTCCGGATTTTTGGGGGCGTTACAGTTGGTATTAGAGCAGTTCAATCTTGTGGTATTTAGAGCTTAAGTATTTGATTCTGTAGGCACAAAACCACTGAGTGTAGGTAACATGATTCTGTAGAATCTTATCCTGATTAATGAGAGTGGGGTTATGAAGCCTGCCTTTGACTAGTTATTGTGTTGTTCTTTATACCCGTGTTGGTATAACAATGATAGCTTTTAATTGTATCCATAAGGTCAGAATTTAAAGCTCGAGCAATGGAGATAGTATGGAGGGCCTGGGGTCCCCGATGAATGAGATTCCAAGAGGATTGGATAAGATAGAACAGGGAAATTTCCGGTATTAGAAAGACTTGACCAGAAAATCTTTAGATTGGGCAATGTACTGTATGAAGGTTTTATGATTGTAGAGGGACACCTCTACCTAATAGGAAATATAGTAGAATCCAAAACCGATGGTTGCGATTCTGAACACTATGAACCTAATTCTGACTTTGGTGACATAAAATCTGGCCCAACCACAGCCATAACCTCGAGATGAGAGTATCTTGGGTGATCTGACCAAATATATGCGATTAGCTATAGGAGGTTATTGGACCCTATAGAAGCAGCAAACTGGATTGGCAGAGTTGAGGAAATTTTGAGCGACCGATTGTATAAAGTTTAGGCAACTATAAGTGAAGCGACGAAAGGTTGAATTTACTGAATATAAACGGAAGGATGATGCCGATCAGGGGTAAGAAATGGTGGCGTAGAATCTGACTCGTCAACAATTGACTGATATTACTTGGGAACACTTTAGAGAATTATTTTCGACTGGTATATTGCGAGACTTTGTGAACAGATATGAGAAAGTTTGTTAATGTGAGAAAACAGATTAAGAGTCGATAGACAAGGCTGGAATGAAATTTTTTGTTTCGCTAGATTTGCAGTAAGAATATTATTGCTGGAGGCAGATAGCTGCCGGAAGTCTAAGAAGGGGCTTAGGCCTAAACTAAGAGAAAGAGTGATCACAGCTCAATTTATGAGCTATATGGAATGTTTTATTGGGTATTTTTCGTGGAATAGTATAAATCTGACAATAGAGGAAGACATAAGTAAACACAGGGCGGATAGAAGAGATACAAGTAAGAATTTTTCGAGAATAGATTGGCGGGAGCTGATAGTTGTCAGCACAAAAGTTTTTACAATCAACACAGCATGGTGTCCAAGGTTAAAAGTTGGTTATGCAATAAAGTGACCGGATGATATAAAATTACCAAAATGCCCTTCTCAGACTTAAATCACCCAAACGGTCTACCCATAAGTAGAATCACTAAAATAAACTTCCCATATGTAAATTTATGCAAAAATACCTTTCTTAGGTCAAATTACCAAAATACCCCTTCGGGGCGGCAAATTATCAAAACACCCCTGGGGGTTTCCGGCACTGAAAAAATCTCAAAAATATCTTAAACCGCTATTTTAAGTATCCTGATGTCATTTCTGGACAAAAAAGTATTTTAAAAAATTTTCGTTCGAAAATCCCGAACTGGTGTCCAGACTGAGCACAAAAAGGTCTGTTTCACGAAAAATACCTATTAGATTCAGAATGGCCCGAAATTTTAGAATATGAATGATATCATTAAAATAAGATTTTTCTAAAATTTTGAAATCAAAACAGCTTGGTTTGCTATGCTAAATAATCTGATAAAGTTCTTTAATCGGTACTACAATTTAGCACTCTTTGCGGACTCCGAAAATTCTCAAAACATTCAAGAGTGTAGGTATTGTAAAAACATTGGGAGTTATAGTTTTGGACTTTGTCTAATTTTGGCCCTAACTATTTGTTAGAAATTCGTGAAAAAACTGCTTAAATAACTTTCACTTGTAGCGACAATTACGATTACTATTCAAATCAAGACACCTTCCATTTCACCTTTTTTACACCTACTTTCTTCAACCTTCAACTTTCAGTTGAATCCTTCACTTTACAATCCCATACACCCATAGTTACTCATTACCACGCCTAACAATCACTTAATTACCTCCCAAACACACCTAATACACTTGAATCACACACTAACATACAAAATTCATTGCATAAACACACATTCGAATCCATATCCTCATGGCCGTAACACACCTTCAACCCATTTGCATATATTTAAGCTGTACCCCCCTTTTTCCTTACCTTGTAGCAGCTTGCAAACCATCACCAACATCCCTCAACTGAATTTTTTTCCCACTAACCGCAACCTTAATCCTCTAACCGAAGGGTGCAAATCCCAGCAAGCACTTCCCTTCACAGCCATGTTCATGGTTTCCCTGTGCACTCCACATTTATGAAACACACATAAAAATACCATAAGCACACACTAGGGTATGCATACTACAAATTCAGATGCTTACCCTAGAAAACAAGCTCGAATTCTCCTATTTTCTTCCCTACTTTTTCCCTTCCTCGAGCGGTTGTTTCCTTTCTTTCTTCTCTTCTTTCTGGGTCATGGTTACTGTTCATCCGAGATTTCTCGTTTTGTTTTGTTTTCTTTCCAATTAGGATAAAACCAATTAAAATAAAAATTATATAAAAACATGAGATTAATCACCACATGAGGTGGCATCTCCTTACACCAAAAGTTCTGAAAAATTGACAGATAAAGCCTAATTTTTAAAATTTGTAAAATAACCCTGAAGTTTTCAAAAATTGTAAAATGACCCCGAAAGTTCCAAAAATTTACACTTTTGCTTCCAAGATTCTTCTAATATTATTAATTTAACTAAATGTCCCTAAAACATACAAGATCACTCATTTCATAATTTTTCATCGCTAGAAACATTAATTTACAACTAGTCCCCAAATTTTATTTTATTTTTTGAAATTAAAAAAATGCCTCCAAAATTTCAAAAATTACGTTTTCGCCTGAAAACTATTTTAAGCGTCGATACTCTATTAATACTCAAGCATTGTTCAAAATTATCGCCCGTTTATTTTTCGGAGCCTGAATGATTATTTAACCGGCTCCTGAAGTTTGGGATATTACATTCTTTCCCCCTTATAAAAATTTCGTCCTCAAAATTTGCTTGCGGATACCCTATCAGTTATCACATCTACGTATCACGCTTTTGTTCCAGAATTCTTATAATTATCTCATAGTAGCTAAGCTACCTCTGACTTCCGCACCTAGATTCTTGTTCCACGAATACCCAGATGCAACTGTTTAAATTCAAACCATAACACTAAACTGAAATCCTGTCGGATAATCACTTTACTCTAACTAGTCCAGAATTTCACGGACGATGGTTTAACAGATACAGAACTCACTGAGCAGAACCTCCACCGCTCTGAATTTTGCGCATATCAAACATATTAAGTCAAGCTCTAATACGACATATTTCTCCTCTCTTATGTTACTACTACACCAGAGATCCCATAATTTGCACAATTCACCTATGATTATAAGCTTAACTTTATGATCAATGCATATTAAAATACAAAATGATGGTCAGACATGACCTGCGATTTACCAAGGCTAACCTAGGTAGGGTAATTAGTTCATATAAGTACTTACACCTCACAGCAGACAGCAAAACTGTAGCCACTAGGCTTTCACTGCACACTCTAATACCTCAAAACAATGAGTCCCAATTACTGTCAAGTTCATCATCGAGAGACATGTTATCTTAACATAAATATGTATTACATACTTACAATTCTGCGTACACGTCATAGAGTAATACTTACGATTCCGCGTATACGTCATAAGATGACAGAAACTATAGGTTCTATGAGTTCGTTGCGTACTCTGGTGCCTTAAATCAAATAGGTTCAAACTGTTACCAGAGTCATTATAGAGAAATGTGTTCTCTTAACACAATGCGAAACATGATTTTGCACTTCAACTAAAGTTTAAAGCTCTAGATTATCACATCATTTCTGATTCACAGTTATATTATTTACAAAAATCTCATAACCGTATCCTTTAATCATCTGTTTCAGTTAAATTATTAAAATCTTCCGGTTCCAAAAGCAAACAACCAGCAGTTTGTTATCTTAGATTCAGACAAATTTCCATCTTATACCAGGTCATCGAATAACTTATCCAAACCAAATCAGCATTCCCCGAGTCTATTCTTGCTCACAGATTATCTGAGGGTTAGAAATGTACCTAACCTCATATCCAGGTAAGGAAAACTATGCAAATAGTGATAGTAATAATCACAATCAGGCAATTAAAATACAAAAATCTTTAACAGAATTTGTATATATTGGCTCTCGGAGTTCACAACAGAAAACTATGTGACATTCCAGAAGAAAACGACGGACACAGAAACACTGATACAGGTCTGATGAAGTAAAGTCAACCCCACGACTCAGAGTATTCAAAATCAGAAGGAGTTATTGGTCCTTAATAAGATTTGTAGCTTTCCCATGGCCAGTTGGTCAGATACTACCTCATCAAGTCCAAATAGATTCAAAAGGATAGATAAATATCTCGGAAGGGAATAAGACGAACCAGCATGAATGACATCTTCTCTGACGTCTCAGCGTAAGCTGACATTCAATTAAGTCGTCCTTGAATTCAATATGCAAAGGATGATTCAGATGACTGAGCAAAATTCCAAATCCCTTCTTGTATCCTTAAACCAAAATTTTTGGTTTTAACACCAGTCATTTTCCAAAACACTATTCCTACTCCCAAATCAAATCACAAACTTGACTTCGACTAGGCTTTTCTCTAACATCTTACAGATACATGATTAGAGTGTAATCAATTCATGTCTCGCACGATATCAAACCTCAAACAATAAATATCATGAGATCCACAGAAAAATCTCTATCCCTTAGGTGGATAGTAAAGTTACAGAGAACCGTAGAAGTAGTCAAAGGATTCTCTGATGAAGTACCTATCACAAGATCAGTTTCTAACAGATAATCCTCTACGTTCAATCACTATGCGAAGGTAGAGGATACAATGGTACTTGACACTTCATAATCAAACCATATATGAAAATCTAATGGATTACCATGTAGTGTACCTGGCATTACGTCATCAGATATAACATCCTAAGCAGACATTACACAAATTCTAACTGATATTCTAGGCCTCACCTTGTTCTCTTCCTGCCAAGGAATACCGTTATTTCTTACACTAGCTATGGGTATCAACAGATTATTTCTCACAAGCAAACAGTTTCGAACTTAATGTCTCACATTGACTTGCTTAACACATCATCCGATCACTTTATAGCATATTCATCACCTTGACTTCTCTTGCATTTACCACATGGGTGGTCGAAAAAGCTGACTCGTCACCCTGACCAATATTCTGTGTAGGTCAAACTTTAGAATTCTGCCATGGTTCAACTCTAGTACTCTGAGCTGATTGAGCGCCTTCATCCCGCGTTCCCTTAAATTTCATATCATGCCTTGATCAAATTTCAGAATTTTATCCAGATCTCAATACCACCGTACTGAAGTGGGCCTGAATCTCTGATTTTTGTCCTAACCTTTAACCTAGGGCACCGTACTGTGCTTACTGAAAAAAAAAACTTTTTGCTGACGACTGTCAGCTAATACAAATCCAGTTGGGAAAATTCTCACTTATCTTTCTTCTATCCGTCCTATGTTTACTTATGTCTTCCTCCATTGTCAGACTTAGACTGTTCCAAAATATATGCCAAGTAAAGACATTTCATATCGCTCGTCGATCGAGCTGGGAGCATTCTATCTCTCAGTCCAGGCCTAAGCATCCACTCAGACTTTGACAATTATGTGCCTCCAGCAATAACATTCTTACTGCGAATCTAACCAATCATGAGATCTCACCTCAACCTTGTTTATTGACTCTTAATCTGTTATCTCACATTAACAATTCCATCATATCTGTTCACGAAGTCTCGCAAAATACCGGTTGAAAATAATTCTCTAAAAGGTTCTCAAATGACATAAATCAATTTCTGATAAGTCAGATTCTTTGATACTTTTTCCACCCCTTGTCGAACCGTACGGATACAATAAACAGTTATCAAGGTGATGCCAAGGAATGTGGGTTCATACCTATATGGAGGTGCCACAAAGGCTATAGTCCGAGTCAGCTTCCAAGTGTTCAAGATGAGAGACAGCAGGGTCCGAGTCAAGGTTCGATGTTACAGTCCAAAGTTATGTTTCCCTCACTAGAATCCAAGAGCTCCCTAAATTCTAGAGTGAGAGAGTGATTTTTGTAAGAATGAATCAAAAGTCCTTTTTTTGAGTTGTAAAGTTCACTATTTATAGGAAACAGTGTGTTTATGTCATAAAATGCCACATGTCATCCCCTGGGAGTGACACGTCACCAGGGGGTCCCAAAATACCGGTTCTCTATTGGACTGCCGGTTCCCAAATTCGTGTTGCCTGTCTCGCACAACGTCGCTCTACCTGTCTGAGAAGACTGACCACACCATGACGGCATAATCAGAGCAAGCCCGTTGCCCCAGCCACCGATCCAAGCCCTTACTGAATCCACAAAGTACGTCAAGAGACGCGCAGAGAACCTGACAGTGATAAGGGTTGCCCTTGTAGCCAACTGTCAGGCGGACTAGGCGCCATGCCCTCCAAGGACCTGCTCCCGTCCCGGAGTGACCCGGGGGTCATCGCCCTGGCGGTGTCGACGATCAATGGTAACATGAGTGGACATGCTCGTAGCTCAGTGTTCAGGGTCCGTGGCGAGGGGTCCTAGTACCGGAGCCCCCGTGACGGTGACGGCGATGACTTCAGGGTTGTGAGCCCATCCCGTAGTTGATTGTGCCGACGATGGCTTTAAGGTTGTGAGCCCATCCCGTAGTTAATTTTGCCGGTGATGGCTTTAAGGTTGTGAGCCTATCTCGTAGTTGATTGTGTTGGCAATGGCTTTAAGGTTGTGAGCCCATCCCGTTGCGAGGGGTCCTCGTGCCGGAGCACTACGACCGGAGCCCCTCGTGATGCTGCACACTTCAGAGAGTGGGTCGAAACATGTTCCACGTCCATGGCGGGGGTGCATGGTGTGACGAATAAGTGTGATGTCCGAAGGCCTGTATCATGATTGTGGCGTATAGGTGCGGCGACGAATGTTGCGGAGACAATACTTGGTGCCAGAGCACATGTCATGAGAGTAGGGCGGCGATGAATGTCGCGAAGTCATACTTGGTGCCGGGGGCACGTATCATGAAGATGGCGCATAGGCGCGGCCCCGAACGTCGCAGAGCTGTACTTGGTGCCGGGGGCACGTATCATGAAAATGGCGCGGCGACGAAGGTCGCGAAGCTATAGTTGGTGCCGGGGGCATGCATGATGAGAATGGTGCACGGGCGCGGCGACGAACGTCGTGGAGCTATACTTGATGCCGGGGGCACGTATCATGAAGATGGCGCACAGGCGCGACAACGAACATCGCGGCGACGACGAACATCGCGGAGACGGCGCACGGGCATGCGTCGGGTGTCCCGAAGATGGGATTTGAGCTGAGTGTACCTGTCATAACAAGATGATGAATCCAACATGTAGTAATGACATAGTTGGAAGTGATGGTACGCGGTCGTTAGTGACGGGTCATTCGGTGATAGTGCGTGACTTTGGGCAACGGACATCGCGGGAGCGGTGCACGGTCGCAGACGGCGAACGTCGCGAGGTTGATGTACGACAGACGATGCGAGGTTGATGCACGACGGACGTCGTGAGGTTCACGGACGATGAACTTCGCAAGGTTGATGCACGACGGACGTCGCGAGGTAGATGTACGAACGTCCGTAAACAACGCGGAGGTGCAAAGACTTGAGAAAATAAGTTCGCGCGGGAGGGGAGGCCATAGGCCAAAGATTGGGGGAAGGCCAAGGCCACCACCCCTGGGGAGGCCAAGGCCGACCCCTTGGGAAGGCCTAGGCTGACCCTAGGGGGTGGCCAAGGCCAATGGCCAACTCCCATGAAAGGAGGCCAAGGCCACTCCCCCTTTTTGATGACCTTCGGGCTCACCGACGGACGGTGTCTTGATGAGCCACGCTGAATCCATAAGTTGTGTTATGACGAGTGCGTCGACATGATTCATATCTATGTGACGATCAAGATATCAAAATTACGTACTAAGCGTACAAAGCAGAAAAAATGCGAAAAGGAGTATGCCCGAAGGGGGGGAACCACCGGGGAAAGTGGCTGAGGTCAACCCCTCTTGGAGGCCGAGGCCAACCCCCTAGACCTGGGGGAGGCCGAGGCTGACCCCCTGGGGTTGGCCAAGGCCAAATGGTATTCCATTTTTGGAGCCCAAGGCCACTTCCCCCTTTTCCGTACTTCAGGTGCGCCGATGGTATGTGTTTTGATCAGCAATGAAAAATCCAAAAGCTGCGTTGCGACGAACGTGTCGGCGCGAATCATACTCACATGACGAACAAGGTGCTAAAGTCACGTACGAAGTGAACAAAGTGCGAAAGAGACTGCGCGCAAAAAGTGAAGAACCGGGGGGAAGGAGGGAAGGCCAAGGCCAACCCCCCATGAGAGGCTGAGGCCGAGGCCGACCCCATGGCCTTGGGAGAGGCCGAGGCCTACCCCAAGGGTTGGCCAAGGCCTTTGCCCCTTGACCCCGTCGCTCGGGTTGCACCGTCAATCGAAGTTTTTGGTGAAAAGGTGTTCGGGTGGTTTTGGTGCAACGGTCGTTCTCTCGTGGGTCACGCTATTGTGGAATAAGTTGTCTAAGTCTCGCACCAGGAGCGCGTGGAGCAAAAAGTGCGCGCGCGGAGCACAAAATGCACATCACATGAGCGTGCGCGCGCTGACTGGTTTGATGCGTTGGAAGTTTGACCGTTGAATCTGTCGACGTGTTTACGCGAAGCGGGAACCCTAGTGGGCCTTTGGGTGTGACCAGAATGGGTTGGGAACATAAGCCCCCTGCGTGTGGTGGGCGCGGAAGGGCAGGGCGCCGCACGCATAAACGTCGGTCTTAAAAAAAAGTGCCGATCCCGAATCTTGAGGAACGGGCATTATAGTAACGAAAGACGTGGTGGAGCGGAAGCTTCCTTGAATTGAATTTTTTTTTTTGCGGAGAAAAAGCGTTAGCGCGAACAAAATAATAGCGGTATCGAGGGAGAAAAAAAGGAGAGCGATGGAGTATGCATCTGTTAGTGTTGGCGTGAAAAGGGAGGTAGCGCGAAAAAAAGAATTTAACCGGAAGTGGGTTTTCGCAAAAATATTAATGGTAAAATTAAGTACGTAAAAGTTGGAGCGTTATTCCAGACGAAGAAAGCGCAAAAAAAACTTAAGCTAGCGCGAGAATGTGTAGCGATTTGAAAAAAAAAAGAGTTGTTGGGAGTTTTGGGGGGAAATTTGAGGTTGAATTTTGAATGAAAAAAAGAGGGGGACGTTTTGGGGGGAAAGTGCAAGACTTGTTAGAAAAAGGGGGGAAGTGGGGAAGTCTTGCATTTTCAAGACTTTAGAGAAAGAGAGGGAGATTTACACTTAGAAGAAAAAGGAGAGAAGGGGGGAAGTGGGGAAGTCTTGCATTTTCAAGACTTTAGAGAAAGAGAGGGAGATTTACACTTAGAAGAAAAAGGAGAGAAAAGAGGAAGAGAAAGAAGAGAGGAAGAAGAAGGAGAAGAGGAAAGCTTGAAGACCACATGAGGTTGAGGACTTCACAAGAGGCCAAGAGGATGCAAGGAGGTAAGAGAGGAGAAGGAAGTGGGGGAAGGGGTGCCCAAGGGCCAACCGCGGCGGCGATCGAGGCACACCGCCTGGCCGAGGCCGAGCTTGGGGGAAGGAGGGGAAGGGGGAATGATGGAAGGGGAGTTGGGGAAGGGAGGCCAAGGCCGCGGATGGCCGAGGCCGACCAAGGCCATGAGGCCGAGGCCGACCGTGGCCATCCGGCCGAGGCCGACCGTGGCCATCCGGCCGAGGCCGAGGTGGTTGAAGGGGGGAGAGAGAGTGGGATTTTGGATTTGAAGGGTTAGCTGTGTGACCAAGAGTTAACTGCCTTATTTCAGAGTTAGTATTGACATTTAAGTGAAACAACTAAGACAAATTGATATTACTTAGGTTTTAAATTTTGAAACTCCTCGTCGGAGAATTTGGATTGTCTAAAAGCTTTGGGCCGCTATGTAGCTATTGATGTATATTAGTGAATGCTCTAATGTACCCTTTGGGAGATTTTCGATAAGTTTAAGACTTCTGATAATTATAGAATCTTATCTGATTTCCGTCTTTTCGGCACTCACGCTCCAGAAATAATAAATTCGGGGCATGACAGTTGATACTCATCCCTATGTTTATATTGAAACGCTGTAATTTTCTTTGAAAACCCTTTTAAAATTATCATTTGATTGTATAGAGAAAATCATTTGAATCATTCTATTTCTTCATTTTAAAAGTTGTCATTTGGCTTAAATGTAAAATCATCCGAATCGTTTTCAATTATTTTTTCTTAAATCCTTGACCGACCTTACTGGGCTGTCAAAAGCTCACTCTCGTTTGACTTCTTTTCTGCAGGTGATAAATAGCCGTAGGTTACCTAAGTAAAGATAAGAGCCGAAGAATTTGAATTTAAGTTTAGTATTGATTGTTAGAACCCCTGCGTGTGTGAACTTTGTTATTTAAATTTTTTCAGACTTAAATTTTACGTTTCATTGATGAGAGTCTTTTGAGATTACGAACATTGGTTTAGTTGCTCTAATAATAGACGTTCATTTGTTTGGGTTTGAGGATGTTATTGTCATAGAGTGAATGATCGAGCGAGTGTCTAACATTCCAAATTTTTGGGATGTTACATGAAGAAACAAGCAAGGCACTAACAATGTGAGGATTCCATTGGGATAAAGGAGAATCACACTTCATATTACAGCCAACAAGAATAATTAGTCTGGTCCAACATATAAGCTTCACTGGTTACTTCATGCTCATCAGCTGCATATGTAAGAGGAGAGGGTATGAATATGTGTCATTGGTAGGTCGATCGAGAAAGAGAAGAAGAAGAAGAAGAAGAAGAAAAAGAAGAAGAAGCACTGACAAGGTAGGGCTATGTTTTATGTTGATTCGGATATGTTTTATGTTGACTAAGAATCAGTTGATTTACTTAGCAACAATACCTGAGATGGGAAAATTGCTGAGAATGTCACTTAAAGAAAAAAGCAAACTTATGAAATGATCATTCAAAAAAATTATCCTTAATTTAACTTAAGTTGACGGGATTGTTTGCATTGCAACATGCCATGCGCATTAAGCAAATTACATTCGTGCGCACAACTATGGACTTGAAAGAAGCTTGTTTGAAATTTGAAGGTGTAAGACTCTCATTCCTATAACTAAGAAGGAAAACTTGTTCCTCTAGAAATTAAAGTAATCGATTAGATTGTTAGATTCAAAATGGAAAGGTGTGAGCAACTTTGAAGTGTTTGCTGAAAAATAAGGCACCTGTTTGAATGCAAGATACTTTTAGCATCGTTTCGGTAACATCTCAAATACATTTTAGTTAGCTCGATTACCATATCTGATACATTCTCTGTCTAGGTTGTTCCCAACCTATTCTGGTCGCACTTAAAGGTCCACTTGGAGTCCCATTGTGCATGACACGTCCGCACAAGCACAGCATTCAATGCTTTGAACCGGTCAAAGTGCGCACACCCAAGTCGCTTGCATTGTTTGCTTCACACGCCTCACGCGTGACTTAGTCACCAATTATTTCATGCTACCGTGACTCACAGTACCACGTCCGTCGCGCCACGACCACCTGAGCACCTTTTCAGAAAAAACATCGACCGTTGGTGCAGTCGGAGCGACGGGGTCAAGAACATAGGCCTTGCCCAACCCCATGGGGTTGGCCTCGGCCTCCCCCAAGGCCATGGGGTCGGCCTCGGCCTCCCCCAAGGCCATGGGGTCGGCCTCGGCCTCAATGGGGGGGTCGGCCTCGGCCTCAATGGGGGGTCGGCCTCGGCCTCCATGGGGGGTTGGCCTCGGCCTCCATAGGGTGTTGGCCTTGGCCTTTCCCCCCCCCCCTCCGATTGTTCACTCTTCGCGTAAAGTCCCTTTCGTGCACCAACCTCGCGACATCTGTCATGCACCAACCTTGCGACGTCCGTCGTGCACCAACCTCGCGACGTCCGTCGTGCATGAACCTCACTACGTCCATCGTGCATCAACCTCGCAGTGTCCATCGTACATCAACCTCGCGGCGTTTGTTGTCCGCGACCGCATACTGTTCCCCCAATGCCCATAGCCCAAAGTCACGCACTACCACCGAATGACCCGTCACTGACGATCGTGTACCATCACTTCCAACTTTTTCATTACTACATGTTGCATTCATTATTTTGTTATGACAGGTACACTCAGCTCAAATCCCATATTCGGGACACCCGACGCATGCCCCTGCGCCACCTCCATGACGTTCATCGCCGCGCCCATGCACCATTCTTATGATATGTGCCTCGCCACCAAGTATATGCTCCACGACCTTCATCGCCGCGCCCGTGCGCCATCTCCATGATACGTGCCCTGGCACCAAGTATTGCTTCGCGACGTTCATCGCCGCGCCCATGCGCCATCTTCATGATACGTGCCCCCGGCACCAAGTATTGTTCCGCGATGTTCGTCGCCTCGCCCAGGCGCCACAATCATGATACAGGCCTTCGGGCATGACACCTATTCACCACACCATGCCCCCCGCCATGGACGTGGAACATGCTTCGACCCACTCTCCGGAGTGTGCAGCATTCCGGGGGCTCCATTCGTAGTGCTCCCACACAAGGACCCCTCGCAGCGGGATAGGCTCATTACCACAAAGCCATCGCCGTCACAATCACGAGGGGGGCTCTGTTCGTAGTGCTTCGGCACGAGGACCCTTCGCAGCGGGATAGGTGACTCCTCCGGGACACTGTCTCCGCTAGGGTGCCTGCGTGACTGGCCTACGTGCTACGGCACTGGGGGCTTGCGTCGACACCCCTATGGACTATGACCCCTGGTCACTCCTAGACAGGAGCAGATCTTCAGAGGGCATCGCGCCTAGTCTGCCTGGCAGTTGGGCGTCGAGTCTTCCCCACCGCTGCCAGGCCTGTGGGACTCTGCAAGGGCTTGGATTGGAGGCTAGATCAAGGGGGTTCTCTGGCCACACCGAAGCTGTGGGAGCCAATCTTTCCAGACAGACAGAGCGACGATGTGCGGGGTAGGCCGGGTGAATATGCGATTCGATAGTCTATGGAACACTGGCAGCTGTGGACCCTTCGGTGACGTGTCACTCCCCTGGAGTGCCACGTGTCACATGATAACATCACCATCTCAACCAGTATAAATAAAGGTCTTGAGAATTCATTTGGACGGTTTTTTGGGACATTTTCAGAACATTTTCACCTTCTTACTCTAGAATCCTAGAGAGAGAAACATACAGGACCCTGACTTCGAACCTAAGCATCGGACTGTGACTGTCGTCGTATATTCTTCCTGCGCCATCATCCTCACAGCACTGCCACCCTCAGGCTCTGTCTGGGAAGCCCTTGGTCTCTGCCCTTCCTCCGCCCTTGCTGTGTCTCACATCAACATACTTGGCATCTGACTCGGACTGCATTCCTTATGGCACCTCCACGTTGACTGCGAACCCATTTTCCTTGGCATCATTTTGGCGACTCCGCTGGGGAGGTGAGCATCGCAGTGCAGTTCGTCCCGTGCCCGACACATCCAAGCAACCATGCCTCAGAAGCACAGGGCTACTAGGCTACCAGTCATAGCCTCAGCCCAACCATCCAAGAGGCCGTCATCTTCTAGACTTTAAAAATTTTCAAGCCATAGGGCTCTTGCACAGGCCAACTGACACCACTATTGATGCCATCAGCCACTACCTTGGGGGCTTCACCCCTTCCCAACCCCTTTAGCCTCACGTCCCATACCAACTTGGTGCGTGGTGCGCGGGGTGGCTCGAGCCATGTTACTAAGGCTCAACTATGTCAGTTGACCCCCCCAGATCTCGCGACCGCCTCTGCCAAGTATGCATGCAACACGCCTCACCAACCCTCCCCTACCTCTGTCACTCAGTTGGTCATCGATGCTAGACCATCACCCTGAGTCTTCCATCCCTCTCATCTCAACCTCTCGTGCTTACGGTCGCTTGACCACCCTTTATAAAAAAAAATTTGACACTTGGAAAAATTTTCATTTCTTTCGCAACCGGTCATCGATGATCACTCTCAGCGGTCTCCCTTGGTACCCTTGTCCGAGCTCAACACTTAAAAAAATTTTGTTACAAAAAATTTTTCACGCCCCATCTCCTTAGTCTTCGTCCAACTCTTGGAAAATTCCTCAACACTTAAAAAATTTTCTCACTTCCTTCGCACTCCTCCTTCTCACTCGGCCTACTCGCGGTTGGGTCGCCACCCTCTCACCCTCGTTCTACACTTAGAAAATTTTTCAACATTTTCATCTTCCCTCCCACTAACCCCCTCACTCTCCCACTAACATTTTCCTCTCTTTGCTCCCACCATCCCACTCCTCTGGATCTTCTTGTAATTGTGAGGCTTCTCTTGGGGGCTCCCTCTTTAGGTTTGTCAATATATATATATATATATATATATATATATATATATATATTAATTTTGAAATTCAAATTCAATTCAGACTTTTGGCAGACCCCACCCGTGAGAATGCCCCACCCGCGCGTTCTCTTTCCTCTATGTCGTGCCTGACCCAACCCGAACCCGACCCACCCGAACCTAAAACCCTAATTCTCCTCATCTCTTTCTCTTTCTCTTCTCCCTCATGCCCGACCCACCCGAACCTAAAACCCTAACCCTATTCTGGTCGCACTCAAAGGTCCACTTGGAGTCCCATTGTGCATGACATGTCTGCACAAGCACATCATTCAACGCTTTGAACCGATCAAAGTGCGCGCGCCCAAGTCACTTGCATTCTTTGCTTCACACGCCTCACGCACGACTTAGTCACCAATTATTTCACGCTACTGTGACTCACAGTACCACGTTCGTCGCGCCGCGACCACCAAAGCACCTTTTCACCAAAAACATCGACCGTTGTCTAAACCAGAGCGATGGGGTAAAGGGCATAGGCCTTGGCCAACCCCATGGAGTCAGCCTCGGCCTCCATGGGGTGTTGGCCTTGGCCTTTCCCCCCCGGTTGTTCACTCTTCGCGCAAAGTCCCTTTCGCACTTTGATCGCTTCATACACTTCGTACGTGGCTTTGGCACCTTGTTCGTCATGTGAGTATGTTTCACGTCGACACGCTCGTCGCAACACAACTTTCGGGTTCGTCATCACTCATAAAAAGACCTACCGTCGGCGCGCTTGAAGTTCACCAAAAGGGGGAGTGGCCTTGGCCTCCCTTCATGGGAGTTGGCCATTGGCCTTGGCCACCCCTTAGGGTCGGCCTCGGCCTCCCCAGGGGTGGTGGCCTTGGCCTTCCCCCAATTTTTGGCCTATGGCCTCCCCTCCCACGCACATTTGTTTTCTCAAGTCTTTGCACCTCCGTGATGTTTACGGACGTTAGTACACCAACCTCGCGACGTCCGTCGTGCACCAACCTCGCGACGTTTGTCGTGCACCAACCTCGCGACGTTCGTCATCCACCAACCGTGCGACGTCCATTGTCCATCAACATCGCGACGTCCATCGTCTGTGCACGACGTCTGTCATGCACCAACCTCACGATGTTTGTCATCCACCAACCGTGCGACGTCCATTGTGCATCAACATCGCGACGTCCGTCGTCCACCGAGCTCGCGACGTCCGTCGTCCACCGACCTCGTGACATCCGTCGTCCACCGACCTCATGACTTTCCTCGTGCACCCACCTCGCAATGTCCGTCGTGCATGAACCTCGCGACGTCCGTCTTCCATCAACCTCACGATGTCCTTCGTGCATCAACCTCGCAGCATTCATCGTACATCAACCTTGCGACGTTTGTCATCCGCGACCACGCACCGCTCCCACAATGCCCGTCGCCCAAAGTCATGCACTACCACCAAATGACCCGTTACTAACGACCGCGTACCATCACTTCCAACTTTGTCATTACTACATGTTACATTCATCATTTTGTTATGACAGGTACACTCAGCTCAAATCCCATCTTTGGGACACCTGACACGTGCCCGTGCGCTTCTCAGCCACGTTCGTCGCCGTGCCCATGCGTCATTCTTATGACATGTGCTGTAATATCCCACATCGGTTATGGAATAGTATGAGATGACCCTTATAAGACCTTGCCAAGAAACTCATAAGTACCTACTTGGTTAGCCCTTTTGAAGGAGGCAATGCCCTGTGGTGGGGCCGTGGACCGGGTCATTACAGATGGTATCAGAGCCGACTCTCGAAAACTCGGGCTGGGCTATCCAGTCGGGTTGCCGATGGTTGGGGAAACGAAGGCAAGCCTGGGTATATCTCACATCAAGAGGATGGTTGGGGCAACGAAGGGTGAGCCCGGTATATCCCACATTGGCTAGAGAGGAAGATTCTGGGCTATGTGTGATTGAGCCTTAGCGAGGACGCTAAGGTATAAGGAGGGGAGATTGTAATATCCCACATCGGATATGGAATAGTATGAGATGGCCCTTATAAGACTTTTCCAAGGAACTCATAAGTACCTACTTGGCTAGCCCTTTTGAGGGAGGCAATGCCCTGTGGTGGGGCCGTGGACCGGGTCGTTACATGTGTCCCGGCACCAAGTATATGCTCCGCGACCATTTTCCATCTTCATGATACGTGCCCCCGGCACCAAGTATTGCTCCGCGACGTTCGTCGCTGCGGCCATGCGCCACAATCTTTGGGCATCACACTTATTCACAACACCATGTGCCCCCGCCATGGACGTGGAACATGCTTCGACCCACTCTCCGGAGTGTGCAGCATTCCGGGGGGCTCCGTTTGTAGTGCTCCGGCACAAGGACACCTCGCAGTGGGATGGGCTCATTACCACAAAGCCATCGCCGTCACAATCACGGGGGGGGGGGGGGGGGGGGGCTCCGTTCGTATCGCTCCAGCACGAGGACCCTTCGCAGAGGGATAGGTGACTCCTCCGGGACACTGTCTCCGCCATGGTGCCTACGTGACTGGCCTACGTGCTACGGAACTGGGGGCTTGCGTCGGCACCCTTATGGACTATGACCCCCGGGTCACTCCGAGACGGGAGCAGGTCTTCGGAGGGCATCGTGCCTAGTCTGCCTGGTAGTTGGGCGTCGGGTATTCCCCACCACTGCCAGGCCTGTGGGACTCTGCAAGGGCTTGGATTGGAGGCTAGATCAAGGGAATTCTCTGGCCACACTGAAGTTGTGGGAGCCACTCTTTCTAGACAGACAGAGCGACGCTGTGTGGGGCAGGCCAGCTGAATATGCGATTCGACAGTCCGTGGAACACCTGTAGCTATGGACCCCTCAGTGACGTGTCACTCCTGGGGGGGAGTGCCACGTGTCACTCCTGGGGAGTGCCACGTGTCGCTTGATGACATCACCATCTCAACCTCTATAAATAGAGTTCTTGAGAATTCATTTGGACGGTTTTTTTGGACATTTTCAGAACACTTTTACCTTCTCACTCTAGAATCCTAGAGAGAAACATACAGGACCCGGACTTCGGACTTAAGCATTGGACTGTGACTGTCGTCGTATATTCATATTGTGCCATCTCCCTCGCAGCACTACCACCCTCAGGCTCTGTCTGGGAAGCCCTTGGTCTCTGCCCTTGCTCCGCCCTTGCTGTCTCTCACATCAACATACTTGGCATCTGACTCGGTTTGCATTCCTTGTGGCACCTCCACGTCGACTACGCACCCACTTTTTTTGGCATCATAGGTTATACGAAGTACATACTTGTGAATCTCTATTGTCAAATATGTTATGTTTGACCATGACAAGTAAGTGCATTATTGTTTTTTGAAGTGGCCTATTATGGAGAAAAATATTCATGCAGTTGTGGATAAAGATATGACACGATATGTTGTTTACGTACATTTGTGTTCATTTGCATAGCCCTTTTAAAAAGGAATTGGTTCGGTACAAACTTTATGCTGAACTCTAGGAATATATTTGCTAAATATAATTTTTTAATATAGTTTTGTTCACAACTGTTCATACCCTATTCTGGTCGCACCCCAAGACCCGCCAAGGGACCCACTTTGCACGACACATCACCCAGTCAGCGGTCAACTCTTCAACGCTCGAGGGCCGGTCAAAGCGACGCATGCTCAAGTCACGTGAACCATTCGTGAAGCGACTTCGGCGTGCCTTCCACCCCAAGGGGTCGGCCACTCTCGGGGGGTCGGCCACCCTCGGGGGTCGGCCTCCCTCTAGGGTCGGCCTCCCCAAGGGGTCGGCCACCCTTGGGGGGGTCGGCCACCCCCAAGGGTCGGCCTCCTTTGGGGGTCGGCCTCCCTTGGGGGTCGGCCACCCCATGGGGGTCGGCCACCTGCCTTGAACACCGACGCCGTCACCTTTGACCGTGCCCCATTGTCACGACGACCGTCGCTCGCGGCCGCACTCCGCCATAGTCGCGACAACCGTCGCTCTCGGCCGTGCCCCTTCGTCGCGATGACCGTCGCTCGTAGTCTCGATGACCGTCACTTGTGGCCGCTCTGTCGCCATGACAACCGTCGCTCACGGTCGCGCGCCATCCACGCAACGACCCTCGTCGCTCGGAGATCACTCTGCGACCCTCGTCGCCCGCACTCAACCGCGCCCCATGCGCTGCAATCATGTTATATGCTTACGGGATAGGCTACTCCTCCAGGACACTATCTCCGCCAGGGTGCCTGCGTGACTAGCCTACGTGCTCTAGCACTGGGGGCTCGCGTCGGCACCCCTAAGGACTATGACCCCCGGGTCACTCGGAGACGGGAGCAGGTCTTCGGAAGGGCATCTTGCCTAGTCCACCTGGCAGCTGGGCGTCGGGTCTCCCCCACCGCTGCCAGACCTGTGGGATTCAGTAAGGGCTTGGACTGGAGGCTGGGGCAACGGGCTACTCTGACCATGCTACCGCGGCATGATCAGTCTCCTCAGACAGGCAGAGAGATGTTGCAAGGGCAGGGCAGCACGAACTTAGGAACCGACAGTCCAACGAAGGGTCAGTGCGTTGGCCCCCTGGTGACGTGTCGTTCCCAGGGGGCGACACATGTCAACTTATGACACATGCACATTTTTGCCTATAAATAGTGGACTTTGGAGCTTTTTCAAGGATCTTTTTCTTATTTGGACTTTTCACTTTCTCTCTCTAAAAGAGACATTCTCTCTGGAATTCTAGTGAGAGAAATATACTTGAACTCCCGTCTACGGACCCTGGACGCCATACCCTCATCACGGACTGTAGACTGTCGGTCCTGTTCATCGTCACCCTGCCTGCGCAGCACTGCCAGCCCTCACGACCTGTCTGGGGAGCCTTGTCCTCGGCCCTTGTGCCGTCCTTGCTGTCTCCCACGTTGCCTACCTGGAAGCCAACTCAGACCGCATCCTTTGTGGCACCTCCACGTATCATCAAACCATTTTCGGCACCATCAACAACCTATTCTGGTCGCACTCAAAGGTCCACTTGGAGTCCCATTTTGTAGGACACGTCCGCACAAGCACAGTATTCAACGCTTTAAACCGGTCAAAGTGCGCGCGCCCAAGTCACGTGCATTCTTTTCTTCACACGGCTCACGCGTGACTTAGTCACCAATTATTTCACGCTACCGTGACTCATAGTACCACGTTCGTCGCGCCGTGACCACCTAAGCACCTTTTCACCAAAAATATCGACCATTGGCGCAACCGGAGCAACGGGGTCAAGGGCATAGGCCTTTGCCAACCCCATGGGTTTAGCCTCGGCCTCCCCTAAGGCCATAGGGTCGGCCTCGGCCTCAATGGGGGGTCGGCCTCGTCTTCCATGGGGTGTTGGCCTTGGCTTTCCCCCCCGGTTGTTCACTCTTCGCGCAAAGTCCCTTCAGTACTTTGATCACTTCATACACTTTGTATGTGACTTTGGCACCTTGTTCGTCATGTGGGTACATTTCATGTGTGACACGCTCATTGCAATGCATTTTTTGAATTTGTCATTGCCCATCAAAACACCTTCCGTCAGGGAGAGTGGCCTTGGCCTCCCTTCAGGGAGTTGGCCATTGGCCTTGGCCACCCCCTAGGGTCAGCCTTGGCCTTCCCAAGGTGTTGGCCTCAGCCTCACCAAGGGGTCGACCTCGGCCTCCCCAGGGGTGGTGGCCTTGGCCTTCCCCTCCCGCGCGCACTTGTTTTCTCTAATCTTTGCAGCTCCGCGATGTTTACGGACGTCCATCGTGCACTAACCTCGCGAAGTCCCTCGTGCACTAACCTCGTGATGTCTGTCATGCACCAACCTCATGACGTCTGTCGTGCACTAACCTCGCGATGTCCGTCGTGCACCAACCTCGCAACGTCTGTCGTACATCAACCTCGGGACGTCGCACTTAACCTCGGGACGTCTGTCGTGCATCAACCTCGCAAAGTCTGTTGTGCATCAACCTCATGACGTCCATCGTGCATCAACCTCACGACGTTCGTCGTACATCAACCTCGCGATGTCCATCGTCCGTGACCGTGCACTGCTCCCGCAATGCCCGTCACCCAAAGTTGCGCACTACCACCGAATGACCCGTCACTGACGACCGCGTACCATCACTCCCAACTTTGTCATTACTACATGTTTCATTCATAATTTTGTTATGACAGGTACACTCAGCTCAAATCCCATCTTTGGGACACCTGACGAGTGCCCGTTCACTGTCTCCGCGACGTTCGTCACAGCGCCCATGTGCCATTCTTATGACACGTGCCCCCGGCACCAAGTATTGCTTCGTGACGTTCATCGCCGCACCACTTTCAGGATACGTGCCCCTGGCACCAACTATTGCTTCGCGATGTTCGTCGCCGCACCACTTTCATAACACGTGCCCCGGCACCAAGTATTGCTTCACGACGTTCGTCGCCGTGCCCGTGCGTCATCTTCACGATACGTGCCCCTGGCACCAAGTATTGCTTCGCAACGTTCATCGCAGCACAACTTTCATAACACCTGCCCCGGCACCAAGTATTGCTCCGTGACGTTCGTCGCCGCGCCCGTGCGCCATCTTCATGATACATGCCCTCGGCACCAAGTATTGCTTGGCGACGTTCGTTGCCGCACCACTCTCATGACATGTGCCCCGGCACGAAGTATTGTCTTCGTAATGTTCGTCGCTGAGCCCATGCACCACGATCATAATGCAGGCCTTCGAGCATCATACTTATTCACCACACCATGCGCCCCAGCCATAGATGTGGAACATGCTTCGACCCACTCTCTGAAGTGTGCAACATCATACGGGGATAAGAGATTCCTCTGGGACACTATCTCTTCCAAGGAGCTCTTCAACTCCCCTTCCGCCAGGTAGACGACTCCTCCGGGATCCTACCTTGACTCGCTCCGAGTGCTCCGGCACAAGGACTCACCGCGGGGATAGGCAACTCCTCCGGGACACTATCTTCGCCAGGGAGCTCTTAAACTCCCCTTCCGCTAGGTAGACGGCTTCTCCGGGATGCTACCTCAGCCAGTCGGGTAGACGGCTCCTCCGAGATGCTACCTTGACTCGCTCTGAGTGCTCCGACACAAGGACTCACCGCGGCTATTGGTGACTCCTCCGGGACACTATCTCTACCAGGGAGCTCTTTAACTCCCCTTCCGCCAGGTAGACGGCTCCTCCGGGATGCTACCTAGCCCGGCCAGGTAGACGGCTCTTCCGAGATGCTACCTCGGCCTACAGAATAGGCGACTCCTCCGGGACACTATCTCCGTCAGGGAGCACTTCAACTCCCTTTCTGCCAGGTAGACGGCTCCTCCGGGATGTTACCTGGCCCGTCAGGTAGACAACTCCTCCGGGATGCTACCTTGACGCGCTCTGAGTGCTTCGGCACAAGGACTCACCCGCGGGATATGTGACTCCTCCATGACACTATCTCCGCTAGGGCATTTTTGTTACTGGCCTACGTGCTTCGGCACTGGGGGCTTGCATCGGCACTCCTATGGACTATGACCCCCGAGTCACTCCGAGACTGGAGCAAGTCTTCAGAGGGCATCGCGCCTAGTCTGCCTGGCAATTGGGCGTCGGGTCTTCCGCACCACTACCAAAATTATGGGACTCTGCAGGGGCTTGGATTAGAGGCTAGATCTAGGAGATTCTCTGGCCACACCGACACTATGGGAGCCAGTCTTTCCAGACAGACAGAGCGACGCTGTGTGAGGCAGGCTGTGAGGTCCCGAACCTAGGTTTACCCAGCTATTATTACTTTAGCGACGATTGACTTAAGTGATATTATCAGCGACAACTTATAACACCGGCAATTAAGGATAACAAGTGAACGCACTAGAGAAATAAATGAATCTTAATCACATTAAAGAAGTTATAAGTAATTATGGTTTATTGTAAAAATATCTTATATACCAACTTGCTATTTTAAAATGGAAGAGAGAGATTGGGGGATATAAAAGAGGATGCTTTGGTAACAATTAAAGGAATATACTTTATAAATAAGCGAAAACAAAAAAAAATAGAGAGAGAGAGAGAAAAAAGAGAAAGAAAAATCGGTAGAGAGAAACAGGGAAGGCAGCCGGCCCTAGAACGGGCGGCGCCTCTGCTTGCCAGATCGAGGCAGCCATTTCCGGCCACACCGCGGTCACCGGAGAGCAACTCTGGCTAAACCCCTTCGCCGGACGCCATCGCCTAACGGCCGCCCTGCCAGATTTCATGCACAACCGGCCATGGACCATCACCGGTCAATCAACCACTCCATCACCGGCGAACAACTCTGGCCTCGCCTCCCTTGAGCATCACTGCACAACACCTTCGCGACAACCATGCCGTAGCCAAAGGCGTCGTGGCCACTGTCAAGTTGCCGTGCGATCGGTGTCACCGGCCACCATGTCTTCGGCGAGTACAACTCCGGTAGGCAGCCCAATCGCCGGCGAGCAACTCCAGCTGCCTCTTCACCGAGCCTCCACAACTGCCGTGCCGCAAATGACGCCCCGCTGCCACCACCATGCGATATTCACTGCCGGCCGACCAAAATTTCCAATAAACACCAAGGACGACCGTCGGCCGCTATCGGCTCTCTTCCCTGTGCACCGACCAGTCGTCGTGGCCACTGGGACCTCCAATTAGTGTTGCGACTACAGTTTTGCATCGTGCAACATAGTCGTCGTCGATTTTCAGCCTTGATTTGCCAAAATCAACGACCACCGATGACAGCTGTTAACACACTCCCATTGCCTGTGATTTACTATGCCAAGCACTGTTCTTTTTGGCACTTTGTATAAATTGTGATATGGGTTTTTGTGGTTGCTTGTGTTGTTGATGAATGGGTGCAGTGGCGGTCATTTGGCGGTAGTGTTGGCGGTGGATGGTGGTTTTTGTGTACAGCTGTGGGTGTACGGTGTCAGTGCTTGTCAGGTGTGTGGGTGTTATTGTTGTCGAATAATCGTCTATAATAGGGTGTGTATGTGGGGCACTGTGGTGGGGTGTATATGGCGGCGGGTGATAAAACTTAAGACCTTGTTGATAGATGAGGGAACCTTTTGGTCACAATAGTTGATGGGTGTGGCAACTATACTGGGATGGAGTAGTTGTGGGTGGAGTGGGTCACAAGGAGCTCTTCAACTCCCCGTTGCGTGTGTTTGAGCAGATGTGTATATTGTGTAGGTGTGGGGTAATTTCTGCAGTTGCATGAGGTGAATGAGCACGTTGTTGTGTAGGCAACACAGTAGTGTGTAAAGCCTTTTTATGTGTGAGTAGCAGTACGATGGTTGTACGTGTACTGTGTGGTGAGAGTGTGGTCGTGTGGTAGTGTACGGTTACGTGCCTGTCTTGGTTGTGTGTTTTCCAGTGTGAAGGGTGTGAGTATTAGGTGCGTCGTATGCTTGCGAAGGCGTACCCTATGCATGTATGTGTGTTGGTGGAGAAAGCGCATAGGCTATGAGAATATATAAAAGGGAATTGTTAGCATGAGCTCTAGCGATTAACTGGGTACTATTTAGCGCAAGGTTGCTTGGTTGGTTATTAGAAACGGGTGACTGAGGGAAATTCGGCAACGGAGATGAAATGCCTGAGAATGACATGGTGAACTGGGCACGATTTTAGACGGGTTGTGTAACAGGCGGTCGGATACGGCGTCTGAGTTGTTTGAGAAAATATTCGACAGGAATTCTGAGTTTTTTTCCTCAATGATGCCCTTCGGGTTATAGTGAAGTCGGGGCTATGGAGATGAAAGGAATGGCCTTAACGGTGCTATTGGTCAAACGTAACAACTGATCATCGCGCTACATTTTGGATCGAGGAAATATGTCAGCAACAGGTAAGTACCCCTGTCATGTTCCTCCGTATACTTATTTGCAAAAGCTATAATATGTATTTATGTTTTGATCAATTGAAGTTCAAAGATTTATTCTGCATATGTTTTATTCTAAAATATTTGATGAGAAATGTAATTTGAAAGAATGCCATGGAATGTCGTGTGAGTCATAAAATTTTACTGAGTACATGTTAACGAGCAAGGAAACTCGTCTTGGTTGCTGTGCTCCATATCCAACGGGGGAATGTTGGATTTCGGGCCCTGGTCAACGGGACTCATACATTGATGCATAGTACTATGGCTGGTGGTGCGCCCTTGCGTCCACATGATTATTTTATCCCGGGTGTAGGAGGGATTTCGGGCCCTAGTCAGGGGGGCTCGTACGCTGACCGCAACATCCCTACGAAAAGAAATATATGTTTCTGATGTGAATGGAATAAACGATGGTTGTACTCAGATTTGAACATCTTTTCTTCTGAAATTTCAGGTATATGTGTATATGTATATGAAGGACGTTTTTATGAATGACAATAATCAAATGTTTGATTTGTTGAAAGAAAACCCATGGCATGTTTTAGAAAGTCCAAACTTATTTTAGGAACATGGCTGGTGTATTTGCTGGGCTTTCGCTCATTCCTTATTTTTCAGGTGACTACTCAAGGGAAGCGGAGCCGTATGAGCCACACGGGGGAGTTATGCCCGAAGATAAATTTTAGAATAATGAGGGCCTACTATTCGAACATTTTAGTCTGCTTGAACTGATGTAAGGAGCTTAGGTCTCCTAGAGTTTTCTTTATAAGTTTTAAAGACATGTAATGAGAGTTTTATTTGAATGTTTTGGAGGTCCGTAAATTAGAATTAATTTGGAGTCACAGGATTGCAGTAAGGCCTAGCAGAGCCCTGGCAGGTGTTTGAATGGGCCTGCGGCCGGTCACGTGCCTAGCACACGGGCTTACCCGTGGGTTCGGGTCCTGACACAGGCTGGGTGAATATAATATTTGACAATCCGTGGAACACCGTCAGCTGTGGACCCCCTCGGTGACGTGTCACTCCCGGGGAGCGCCATGTGTCGCGTGATGACATCACCATCTCAACCTCTATAAATAGAGGTCTTGAGAATTCATTTGGACGGTTGGACATTTTCAGAACACTTTCACTTTTTCACTCTAGAATCCTAGAGAGAGAAACATACAGGACCCTGACTTTGGACCTAAGCATCAGACTGTGACTGTCATCGTCTATTCATCCTGCGCCATCGCCCTCGCAGCACTGCCACCCTCAGGCTCTGTCTGGGAAGCCCTTGGTCTCTGCCCTTACTGTGTCTCACATCAACATACTTGCATCTGAGTCAGACTGCATTCATGTGGCACCTCCATGTCGACTGCGAACCCACTTTCTTTGGCATCAGGTTTGTAGTCTCCGATGTTCAAAGTGAAAAGAATTGGACTAATTTCTAGATACTTTTGAAGTAGTTTGTCTCAAATGGAGTTTGGCGGGATAAAATCCTATTGATTATACTGTTGAGGCAAATTACTAGAAAACACAATTTACTTATGAAGTTTAGGCCTTTTTCTGTCTTGATCTTCATAAGTTATTGGATCTGCTTACAATTAAGGTGTATTGGACGATGCCAGATTGCATTTTTAAAGGAGCCTGACAGGGAAGGGAAAGTGATTTGAAGCACACCCTTTAAAGATTGAAAAGTCTTCAAGGAGTAATTGCTGTGTCAAAAGAGTTGAATTTCGGACTATGGTGTTAAACAACCTATTCATGAGGATTTTTTTTCCTTTTTCGTTTATGCTAGCCTTTTAAATAGTTAGGTTCTTAAATACTGGCTGCCATTTTTAATGTAGGACAAAAATTAGTCTTTTCTGTTTCTTGCTAGGCAACCTTAACGATAAAGCATCATTGTTTTATCTCTTTTTGTACATAAAAGAGAAACAAAGTTTGAATTCACCTTATGTTGGTTGCCTGCTGCCACTGTAATGCCTTCAAGTACAAGATATCATATTCATGAGAACGTAGACAATCTATATACACAGAAAAGTGGCTTGCTATCTTAAACGAGACATGAGCTCTTATTAATGTTCCGTGAATTAAAAGAGAATATTAATTGATGTACCACTTTTGCTAATAAGTCACGTGCAACGCACGTGAGGAACAACTAGTATACATAAATATGGGGACCTTTGTTTCATAATTCTTTGAAGGGCATATATTTGTGGACAATTACATTTAACTTTTCCTTTATACTCCCTCCTCCGTCCCAGAAAAATGGATCATATCTTTGTTTTGAGTTAACTTGAAAAAAATTAATCACTTTCAAAATTAAGAAATATTATGTAATTTTTTTTCATGTTTACTCTTTTTATACTTATTTCACTTTATTTCACTTTATTTTATTTTCTTTCTCATTATTTATTCCTCCACCAACCCACTTTCTCTCTCTTACTCTGTCTCTTCGTCCCCCCCACCTCTCCCCTCTCTCTTTCTTGAAGTAGAATGAGAAACTCGTCTCATATCTTACATGAGCGTCCCGGTCAAACACAATCACATATTTTGCAATGGAGGGAGTAATATATAAGGGAGACTATAAAGAACATATAAGATTAATGATTTACTGTGGGGGAGCTTCCATTTACTTTCTGCATTTTCAAATGCTTGTCTTTTTTATAAGCCATTTTTAAATGCTTGTCAATGCTTGAAGTTGTTAACTAAAATATATTAATAGTGTTAGCAAGCATTTGAAGTTACGAGGAACTATGTTTATAAATACAAGCTGACTTTTAAAAATGGTGTTATAACGTCCAAAAGAAAAATTGATAGAAAATTTATGAACCGAAAAGACTGTATTAGTTAGGGTACCTGGTTAAGTAATAACCATTTACACAACAAGAGCTCCTCCATACGTCAGAATGTCCTCTAAGAATTTCCCTCGCTCTGTCCTTCAAATACGAGGGACAATCAGCTTGAAGCACCATCAAGAGCTTTGCAACACTTCCGACTCTCAACATCTCCTGAAGCACCCCGCTTGTCCCGGAAAACTTACATATTAATGCAAGAATCAAGATAGCTCTGTCATCGGTCGCCTGAGAGACTTTCAAAATCCTCTTCGTCACTACCGCAATTCCGGCTGCATGACTCAAAAATTGCGCCCTCCCTTCTGCACATGAACACAAATGAAACAGTACACCCAAAACCAGCTCGGTGGTTCTCTTCTCTGGAGATCCCAGCTCGAGCTCGACAAGCTCCATAACCGCTCCGGCTTCAACTATCTTTATCCGGTTTTGCCCCCATGGGCGCGCGGCTAACATGATGTGCAAAACACCATTAATTCCTTGGTGTGATATACCTAGCCTTAGAACACCTACAATGGTCACGAATAATTCCGGTTTTAACATCTCTAGTATGTTGGAACTTGCCTTTCCGATTATGGCTTTCAGTACTAGTACGGCGTGACTTTTTATAGTTACGTTATTAGCTAAATCACAACCTAAAACCCATGTCAATGCATTGATAATACATTCAGTTTCAAAACAAAGTAAGCGTGTTTCAGCTGACGGAAGTCGAATAATATTAAGAATGCTTAAAGCTTCTTCCAGACCTGCTGTATTATTTTTCTCGTAACATGATACGATAAACGCTAGCATCACCTTATCAACGCCAAATTTCACCATACTCTGCCTATTCATTTCGCTCTCTACCGCGAGAATTTCCAACTTTCTGAGCGACTTTAGCTGTAAGTTTGGAATCGAAAGCTCTCGGATGTGGCTATGGACATGAACAGTATCGAGAGGAGATTTCGGGGCTGGAGCCGAATGGTATGAACTTGTGCTGCACCAAGCTTGAATGAGTTTTTGAAGCATGTGGTTGGGAGTTAGGACGGAATGCTCTGGTAAGGCCTGTTTGGTAACGGGACATGTGGTGTTTTTGCCGTTGTGTAGCCAGTGTTCAATGCTCTCTCGATCATATGTTATTCCGGTTATGATCGTCACCGGATCTTTCATGATATGAAGAGAAATGGGGCAGATGAAGTATTCTGGAGCTTCAACTTCATCCATGAACGAGAGAGAGAGAGAAGTTGGTGTATATCAGGGTGGTTGTATTATTGCAAGTTCTTACTACGATTGTCGTGTGTGGTATAAGTAACAAAGGAGTGTGGGGAGAAGTGGAAATTAGAGGAAGCGTAGAAGGAAAAACTAGTACTAGATTCAGTGGTAAGAGATTGCGGCTGAAGAGACGAGAAGCTGGTCTTCGCTTCTGGTCATGCATTCTAACAGAGATTCCGGTGGTCAAAGGAAGAAAAATTGTAGCGTGGGCAAAATCTAGGTACTAGCATGACAATTGGAGGGGTCTATTGTGCCGTAGAGTTTCAACTTAAATGCCACTATCTACTTTCCCCTCAAAGTTCAACAAGACTACGAACAATTTCCGCGGCAAGGAAGTCTCCGAATGAAGCCGTTTTAATGTCCACACGTATAGAAAAATATTGTGCGTGCTGATCAATGATCCCGATTGTGCGCGACTCTTCAATTTATTTTAAAATAGCATTATATTTTTCTTTGCTCCTACTTCTATCAAATATTTCCCGCATGCAACAGTCCTACTTGTGGAAGGCATGCAATTTTTGCACAAACAAATAAGGATAAGGCTTAATGACTAATTAATGCACCCTATTTGTTGCCAAATTTGACACCTTTTTTGTTGCAACAAAATGTTGCAGCAATACTTTGAACTTCATGAACGGCGATATGGGTGTAAATTACTTCCCCCACACAAAATCATAGGTTTAGCATCAGCCTGGTCTCAACTCGTCATCAATTAGCAATATAGCAAACTTAAGGGGCTTACGATTATCAAATTTCGTTTTCGTTTTTGTAATGATAATGAAAAAAATACATTTTTCGTGTACTTCTATCTTTTTTCAGTTTCGTTTGGATAAAAAAAATCCAAACAAAGGGGGTCAAAGAATACCAAATCCTTTCCACTGTTCACAATTTTCTTGGCCGACCCTCTGACGCCTAGCTGCAATGTCTACTAGTTATCTCTCTCTCTCTCTCTCTCTCTCTCTCTCTCACACACACACACACACACACACGCACATTTATCTCCTTTACATCCATGAATACCAGCTCCTCACTTCATTCTCACGCTCTTCCCATATCTGCCGACATCAACAGAGAAGCTGCACCGTGATGGAGCCGAAGAACCAGTCTAGATACGACGGAGAAGCCGCCAGTACCCGCCGTCTTCGAACCAATCTGGTCGATTTTGGTTTACGAAAAGGGCTGTCTACGATGTACAATTTGAAGGTGTATTTTAGTTGTAGAAGAATTATCATTGTTCCCTCTGGATAGTCGATCTTACACAGTGCGTCTGCCGCTCCATCGGCATAACACCCTCCAAAGCATCTGGGTAAATGTGTATGTGGGTTTTGAGGTAGATGTGTATGTGGGTAGTTCTTTGGTTGAGTTTTATGCTGGAAATGATAGTATAAACAATGCACACTGGCTGTTCGATAAATTGCCCCAGAGAGATAGGGTTTTGTGGAGTGTAATGCTTAATGGTTATGTGAAACATGGGAATTCATATAATGCTATTGGATTGTTTGTGGAAATGAGAAATACCGAAATCAAGCCCAATTTGGTGACGTATGCGTGCGTACTATCTGTTTGTGCCTCGGATGGAATTACAAAGATTGGTGTCCAAATTCATGGGCTTGTTGTTAGATGTGGTCTAGAGATCCACTATCCAGTGGCCAACACATTGATTGTGTTGTATGCAAAATGCTGATTTATGCTGATCTAATTTGCATGTATGAACCGCCTGTTTAGTGCTCAAACACAATGTCCTTGGCTGAACTTAAGGATAGAACACAAACAGTGGGACACGTTCTTGCAGTTCCTTGCAGGGGGGCTGGACTATGGGCCGTATCTCAATTTGGGATGCCTATATCTTTACGAAGATGGATATGTTGCTGTAAGCGATCCACAAGCAATTTACTGAGCAAATTGCAGAAGCAGGAATAGAGATTCTCTGGAAGATACGCACTTGAAAAAATATAAGAATGGATCCAAAAAAATTGGTAAAAATGAAAATAAAAATGATAAACGTACAAAAAAAATTGAAAAAGTAGATATAGGAAAATTTAAAGTACACAATACGATTTTTGAATTGAATACTAAATTTTGAAAAACAAAAATAGAATACAAAACACGAAAAAAAAAATCGTAAACGTACGCCCCCTAAGCCTTTCTGGGTGTTTAAAAAATGCCAGTGAACAGACAAAACTGTCTCGTTCTTTTTTTTTTGGTTTTAGTGAAAAGGTCTGGTATATTTACGTCGTAAATTAAAAACAAGTCAGAAAAAGTGGTGTGTGGCCTAGCTTGCACTACATTAGCCTGTGTTTTGTGTATGCCGCATCTTATCGGCGTTCATGCACCCATAGCTGCTAGTATTTTGGCTATTTCAAAAGTGCTACTAATCAGGGGCATTATGCTAACGTTGTAACTTTTCAATGTTTAGACGAGTCGCCGGGAACAAACAGGAGCTAAAATGCCTGAAACTGCTTCGTTGTTGTAAGTAGTGCATATATGTAACACCTCAAACCGTGATTTTGCGTAGTCGGTTAATTTATTTTTGGCGACAATTTTTATATGGGAGATTTAGCGTCGACTTCCATTAGTGAAATTTATCGGCAACCTTTAGCAACAAAATTTTGCTAAACCATAAATTATATAATTACGATGACAAATATAAATGATATTGATTGAGGTATTAGAGACAATTAGCGAAACGATGTTTTAAGAGCTTTAGCGACAAATTTTCTTTAAGTTAGCATCGATATTTTTGTTTAGTAACCTTAGTGACGATTAATGTAGCTAGGTTAACTATAAGTATATGTTTAGATTGGGGACTATTGAACATATAAAAGATTACAACAAAATCATTTAATTTAAAATTTTGTCAACCGAAAGTGAGGGGACAGAGGAGGAGATTTGTGAGAAATTTAATCTTACTAAGTGCATTTCGGTTACGTTTGAGAGGGGGGACTTTATTCTCTCGGTTACAAAAAAGGAACAACAGAGAAAGAAAAAGAGAAGAAGAGAAGTCTATGTGAGCTCGTGAGAAAGGCAGAGAGAGAAAGAGAGGGGGGGAAAGAGGAACGGATTTTTCCGGCGATTGTTTCGGTTTTTTCCGGTAAGTTTCTAAGACCCTTTTCTCTCTTGTTTATTTAGTGGTTTATGGAATTAAAAGGGGGCATGAGAAGCATTATGGGTATGTCAGCACCCATGGTGTCGGATATAGGGCTCGTAGTTTCTTGCAAGATTTAGAGAGGACGTGTAAGGATCATACGCGACGTAGGTGCTGGGGAATTGGAATTGGGTTAAGTTTCAAGGTGGTTGCACTTGATCCAAATTTCTGGAAGGTCTCCATGGAGCACATAGTTTCTGCATACAAGAGGACTACGAGTAGGGCAATCCTTTTAGACTATGATGGCACTTTAATGCTTTAGTCCTCCATTGACAAGAGCCTAAGTTCTAGAACTATAGAAACCCTTAACAGTGTGCAGAGATAAGAACAATATGGTCTTCATTGTTAGTGCAAGAAGCAGAAGCACATTTGGATAATGTCTGCCATGGCTGGGTGCATGTATGTGTATATAGGTGTGTTTGCATGAATATATGTGGGTATTTTAGCTTGCGTGAGTGTGTAAACCACAAAAAGGAGAGACCCACTGCCATGAGGTAGCGGGTGTGGGAGGTGCGTATATTTGATGGTATATTTGTGTGTGAGATTAAGGTGAAATAATGGGTGTGTTGACTGTGGTGCAGGTTGGAGTATGTAACAAGAAAGAATATGGTGCAGTAGTGAGTGTGGGTGTATGTTGTAGTGGGTATAAGAGGCATGATAGAGAGAGAGGGAATGAACTGAAATGAGTATCCATGGGTTATGTGTGGGGGAAAATTGTATGCATGATTGTGTAGGTGTGTGGGGCAGCAAGTTGGTGGGTTTACAGTAGTGGGCATGTGTTGATACGGAAAAGGGGTTCGCTGCTACGTGAAGGTACCACAAAGGATGCAGTCTGAGTCAGCTTCCAGGTAGACAAAGTGGGAGACAGCAAGGACGGAGTAAGGGCTGAGAGCAAGGCTCCCCAGACAGGTCGCGAGGGCTGGTAAAGCCGCGTAGGCAGGGCGACGACGAACAGGGCCGACGGTCGATAGTCCCAGTCAAGGGTGCAGCGTCGAGGGTCCGATGACAGAAGTCCAAGTGTGTTTCTCTCACTAGAATTCCAGAGAGAATGTCTTTTTAGAGAGAGAAAGTGAAAAGTCCAAATGAGAAAAAGATCCTTGAATAAGCTCCAAAGTCCACTATATATAGGCAAAAATATGGATGTGTCATAAGTTGACATGTGTCACCCCCTAGGAGCGACACGTCACTGGGGAGGGTCCAAAGTATTGATTCTCCGTTGGACTGCCGGTCCTTGAGTTCGTGTTGCCCTGCCCGTGCAACATCTCCCTGCCTGTTTGAGGAGACTGATCATGCCGCGGTAGCATGGTCAGAGTAGCCTGTTGCCCCAGCCACCAGTCTAAGCCCTTACTGAATCCCACAAGGTGCGTCAAGAGATACGCAGAGAACCTGACAGCGGTGAGGGTTGCCCCTGTAGCCAACTACTAGGCGTGATGCCCTCCGAGGACCTGCTCCCATCCCGAAGTGACCCGGGGGTCATTGCCCTGGTGGTGTCGACGATCAACAGCAACATGAGTGGGCATGGTCACCGCTCAGTGCTTAGAGTCTGTTGTGGTGAAGTCTTCATGTCACAGCTCCCTGCAAGTGTGATGCTGATGGCTTTAAGGTTGTGCCGGCGATGGCTTCAGTGTTGTGAGCCTATCCCGCTGGGAAGGCCGAAGCCCCTGGTGATTGTGCCGGCGATGGCGTTAAGCCCATGCCGTAGTTTGATTGAGCCAGCGATGGCATCAAGCCCATCCCGTACTTTGATTGAGCCGGCGATGGCATCAAGCCCATCCCGTAGTTTGATTGAACCAGCGATGGAGCTAAGGCCATCCCATAGTTTGATTGAGCCGGTGATGGCGCTAAGCCCATCCCGTAGTTAAGGGTCCTCATGCCGGAGCACTACGAGCAGAGCCCCCGAAATGCTGCACACTCCGGAGAGTGGGTCGAAGCATGTTCCACGTCCATGGCGGGGGCGCATGGTATGCTGAATAAGTGTGATGCCCGGAGGCCTGTAACATGATTGTGTGGCATGGGCGCGGCGATGACTGTCGCAGAGCAATACTTGGTGCCGGGGGCACGCATCATGAGACTGGAGCGAAGGCCCAGCGACGAACGTCGTGGAGATATACCGGTGCCGGGGGCACGCATGATGAGAATGGCGCAAGGGTGTAGCGACGACTGTCGTGAAGCAATACTTGGTGCCAGGGGCACGCATGATCAGAATGGCGTAAGAGCGCAGCGACGACTGTCGCGGAGCAATACATGGTGCCGGGGGCACGTATCATCAGAATGGCGCAAGGACGCAACGACGAACGTCGCAGAGCAATACTTGGTGCCAGAGGCACCCATCATGAGAATGGTGCAAGGGCACAGCGACGACTGTCGCGGAGCAATACTTGATGCCAGGGGCACGCATCATCAGAATGGCGTAAGGGCTCAGCGACGACTGTCACAGAGAAATACTTGGTGCCGGGGGCACGTATCATCTGAATGGCGCAAGGGCGCAGTGACGAACGTCGCGGAGCAATACTTGGTGACAGGGGCACGCATCATCAGAATGGCGCAAGGGCGTAGCGACGACTGTCGCGGAGCAATACTTGGTGCCAGGGGCACGTATCATGACAATGGCGCGCAGGCACGGTAATGAACATCCCGGAGATACACTTGTTATAGTATGTTGTCGTCGTGACGATTGCGCACTGTCAGTGATGAGCGTCATGTGACCATTGGTGTTGAGCGCGCATTGTAAAGAGCGCGATGAGTGATGTTGAGGTTCAGGAGTGACCCTTACAAGACAAAACGGTGGCCGAGACCCTACAAGAAGGGGCGGCAGACCCCCTTAAGGAAGGGGTGGCCGACCCCCTTGAGGAGAAAGGGTGGCCGGGCCCTTACAAGAAGGGGTGGCCGACCCCCTTAGGAAGGGGTGGCCGACCCCCTTAGGAAAGGGGTGACCGACCCCATTGAGGGGTCGAGCCCTTTTTCCAGTGGTTTGACTGTGTTGATGTCGCCGCATTGGTGATGCCTTTGGATGCTCAAAAGAAGATGCACTGTCAGATGGGGGGTCGGCTTCATCAGGGGAAGAGGGGGAAGGGAATGAAGAGAGGAAGGAGGAAGGGGAGGGGGGTCGGCCGCACGGGGGGTCAGCCAACCCGGGGGGTCGGCCGCACGAGGGTCGTCGAGGTCATTGGGTGGAACGAGGGCCGCGCCTGTCGAGCCAATGCCTGTTTCGAGAAAAATTAAGCAGAAGATATTCACGAAGCCGTGGGGTGCGGCGGCTAGTGCATCACGACCATCGAGGGTCATGACAACAGAACCCGTGGCCAAGCCGCCGACAGATGAGGCCAGAGTTACACCGGGTGGTGAGATGGTCGTGCCTTTGACATTTGATGACGGTGGATCAATGTCGTATGATTCGAATCTAGACAAGACGAACACATTGCTGGGAGTGAAGGGGTGTAGTGCCGCAAGTACCTAACCATGAGCTGTGGAGGGAGCTTGCTATCCGGGTGGCCGATGGAGCTTTTACAGTGCCATGGAGCTGTCCGTCGATGGGAGGGGAGCCACGGGCGTTGTCACTATATGTGCGTGCTCCAAGATGGGAGGAGGCACCTATGATGTCACCGAGATACGTGACGGGGTTGTTGGTGGAGAGGGAAGATATACCGTGGGCACCTATAGTGTTTAAGGGGCATGGCGAGATGCCAACTGGGTGGGACTTCTGGTGTCAGCATACGGTGGAGACGTCACGGTGGGAGGCGCTATTACAGAGGTTGGGGTTACTGCCGGCGGTGGACATTACAAGGAGGGGTCTGGATTTGTATAGGGATACGCCCGGGATGACCCTACTGCTGTCGAGGTGAATTACACATACCTTTGTGACTGAGTTCGGAGAGATCGGGCCGACACTGCTGGACGTGATGATACTGATGGGTCTGCCGATGCAGGGAGAATTGGACGCGCGTGTGACGCGGCTCAGTGGTGAGGAGCACTTGCTGCTGACGTAGTTACTGGACATCTTAGCGGAGATGAAGCAGCACCAAAAGGGGACATATGGTGGATGGCTCCAACTGTTTTATGGCACCGTGCAGGCGAGGTCAGGGCAGAGATTGGGAGCTGCTGCTCACTTTGTGATGGGCCGTATCACAAGGACGAGCGGTATGAGATGGTGGCCTTCCTGACGATGTTCTTGTCAAGGTGAGTATCGTACGTGGACTGGATGTTTCTGTAGAGGTACCTGTACGAGTGCTTTCTAGATTATCGTCCGGTAAGATTCCCAGGCCAGCATCCGGTACTGACGATGAGGACGGTGACGTATAGGAACATGTCATAGGAGGTGGCGATGTGGTGTAGCGAATCACAGGTGTTTGCATGGTCGGGCATCAAGAGGCCTGATTTTTCGCTGTCATGGCTGATAGATTCGCTTGAGGCATGCTTGGCACGGCCGTACAGATATATGCATGCGTAGTATGGAGTACCCCCTAGTTGCATGGACAGGAGATGACGAGGGACTTAACCAGGAGGGGGCCTTGGTGCCAGCGGATGTTGTGCTCTTGGTGGCCTACTTTCCGGGTTGGCTTCCGGTGATGACTGAAGATAGTGGGAAGCCCGCGAAGAACCTGTATTACGTGACCCGGTATAGCCCAGACCGGTTGTCACTGGCGTTCGGCTATGACTTGGAGCCACCGTGTGGATACAGCGGCCCGTGGAGTGTGACGACCACATTTGGGTACACGCAGTATGATAGAGTCCGTGAGGGTGGAGGCGGAAGCAAGAGATGGCGCCTTAAGTTGGTCAACGATTAGCTGTCTCCAATCACCGGCAGTAGTGTCTTTTTTAGACTAAATTCAATGTTGTGCATGGTGTGGTCCTTCTGATGATGGTTAGCATTTGTTGTTCACCGTCAAACTCGATCTTTGATGCGATCGTGGCGAAGCTATCCGCATGTCAGTTGTGGCACCTGTTGTGATGTTCATATTGGACATGGCCAAGTCTTCCTTCCAAGTGTTTTACCAAGGCGCGATAAGGTGCCAAAGCTGGCTCTTTGACTGCGAACTCTCTGTCAGCCTGTTTCATGATCAAGTTTGAGTCCCCCTTTATGCATAATGATTTTGCCCCCACACTGGTAGCTAGTTGAGGCCGATGACAAGGGCCTCATATTCAGCTTCATTGTTGAGGCTGGGAATGCAACCTTGAAGGATAAGGATGTGGTAACACCCTGTGGATTGTGAAGGACTATGCCGGCACCCCCTTGTTGGATGGGAGCTCCATCAGGACCTTTGCTAGTGGCTGAGCCATCAAACTCAAGTGTCCATAATTCATCTATGTTGGAGATTAAGGCCGTCTCCTCCCCGGGTAATTGATCTGAGGTCGGTTCATACTGTTGGCATGGGAAGAAGGCTAGGAGGTCTGCAAGTGCTTAGCTTCGTAGAGCTCTAGGATTCTTAATGGATAGGCCGAACTCAGCCAACAACAATAGCCAATAGGTAAGTCATCCAGACAAGGCAAGGCGTGTGAGCATGTATCGTAGTGGATCAGCCTTTGGGACAAGCATGATTTAGTGCGACAAGAAGTAGTGCCTGAATTTTTACGAGGCGTAGACCAAGGCGAAGCAATCCTTCTAGAGCTCAGAGCAGTTGGCTTCGGGTCCCCTGATTGACCGGTTGAGGTAATAAACTGGACCTCCACCCCGTCCACTTCTTGGGCCAGCAAGGCCCCTACGGACCTGGGGGTGGAGGTTAAGTAAAGCAAGAGTGGAATACCCCGCTGGGGTATGACCATGGTCTGTGGTGACATGAGGATCGCCTTGATCTATTTGAATGCTTGTTGGTGCGCCTCCCAACTCCACGGTGCACTCTTACGCGTCAAGTGCCTGAAGGGCTCTATAAGGTAGGCCAAGGTAGGGATGGATCGACGGAGATAAGAGACCTTGTCGAGGAAGCTCTTCAACTGTCTGGTGCTCTTGGGTGGTGGTATTTCTTGGATAGAAGCAGCTTTAGAAGGGTCAACGTCGATCCCCTGTCGACTGACCAAAAAGGCGAGGAATTTGCCGGAGCAGACTCCAAAGTCACATTTCAACGGATTCAACTGCATGCTGTATTGTCGACAACGATCGAAGACTGCTCGAAGGTCCATGAGATAATCACTTTCCTTTTTGGACTTGATGATTAGATCGTCGACGTAGTCCTCTATTGTATGGTGTATCATGTCATGGAAGATGGCAGAGTCGTCCGGATTCATTCAAATTTGGTTATAGCCGGCAAAGCAATCCATGAAGGATAGGGTCTCGTGTCCGGCGGCAGCCTCCATAAGCATGTCGATATTGGGCACTGGAAACTCATCTTTGGGGCACACTTTGTTCAAGTCGCAGAAGTCAATACAAACGCGGACTTGGCCGCTCTTCGTTTGGACAGGGACAACATTAGCCAGCCATATGGGATGAGTAATTGGCTCGATAAAGCCGGCTTGTAGAAGTCGCTCTATCTCTTGATTGATCTTTAATTCGAGCTCGGGGCAGAAAGATCACGGATGTTGTCAGACAGGGCTGAATCCGATAGCAATGTTGAGATGGTACGTCACCAAGGCAGGATCCAACCCAGGCATCTCGTTCTAACTACATGCCAATACATCGCGATATTCGCGGAGGAGGGTAACCAATTCCTCTCTTTGGCCCGAGGCGAGTTTTGTGTCAATGTATGTCAGTCGAGGTTCCTCGCCCGGGTCAGCCAGGTTAATTTCTTCGAGATCTTTGGCCTGCGGTCGAGGGCTATCTTCATAGCAGTGTGGGGCGGTGCCGAGGGTAAGCTTGAGGTCTGGCGGACAATGCTTGGCCGTACAACACCATTATGTTATCGTGGTCGGGTCAGGATCGAGGGGCTCAGATGACGAACCACGTCGAACCCCGTACACCGTCATAACTGGTAGATCATTTTTTCATCTTTGACGATGCGTTGGGGAATTGGTCATGACCGTAGATGCGGTGCTGAGGCTGATGCTTTGTTTTTGTTGCTTTTCTTGGATTTGGCCTTGGACTTGGGAGACTTATTCCCACACAGCTCGTCCCAATCTGGCAATTTGGTGGAATGGATGTGAGTGGCATTCTCACCATCCGCGGCAAGCTCAGTGAAGAAGGAGGCCTCAGCGAAGTAAGACTCGACACATTCGAAGGGTGCCTGGGTTGTAGGGATCGTCATTGCTACCTCGTGTCCCACAGGACCGGCCACCAGTTTCACATATTGGTGGTACGTTGAGGGGACGTCCTTGTTAACATGAATCCAAGGTCATCTAAGCAAGAGGTGGAAGAAAGACTCGATGTCTATCACATGAAAAGTAGTGTCGTGTCGGACAGTTCCGACCATGAGGTCAACAGTGATATGGCCGAGGGTGGACTGGGGGCCTTGCCCGAAGTCAGTAATCTTGATGGGGTCACGGATGATCTTTCTTGGTGGGATGCTGGCTCGTTGCAAGGTGATGAGAGCATGATATTGATTGAGGCACCGCAGTCTACTAAGGCGCGGCGGGATCCTGTGCCGTTAACAGTGCATTCAAGGTATAACGGTCGATTGTGGTGTTCAATTGGCGGTGAGTCCTCGTCCGAGAAAATGAATGCGGTAGAAGGGACGTGTTTGAGTTCGGCTTAGGCAACGAAACATTCAGGTCTGAATCCTGTGGTGACCTCGATCAGACAGTTTGAGAGGTAAGTCCGTGCCGCGGGTGAAAACCCCATTTCATCAAAAAAGCTTTTGATTTTTGACATCTACCCTACTGAGGACGCTGGCTGAAGAGCAGAAGGTACACAAGGTGTGACCATAGGAAAGATCTCTCCAGGAGCTTCGGGGAAGAGAGACTCGGTGTGGTCAGTAATGGCCATGAGCACCTGATGCTCTTGATTGTTGTTGCCATGGTTTGGGTAAGGGTCCTTACGCACATCGTTGTTCTTCCGTAACTGTAGGTCGCCTGACGTGACCTTCCTTGCAAAGATAGTTTACAGTGCATTGCAGTTTTGGAGAGGATGGCCAAGGGCTTGATGGAAGGGACAGTAGTTTCGCCTGGTTCTTTCTTCGTCTGTGATGGGGATCTGCACAGGTGGCAATTTAAAGTTGCGGTCATTGACGACCCATTCTGTCGAGCTCTTTCACCGTATTCAAATTGCATGGAAAGGCGGGGGGAGTCTCCTGTTGTCTTCGTTTGTCAGAGCATTGGTCCCTATCTGGGAACTGACACTTGAAGCCAGCATAGTTGTTGATGTTGTTGTGGTTAGTGTTGTTGCTGTTGTGCTAAGTACTGGGTATGTTCGCTGAGGCCAGTAGTGCATTCTGCGGACGAGGCTTCCATGGTTTGATGGGGCCGACCGTCTCGTAGTACGTCGGGTCGTTTCCTTGAGGTGCCTCCATGACTTGAACTACAAGTTCTCGATGTGTACCCGGTAGATGTCATTCATGTTTTTGATGCATATGGGAACCAACATCTCATCTTTATTGAAATCTGTACACTAGAGGCATTTAAGGTGAAAACGGTGCATATATTTGGTTAAGTCTTCGCCGTGATTCTGGCGTATGCCGGCGATGTCAACTATGGTGACGCGTTCAGCGTCGTAGTGGAATTTGTCCAAGAATAGTTGGGCCATTTCATTCCAAGAATGGACTGTCCCCGTGGGGATCTGATGATACCAAGTGTATGCCAAGCCTATGAGGGACTTGCGAAACTCCCTCAGCTTCAAACTATCACATGGGCCATACTCCCTCAGCTTCAATGAACCGATGAATCTTGTCAAGTGCTCACGGGCGTTGCCTTCACACCTGTTAAAGAGCACTAAAGTGGGTTGCTTGTATTTGAGCGGGTATGGTATGGTGGCCATCTTGTTGGCATACGGTGCGCGGTCTGTCAGTCACGCTGATGCGTCGGGTGCAAACTGTTATGATAGCCGGCGGAGGAGTGCATCAAAGTCGGCTTTGGAGATATAATGAGAGAGTGGTTCCTCTTGGCCGACTAGTGGATGATGGCTGGCTGGGGCTCCGTGAGCTCCCGAGCCCCCTGACGGTGCAACTTGATAAGTTGGAGGAGCAGGAGGATGATACAGGGCAAGTGTTGCCATGGGTAAGTGTGCGACGGCATGGGTGGGTAGGTGAGACATGTCCACCACTTGGCCTGTCGTTTGATATTGCTTTGTTGGGTAGGGGTTAGGCTCCATCTCAATGGATTCATGAGTTTCAGAAGAACTTCTGGCCGGTTCATGCTGAGGTGCAACAGCAGGGATGACTTGTTGCAATACTGGTCCCAGGTCCAGCTGCGGTCAGTGCGATGGCATCGCGGGATGCAACGTGCCAGCTATAGGCAGGGGGGATGTCACGAGTCCTACCGCCAAGGGTATGAAAGGTCGAGGCGGCAGTGGTTGTCTCTCTCTCTGACCGAAAGAGAGAAATATTCTCTCTAGATATACTCAAATTTCTCCACTTACCTTTCTCCATTTTTTCCTCCTTTGTTCCCTCTCTTTCCATCTAGATAAAAAAAAATGTCAATGTTGATATTTTTTTGAATCAAGTTTCTTTAAAATCTTTTATTTATTCAACATTCCCCATTTTTAGATTTTATATATATAACTAAACTCGTTACACTAGTTGTCGCTAAAAATTCCTAATAATAAAAAATATCAATACTAAGTATATAAAAAATATCGTAGCTAAACAATTTAATTAACCAATAAAAATTTATTAGAGTTTGGGATATTAATTCTCCCTCACCTTTAAAAGAATTTGGTCCTCCAAATTTACGTATCTCAAGATTGAAACAGGTGAGGGTATTTGCTTTTGACTTCGTCTTCGTGCTCTGACGTGGCCTCCTCGACCGCATGGTTCCTCCTCAGAAGTTTCACTAAGGGAATCTTCTTAGTTTGGAATGTCTACTCCTTATGGTCCAGGATCTGAACAGAGTGTTTGATATTGGTGAAGTTTTCTCTTATCCGCAAGGGTTCTTATTGCAATATATGTGTGGGGTCTAGGACGCACTTCCTCCACATAGACATGAGGATCATATTATGGACACTGGCTAACTCCAACAGTAAGGCTACTCGGTAGGCGAGAGATCTAACTTGGTCTAGTATCTTAAAGGGTCCCACATACATAGGGCTCAATTTCCTCTTTCTCCAAAATCATAGCACTCCTTTCATCGGTGACACCCATAAAAATACTCAGCCGCCAACTTAGAATTCTAACTCTTGTTTGCGCATGTCCATTAGCATAACTTTTCTGTTTGCTTTGAGCACTCCGCAACCTCTCTTTAATTACTTTTGTCAAGACTCAAACCCACGGGTGAGTCCATGAGCTAGATCCGTAATCAACTGCAAGCCCATTAGAACATCCGCTCAGGGCTCTGCTAGATCTTGTTACGACCTGTATACAAATCTATCGCCATGCATTTAACTAACACCTTACCAAGACTTCTAAAATCATACTTATATATCTCTTAAATATGTGTTTACTGATTTCCGCCATGAATGACTAGCACAAATCATAGAAAATCTCATAGAAACCTAAGCTCCGAACAACTTTCAAAATATAAACAAAATAGTACTACAAGTATATCCATCTATTAAGAATTTTTCACAAGGACTTAAATCAAATCCCCAACGACCATCTCCTACGACTCCATCCTCGTTACCCTCATAGTCCTCGAGTTCATCTAAGTGGTTACCTGAAAACATTTATAGGAAAAACTGAGCTTGGTGCTTAGTAAATACACATACCATATCCCTAAAATAGGTTTTGGGATTCATAAAAAACATACCATGGTTTATACGTTTTAAGACAAGTAACAAATTCCCAGAGAATACTATACACATATGTACTTTATAGAAGCCAATCATGCTTCAGAAGCACTTTTCTAAAACAAATGCATAACATCAGTGATTAAACTTCTAGTGATATTCTAACTCTTTTCACGGTGTGTTGCGGTCAGCATATGGTCCCAGTGACTAGGACCCAGAATCCCTCCTCCACCGGAGATAAACAATTATATGGAGGCACGGGTGAACCACGATACAACAGTACTATGAGTCAACGTATGGTCCTGTTGACCAGGACCCGGAATCCACTTTTCCCTGTAGAAATGGGGCACAACAACCAATATTAACTCACGATATAACATGATTTATACAGAGTTCTAAAAAAATCAATGCAACACTTTTCATGGCAATTATAATTCTTTTTCGCATCAAACAAGTTGCACAAAAGACGAAGTATCACAAATTAGTTAAAATATTCATCTGGCGAAATCACGTATACATACACATATATTGAAAAATAGATTGTATGGAGGGACATAGCTGGAATACTTACCTGGATAGTTAAGCGGTTCTTGTTCCCAAGTTTGCCCTACCTTTCATCTATCAGAACCTAAACAAAAAATCATCCGGATATTAGTTATTGTCATTCAATTATGTCTAGGTGCTAAATTTTCTCATGTGAGTGAAATTACCAAAATACCCATATACTTGTGTAAAATTATCAATTGACCCTCGACGCCTATCGTACCATTAGACCTCCAAAAATAACCCAAAACATCCTTTTAAACAACGAGGTGGGGTTTTTGGACAAGAATCGCTTTTCTAAAAAATTTCCGTTCAGAACCCTAAATCATTTCTTAAATTGAGCGCTAAGATTCCTATTTCAAAAATATATCAAACGGCTCTAGAATGTCATGAAATTTCAGACATTCAGACGTCTCCATAAGATCAGATCACTGTAAAATTTTTGGCTAAAATTTTTTTGTTTACTATGCCGAATAATTCAAAAAACCAATTTTCAAACTAAAATTATTTCAAGCCCTTCACATGCCCAAAAAATTTTCAAAAAATTCTATGTCAAAGGTTTCCCAAAAATAAGGGAGTTTCAATTTTGCATTTTGCCTAAATTTGTTCAGAAATCGTGTAAAAATAGCTTAGTAAACTGTTGTAATAGTAAACTGCAACGTGATATTTGATCAAGCGATACGACTAACAACACTAAAAATAGCAAAAGACATTAAAAACTTTGAAAAATGTAATATCTTAGCTACATAAGATTATCATAAAAGTTTCAGAATTTAATAACTTATATTACTATTTTAAAATGCACCAAAATCCCTTGTTCGGATAAAATCATTTAGCATGCTTTTCCAATCCAGAAAATTCCACTTTGTAGGTCTTGCAAAATAATATGAGTACTCTTTTGGAATTCGTCCAAATACATTTCTAGGTATGTCTTAAAAATTGGGAAAGGTAGGATTCTTTTAGCAACACTTTTAAGTTCAAGTTTGAACTCTCAGCATTTTCCCTCTCTCTCTCTCTCTCTCTTTCTCTCTCTCTGTGTGCAGCCCTTCTTCCTCACCAACCTAGCAGTCCACTTCATCCCCAAGCACACCACCTCTAACCCCCCTCACTCCCACACATTTAAACATAGTTATACAAATGCTTACACTTATATACAAGCACCCAAAACATCCCACACTCACCCACTTACACAAGCACATATATGTCACACCATTGCCTCACGGCAGTGGGCCTTTTTCTTCTTCATCATATGAATGCACATACTAACCCAAATATATTACACTTATATACAAACACCCAAAACAAGTACAACACACCCCACACTCAACCACTTACATAAATAATTATATCTTACACAATTATATCTCACACTCACTGCATTAGGGCAGTGGGTCTTCTTCCTCTTCTACACATAAATCCACACCTATTTATATTCATTGCACAATGAAGGTGAAAGTCTTACTAGAGACGGGTTATCTTCACCGAATTCCGTCACCAAGGAGCTTCTCTACTTTCCCCCCCCCCCCTCTCTCTCTATGTGTGTGTGTGTGTGTGTGTGTGTGTGTCTCACTGTCTCCCTGTTGTAATCGAAGAGAAAATTTTCTTCCTTTCTTGTAACCAAAAGAATTGGGCTTATGGAAATGTCTAAATTTCTCCTTAATATCCTCCTTTGTTCCCCCCACTTTCTTAATCTAAGGGTTGACATTATTCTTAAATAAAATCAAATTTTGCTAAAATCTTTTAATTATCCAATAGTCTCCATTTAAAAATTTTAGATTTATAACTAACCTCGCTATAACAATCGTCGCTAAAAGTTATCGATAAAAATATTTCTTATGCACATTGCTAGGTATTTAATATAGAAATGGTAGCTAAAATTGCAAATATAATATAGATGCTAAAGATGGAGTGTGAAAATTGTCGCTAAACAATTTCAATTCACCAGCTAGAAACATACCAAGGTTCGGGGTATTACATATTCTCCCCACCTTTAAAAGAATTTGGTCCTTTAAATTTATGTACCTCAAGATTGAAACAGGTGAGGGTATTTGCTTCTGACTTCGTCTTTGCGCTCCCAAATGGCTTCCTCGACTGCATGGTTCCTCTACAGAACCTTCACTAAGAGAATCTTCTTGGTTTGGAGTTTCTACTCCTTATTGTCCAGGATTTGAACTGGGTGTTCAATATAGGTAAAGTCTTCTCTAATCTGCAAGGGCTCTGGTTGTAATACATGTGTGTAGTTTGGGACATACTTCCTTAACATAGACATGTGGAATACATTATGGACACTGGCTAACTCTGGCAGTAAAGCTACTAGGTAAGTAAGAGAACCAACTTCGTCCAGTATCTCAAAGGGTCCTATATACCTAGGGCTCAATTTCCCCTTCTTCCCAAATCATAGTACTCCTTTTATTGGTGACACCCTTAAAAATACCAGGTCACCCACTTGGAACTCCAACTCTTGTCTGCATATGTCAGCATAACTATTCTATCTACTTTGAGCACCTCGTAAACTCTCTTCAATTACTTTGACCTTCTTCTACGTTTGTTGCACCAACTCAAGTCCCAACAATTTCCTTTCCCCTACTTCATCCTAACATAATGGTGATCTTCACTTCCTACCATATAAGTCTTCGAAGGGGGCCATCTCAATGCTACTTTGGTAATTGTCGTTGTAAGAAAACTCTATCAGCGGTAGATGTCATCCCAGTTGCCCTTAAAATCTAGAACACAAGCCCGTAGTAGATCTTCCGACGTCTGAAATTCCTTTCTGACTAACCATCTATTTGAGGATGGAAAGCTATGCTAAACTGCAATCAAGTACCAAAAGCATGTTGTAAACTCCCCTACAATTCAGATACAAAGCGAGGATCCTTATCCGAAACAATTGAGACTAGAATGCCATGCAGGCAGACTATCTCCTCCACATAGGTGGTAGCCAACTTGTTCATCCAATAGGTCATTCGGACAGGAAAAATTGCGCACACTTCATCAGTCGGTCCACTATCACCCAAATGGCGTCATATCTAAAATGAGTCTTAGGTAATCCGTGAACCAAATCCATAAATATGTGTTCCCACTTCCATTCCGATATCGGTAAGAGTTGTAATGACCCTACGATTTTATGATCTTCTGCTTTCACCTACTGGCATACTAGGCATCTGGACACAAATTTTACAACCTCCCTCTTCATATCTCCCCACCAAAAAGTCCCCCGAAGTTCCCTATACATTTGTGCTCTCGGGATGGATCGAGTAACTTTACCTGTGAGCTTTTTCTAAAATCTCCCTTTTGAAGCTAGGGTTACCAGGCATGCATATTCTATTGCCAAATATAAAAAGCCTATCTCGCAGTATGTACTCAGGTTTATTTACCTCTCCCTTTATCTTAAGTAAGCATTCATCGGTCTCCTGAGCTATTTTAGTTCTATCAATTAAAGTGGGTCGCACCACAAGGTTGCTAAGTGAACTGTCCTTGTTCGAGTCTTGAACCTTGACATCCAAGTCCAATCTCCTCATATCTTCTAATAAGTGTTTCGGCCTTATAACTAGGGTACCCACACCAAACACTAGAAAATGCACATACGAGGTCACGCAATTACTCTCCATACGCTGCCTTTCGGTAGTCCTCTTCTCCTTCGTGCACGCTAACAGCCATGGCGGCAATAGCTTCTCTATTTCCCTTGGCAACCATGCCTACTATAGCCATTAGCTACTTTGTTACTTCCATGGCAATCATTCTTCTCCACCCCTGCATACAGATGCACAACACACTCACACACAGAGGTAAATCAAGGTAGCCGCACGACAGCTGCAGCTACCCCTTCTCTCATGGCAGCCCTTCCCATCACCCCATTACACACACTCATGGCATACCACCATACCAATCACTACCACAAAGCAGCCCATGGCTGCCATAGTTCACCCACACACTCACAACAACCATGATTGCTTCCTCACAAACACAATTTGCACATAATACAACACACACCCCCTAAAATAGAAGAAGAGAAAGGATCAGGGATACCAGAATGTTCTTTATCGATGCCGAAATTCTTTGAAAAATTGTAACGCCCCAAATTTATTTACGCAGCGTTAATGTCGAATACATAGAGATCAGATAAAACCCTATAATTATCATAAGAACTCCAAAATGGTAAATCAGAGCATATACTAATAATTCCCAAATACATCAATGTCTGACAAAATGACCCCAAAGGTTTTATACAAGTCATGTTCTCCAACACGGAGTTTCCAAAAATTTACCCAAGTAGCATTAGAGCTAATATCTGAGACAAATTAGCTAACTCTTGATCGCTCAGCTTGCCTTCCAATCCAAGGTCCCACCTACTAGTCTCCTGAAAGGAACAACAATAAGGGGATGAGCCAAATGCCCAGTATGGTCGCTCAAAGGACCAATCAAACAGAAACGAAAATATCAGAGAAATGAAAATTTCGAAAGCACAAAGGGTCTCAACAGAACGGACAATCGAACCAAACTTCAAATGTCAAAACATATCTGAATAAAGAAACAGACACTAGAGAGCCATTCAGAAAGTGGTCACATACATCATCACTGACATATGTGGCTAGTTCAGAAAGTAAGATCGCGATCTCTAGCTCAACTCCCCTGAGCTAGCCCACGTTTCAATCCACGTGGGTAAGTCAGACATAAGTCACATACACTGTGTCATGGCTTATAGAGTTATCAAAATAAAGATTTCAATTTAACAAAATCAAATATCGAACATGTCAAACGATATACGGAGTTTATGAAATAATGATAACATCTAAAATGAACGATATCAACATCGCAAATTCTATGATCAAACAAATTCGACAGAAATTGAATTTCACAAGTCATAGCATTTAGAACAAGTTATTCATAGTAAAGCTCAAAGCAAGGAGGAGAAGAAGAATCACTTAACTAAATTCGAAGAAATTCGAATTAAAAAAAAAAGAAACTAAGGACTTACAAGAGCGAATGGTCCATCGCTGATTTGGATTTAAAAAATAACCCTTACTTTAGCCAAGCCTTTGAGAAAAGCAAATCTTTAAGCTCCACCTTCAAACTTCCACAGTTTTCTCTCTCTCTCTCTCGCACGCGCAAAGGAGGAATAAAATAGAGAACCCAAAAAGGGCCGAAAATGAAATAAGACACTGTTTATATGGGACAAAAAAATTTTAAATTTCATTCGACTGAAACTAGTTTGCATTCGACCGAATCCGACAGTTGTGAAAATGGTTCAAATTGTTTTTTAGTCGACCGAAACACTTTTAGTCGACTAAAAACTTTTTAATTCAACTAAAGACTTTAGAAAACAATTTAAACACTTTTATTCGACTAAAAACTTTTTAATTCAACTAAAAACTTCAAAAAATAATTTTACACAAGTTAAATACTTTTCAGTCGACTGGAAACTATTTTAGTCGACCGAATCCTTCAAAAACTTCCTTATCAAAATTTCGAACACTTTTTATTTGACTGAAAACTTTTTGAGTCGACTGAAAACTATTTTTAGTCGACCGAATTCTTCAGACTCCAAAACTTTAAGATCAAAAAGTTTTCAGTCGACTGAAACCACTTCCATTAGACCGATAATTTCAGAAATCATTTTCTCAATATCTCAAAAAGACCACAAGCTTATCTACTTAAAATAATAATAATTTCGCACAAAGAAAAGAAAAGAAAATTTTTGGGGTATTACATTCTCCCCTCCTTAAAAGTCTGTCCTCGGAATTTAAAGCGTACCTTAAATGTCAAAAACCTGAGGGTGCTTTTCGCGCATGGCTTCCTCAAGCTCCCAAGTTGCTTCCTCAATTTCGTGATTTCGCCACAAAATCTTAACTAACGGAATGACTTTCATCCTTAACACTTGGTCGCGACGATCTAAAATCTCAACCGGTTGCTCTGCGTAGGAAAGGTCCTCCCGAGCTGATAAAGGCTTGTACGGCACAGTATGCGTCAGATAGTAAACATATTTTCTCAAATTCGAGACATGGAAAACGTTATGAACGTGCGAAAGCTCTTGCGGTAACGCAATTCTGTAAGCCACCGGACCTATTCTTTCTAAAACCTCAAACGGGCCAACAAACCTAGGGCTAAGCTTGCCCTTCATACCGTAACACATCACCCCCTTCCAAGGTAAAACCCTCAAAAACACGTGATCACCCACCTCAAATTCAAGACGATTTGATGTATAACTACACTGTCTGTCTTGAGCCGTCTTGAGACATTCCCGAATCAAATCAACTTTTTGAGTGGTCATCTGCACCAATTCTGGTCCTAACAACCGTCTCTCTCCTACTTCGTCCTAACATAGTGGTGTCCTACATCTTCTTCCTTACAATGCCTCGAACGGTGCCATCTTAATACTTGCCTGATAGCTGTTGTTATATGCAAATGCAACCAAAGGCAAATGACTATGCCAATTCCCGCCAAGGTCTAGCGCGCAAGCTCTCAACATATCTTCTAATGTCTGAATGGTGTGCTCGGACTATCCATCTGTCTGCGGATGATAAGCCATGCTAAAATGAAGGTCAGTGCCCATAGAATTCTGAAAGCCTCTCCAAAACTTTGAAGTGAAATGCGGATCTCGATCTGACACTATAGATAATGGTACACCATGCAACCTCACAATCTCGTCAATATATAATCGAACTAATTCAGATAAGGGTGCTATTGATCAGATCGGAAGGAAATGCGCAGTCTTAGTCAACCTATCAACGATAACCCAAATGGTGTCAAAACCCTTGATTGTCCTCGATAAGCCACCCACAAAATTGGTGGTTACATGCTCCCACTTCTACCGTGGAATCTCAAGTGGTTGAAGCAGTCTGCTAGGCTTCTGATGCTCCATCTTCACTTTCTGGCAAACTAAACAATGAGAGACAAATTCTGCTATATCAGATTTCATGTCGCTCCACCAGAAATGCTCTCTAAGGTCATGATACATTTTTGTCCCTCCCGGGTGGATAGAGAAACCAGAACTATGAGCCTCAGACAGTAACTCCCTCCTTAAGGATAAATCAGCTGGCACACAAAGTCTACTATGGAACCAAACGACACCATGCTCGTCAATTTTGAACTCGGATTGCTTCCCACTATTAATATTCTCAATGATGTGAGCTATACCTGAATCTCCATCTTGGGCATCCTTGATCCTGCTAATCAAAGTAGGTTATATCTGTAATGCTACTAAATATTCACCATCATCTTGACATCTAATCTCAAGATCCAAGTTCATCATATCCTCCAACAGTTGAGATTGACAAGTGATTAGTGATGGTATGTTTCCACTGCTCTTCCTACCGAGTGCGTCCGCTACAACATTCGTCTTACCAGGGTGATAATGAATCATGCAGTCATAGTCTTTCAAAAGTTCCAACCAACGCCGTCGTCTCATGTTCAACTTCTTTTGGGTGAAAATATACTTAAGACTTTTATGATCAGTGTAAATATCGCAAGTCTCACCAAACAAGTAATGCCTCCATATCTTCAAGGCAAAAATCACTGCCGCTAACTCAAGATCATGGGTGGGATAGTTCTCTTCATAGGGTTTAAGCTGTATAGAAGCATAAGCAATCACCTTACCATGTTGCATTAAAACACAACCTAAGACCTTCTTTGAGGCGTCACTATAAATCACAAAACCTCCAGAACCAGATGGTAAGATCAATACCGGTGCAGACACTAACCTTTCTTTCAGTTCTTGGAAACTAGCTTCGCACTCCTTTCTCCAAACAAACTGAGTGTTCTTCTTAGTCAACTGAGTCAAAGGCATAACAATTTTTGAAAAACCTTTAACAAATCGACGATAGTAACTTGCCAATCCCAAAAAGCTTCGTACCTCCGTGTAGTGCTAGGTCTCTGCCAGTCAATCACTGCTACAATTTGGAGGGGTCAACGGTTATTCCATCCTTAGACACCACATGCCTCATAAATGTAACATGTTGAAGCCAAAAGTCACATTTTGAAAACTTAGCATACAGTTTATTATCTTTCAAAGTCTTCAAGATAATCTGCAAATGCTCACGATGCTCCTCCTCCGACCTAGAGTACACAAAAATATCGTCAATAAAAATAATAACGAATTGATCCAAATACTGTCTAAATACACGGTTCATCAAATCAATAAAAGTAGCAGGGGCATTAGTCAGCCGGAATGGCATTACCAAAAACTCATAGTGACCATAACGAGTCCTAAACGCAGTCTTTGGCACATCCTCCGGCTTGACTATTAGCTGATAATATCCTGAACGTAAATCTATTTTTGAGAAAAACTTTGCTCCCTGAAGTTGGTCAAACAAATCATCTATGCGCGGCAATAGATCTTTATTACGGATGTTGATCTTATTCAACCCACGATAATCGATGCAAAGTCTCAATGTACCATCCTTCTTTTTAATGCTGATCTTATTCAACCCCCTTATCATGTAGCTCTTGGAGCTGTTCCTTTAGCTCTTTCATCTTGGAAGGCGACATTCGATACGAAGCCTTAGAAATGGCTGCCGCACCGGGCACTATATCAATTGTGAATTCTATCTCACGATCAATGGGTTTTCCAGGCAACTCCTCAGGAAATACCTCAGCAACATCACAGACTACATGTACTTTTGATATTTCAAGACAAGTATCATGGACGTGTGCAATGAAACCCCTACAGTCCTTACGGAGCATGCGGCGAGCTGCAAGAGCTGAAATAATCGACAACCCACTAGGATTCGAACCCTTAAACTCAAATTCAGACAAATTGGATATATGAAAATGGACACGCTTCTCAAAGTAATCAACTAAGGCGTGATAGGATGCCAACCAATCCATACCCAAAATCACATCAAAATCATGAATATCTAAAGGAATTAGGTCCCCCGAAAGGTCCCTATCACATAAGCGGATCTTATAATTTTTCAACACTGAATTAACTATCACATAATCTCCAACTGGAGTACCAACAGACAACTCATAATCAAGAGACTCGGGTCTAACCCCAAGTCGACGTGCAAATGAAAGAGACAAAAGAGTGCGTGGCACCAGAGTCAAATAATACATGCGCGTCATTTGAGTCAATCTGAATCGTACCTGCCACCACATCCTTTGAACCCGATGTATCTGTAGCTGTCATGTTGAAAACTCTGCCGGTAGCCTTAGGTTTCTGCCCTCCTACTGACTGACTTGTACTCTGCCTTGGGCCGAAAGTTGTACTCGCTGTAACTGATCCTTGCGGGCCAGATTGCCCCAACACTAGAATAGGACAATCCCGGATAAGGTGATCCTTTTGGCCACACCTAAAACACACTTCCGTATCCTAATGGCAACTTTGACCACCATGACGCTTGTTGTACCTTGGACAAATAGGATCAGAACCTATGGATGGAGGCCTCCGAAAAAAGTTCTGGCTAAAATTCCTACTCGAATTACCTTGAGCTTGGCCCTGCCTACCAACAGTAGTCGATGAAGATGCCTATTTTCGCTTCCCATCACCTTGTACTATGCATGAATGGGATAGCTCTGGACAATCTCTCTTGCCTGCCCTAGTGTCCTTCCTCTCTCTAAAATCCCTTGCCTCAGAATCAATAGTCTTCGCAATGTCCAGGCACTAAACATAGGTCTCTATCGCAACTGGAATAATGCACTGTCTAATGTTAGACTTAAGATCCCAAGTGAACATCTGCACTCTATCCTTTTCATTAGCCACCAATTTCTTACCATAACGAGATAGTCGTGTAAACTTTACTTCCTATTTGGCGATGCTCTCGTTATCCTCCTACCTCAGATTAAGAAAATCATGATACATCTGTTCTTTTACGCTCCTAGGGAAGTAGCGGTCAAAGAACAAAACCTTGAACTGATCCCATGTCATCGCCCTACGTTGTTCCACCGTCTTACTATCCCCGATCATCTTCCACCAATGGTATGCCTCCCCGTCTAGCTTATACACTGTGAGTTCTATCTTTTTTGCATCCGTGTAACCCATAGGCCTAAACACCTTTTCAAGTCGAGAAATCCACTTACCCACTATAATGGGGTCATCAGTTCCTCCAAAAGGTTCTACATTTATCTTATCAAACTGTTCTAATAAGCTACGGGTCTGAGTCTGCCCGTGATTCAGATTCTGTTGTGGGTTAGGTTGAGCCTGCTGATTTAGCTGAGCTTGTTGGTTAGCCAGTAATCGAGTCAACTGAGCTTGTTGGTTTGCCAAAAGAGTCAGAAGATCTGGCGGGTTCTCGTTCCCCGTGACGTTCGGTTGCTCCACATTTCGATTGCGGGTTCATCTATTATTACGACTGCTTCCCATTACTACAAAAGAAAACTAGGATCAGATACTAACTGACGTATCACACTTAATCTACCCATCCTACCCATCTCATAACTTATCAAACCCTAAGCATGAGTCTACAGAATCTCATAACCTAAGCTCTGATACCAACTGTAACGCCCCGAATTTATTTACGGAGCGTTAATTCTGAATACACAGAGATCAGATAAAACCCTATAATTATCATAAGAACTCCAAAATGGTAAATCAAAGCATATACTAATAATTCCCAAAATACATCAATGTCTAACAAAATGACCCCAAAGCTTTTACACAAGTCATGTTCTCTGACACGGAGTTTTAAAAAATATACCCAAGTAGCGTTAGAACTAATATCTGAGACAAAACAACTAACTCTTGATCACTCAGCTTGCCCTCCAATCCAAGGTCCCACCTACTGGTCTCCTAAAAGGAACAACAATAAGGGGATGAGCCAAATGCCCAGTATGGTCGCTCAAAGGACCAATCAAACGGAAATAAAAATATCAGAGAAATAAAAATTTCAGAAGCACAAAGGGTCTCAACAGAACGGACAATTGAACCAGATTTTGAATGTCAAAACATATCTGAATAAAAAAACAGACACTAGAGAGCCATTCAGAAAGTGGTCACATATGTCATCACTGACATATGTGGCCAGTTCAGAAAGTAAGATCTCGATCTCTAGCTCAACTCCCCTGAGCTAGCCCACGTTTCAATCCACGTGGGTAAGTCAGACTAAGTCACATACACTGTGACATGGCTCATAGAGTTATCAAAATAAAGAATTCAATTTAACAAAATCAAATATCGGACATGTCAAACGATATACGAAGTTTATGAAATAATGATAACCTCTAAAACGAACAATATCAACATCGCAAATTCTAAGATCAAACAAATTCGACAGAAATTGAATTTCACAAGTCATAGCATTTAGAACAAGTTATTCATAGTAAAGCTCAAAGCAAGGAGGAGAAGAAGAATCACTTAACTAAATTCGAAGAAATTCAAATTCCAAAAAAAAGAAACTAAGGACTTACAAGAGCGTCCATTGCTGATTTGGATTTCGAAAATAACCCTTACCTTAGCCAAGCCTTTGAGAAAAGCAAATCCCTAAGCTCCACCTTCAAACTTCCACAGCCTCTCTCTCTCTCTCTCTCTGGCGCGCGCGCGCGCGCAAAGGAGGAAGAAAATAGAGAACCCAAAAAGGGCCGAAAATGAAATAAGACACTATTTAGATGGGACAAAACAAATTTTAAGTTTTCATTCGACTGAAACTAGTTTGCATTCAACCGAATTTGACAATGGTGAAAATGGTTAAAAAAAAGTTTTAGTCAACCGAAACACTTTTTAGTCGACTAAAAACGCTCTTAGTTGAATAAAAACTTTTTAATTCGACTAAAAACTTTAGAAACAATTTTCTACAATTTAAACACTTTTTAGTTGATCAAAACACTTTTAGTGGACTAAAAACTCTTTTAGTCGACTAAAAACTTTTGAATTCGACTAAAAACTTCAGAAAATAATTTTACACAAGTTAAATACTTTTCAGTCGACTGGAAACTACTTTAGTTGACCGAATCCTTCAAAAACTTCCTTATCAAAATTTTGAACACTTTTTATTTGAGTGAAAACTTTTTGAGTCGACTGAAAACTATTTTCAGTCGACTGAATCCTTCAGACTCCAAAACATTAACATCAAAAAATTTTGAGTCGACTGAAACCACTTCCATCCGACCGATAATTTTTGAAATCATTTTCTCAATATCTCAAAAAGACCATAAGCTTATCTACTCAAAATAATAATAATTTCTCATAAGGAAAAGAAAAGAAAATTTTTGGGGTATTACAAAAATCCTTCGATCTCACGGATGAATCTCTCTTTCTCTCTCTCTATCTATTTCTCTCTCTCTCTCTCTCTCATGTTCTGTAACCGGAAGAGAGAAATATTCTTTTTATGTATACCCAAATTTCCCAACTTACATTACCCAATTTTCCCTCTCTTTCCTAATCAAAGAGTTGACATTTTTTTAAAATTAGATTTCTTTTGAAATCTTTTATTTATCCAACAGTCCCATTTTAAATTTTACATTTATAACTAACCCGTTACATAAGTTGTCACTAAAATGCTAATAATAAACAATATCGTCGCTAAACAATTTAAATTAACCGACTAAAATATATTGGAGTTCGAAATGTTATATTTAGTCTTGAAATTGGATGACCCAAATTAAATCTGGGCTTTAGTTTGACCTATTTGTAAAATTAAAGAATTTTATTGGGACATAATGGGTATTTTGTAATTCTAGATTATAATGGGTCTCTTCTTAGGTTTCTTATAGTTTACGAACAATATATTCCCTAGGAGGACAACAAACTTCAAAAGAGCGTTCAAAGAATTCCTAAGAAGAGATCTCTTATCATTTTTCACATTGTTTTAAGGTAAGAATTTTTTTCGATTATTGAATTGGGGTTTGTAGTAGGAACCCTATGAATTTTCGTTATTGTTGGAATCCTAGTTGTAACCTTTGGGTTTATTTATTTTTATCTCTTTTGATATAATTGGATTGAGAAGATCAACGCTTTGAGTTAATTGTGCAATTAGAGGTAAGGATTTTCTTACGCGATTACTCCATCTGAAATATAAGTATCGATCTTTTCTTCAACTGATTTATTATTTGGAAGGGATTCGTTGATGCCCAGAACCGCAATTGCATTCTTGATCGTTACGCTAAATTGATTATTTGCTTTGATTCGCGATCTATTGTTACTTATTTTGAAGTAACTTCAAGAGTCCATATCTTTTTCATTCTTCATCCATTTTTCTTGTTCTTACACTATCTAAGCAGTCTATTACAACTTTGTCGTTTTGAGTTTTCCCAAAATCGAACTGATCAATATTTGAAAATACATCTAAACAATTTTATGCCTACGTTTTCGGCAATTCAAGTTGGCCAACTTTGTTACTCATTAATTTTTTATGATCTTGGACATTATGAAGTTCTTAAAGAGTCTTCTTCTACTTTGTATTTTAAGATTTTATCATAATCATTTTGTTTCTTGGTCAAAATTAAGTTTGAAAGTTATTCGTTAGTGGACTCTTCTATATCCTTTATTTCTCATTGGTTTTTGATAACTTTAGACATTTTGGAATCCTTAAAGAGTCCTCTTTAACTTTGTATTGTTATGTTTTACCAGAATCTTTTTGTTTCTTGATAAAAATTGAGTTTGAAAGTTATTAGTCAATGCAGAAGTTGCTGTCTTGGCACAACAAATCAATTTAGATTGACTTGCTCAATCTTAGTCATTTCTTATAAGCTTTTGATGATCTTAGAAATTACAAAAGCAGTAAGGAGTCTTCTTTAACCTTTAGGTTATGAGTTTTCTTAGAATTTGTACACTTCATTGTTGAAGTTACCCTTGAATAAAACTTCCTGTGTAGAATCACGTGAAAGAAAATGACTCTGTCGGCTTCAAATTCTTTGTGTTTATTGGATTTATGTTTCTGCAATCTGGTGAGCCATATCACAGTGTATATGACTTATCTGTTTCTGACTTACCCACGTGGATTAGAATCTGGGCTAGCTCAGTGAGATGAGTTAGAGATCATGATCTTAAATTCTGAACCTTCTCTTGCGTGTGAGTGATGGCACATGTAACACATTTCTAAATGGCTCCCCTGGTTTTCTCTTTGTCTAATTGAATATTTGAATTCTGATAGCTGATTTATTTGAAGACTTTTTCGAACTTATCTGAAGTATTATTGAATTTACTGGATTCTTAATACTAAATATTGTTATCTGAACTAGTAGAATCGTTTTGAACTTAATTTTGTACACATCAAAACCTTTTGAACCACTGCAAATGCAATTGCCTCTGGGAGTTCCTTACTTTGACATTGTATTGTCCACTGGTACAAGCTATTTGATGATTTCTAAATCGACAACTACCGCATTGGTTTTGGTATTTGCTGCGCACCTTCGTATCGTATTTGATCAACTCCAAGTGTTCTTTTCAATATAGCATGCTTTGTACTGTGTGTGTGTGTGTGTTATTATCTTTACTGGGCTTTGTGCTCCCCCCCCCCCAACCCACGGTTCAGCTTACCAGCCGGTGTTTGAAGTTGTGCAAAGGATTATAAGGTATAAGGCATGACTAAGTAAGAAACTTTTTAGTGAATGATTTTTTTATATTTATTATAAAATAGATTATAGTAGACAACTGAGTAGCCTTTGTTATATTTTGGTTTAGATTTTGTTTTGGAACTCCCTGTAGAAGTAATTGAGGACAATATAACAGTTCTAAGCCGGTGTGGCATTTATCAATGTTTATTAAAGACTTACTATTAGATGCTTTAAATACCTAATTGGTAGACTTTTGGACATTTTGAGTTTTTTTTTGCCTTTGTTTATTTGTAATTAACGTTTTGAAAAATCGAGGTCTTACACCACCTTTTTGTTATTATTTTGATAAATGGCGCCACACCCTTCATACTTTGGGATCGTGTGCATTCTTCATCTTACTATTTTAACTTTGGTTTTGTGGCTCAAAGTTTAAATTTGATGCGCTATTTCGTAAATTGACTACCTAAATCTCATTCTTTTAACCGGTTGGTGGTTTCTCATGGGGGAAAAAAAGTCAACTTACTTTTCCCAATCCACCATGTAGCCACGTCATCCATTTCTTTCTCATTCCCCTTCCCTCTCTTGCTCCCGCAACAACCTCCACCACAACACAACGATTTTGACTTCGTCGCCACCTTCATCAGCTCCAAACCACCAATATGAAGCATTCACATTCACACCGCCACCAACGTCTCCACTGTTGACATCACAATACGTACAAAATGACAAAAAAAAACATTAAAGTTGTCGCCCTCGATCATCTGTCCAGAACATCAAAACATGAACAATGAAATTACATAAATTCTTTTCCAAACTAATGGTGTCGCGGAGAGCAGAGGTGAGCAGTTAAACTGTTCAAACCAATCCAACCGGTCAAACCGAACAGACCAAACCGGTTGGTCACAAATTGATTTAAAAAAAACAAAAACAATCGGTTTATTTTTTTCCCTAACCGATGATCAGTTTGGTTGGTTTGATTTATTTACTTATTTATTTATTTTAAAACCGTTAAAAACAGAACCGTGCTGGACCTGTATATATGCAATTAAAATATGTAAATTTTAATGTAATCTTAGTTATTATTTTCTTTTCACCATTATTATGATTTAACCACACCATATGTAAGTAAATTCTACCTAATTTCAATAAGTAGGCTCCAAAAGAACTTGTGATTACATATTACAACACTAAATAAAAGTCCATCAGTAAAGACTGTTCTTCTTGTAGTAGGAGACCCAATCTAAAAACTGCTAAAAGTCCAAACCGGTAAATCAGCCAAACTGATCTGTTTGATCAGTCCAAACTATTGAAAGCAAACCGTTTAACTTAGTCGGTTCGGTTTGGTATTCAACCTCCGATCCAAATCAACGGAACCTTGTTCAGCCTTAGTGGAGAGCGAAATTCTCGATTTGCTTTGAAAAATAAAGAGGCTTGATGTTGGGGACAAAAGCAAACCCATCACTTAATCATTCAATATGATGAAATTGTAGCATCGCTTTCACCAACAGCAACTCGCTAACCACCATGGTAATCAATAGAGCCTTCATCCCAATGTAATTATTGTGTGTCAAATGTTGGAAACAAATAGAAAACAAAAGGAACTAGAGAGAAAAGGCGGTCTCATAAAACCATTGTTCTGCGATGAAGTAAGACAACATTTTTCTCTCTTATACCCGAGTCCCAAGGTACTACAATGTCAAAAAAATTTCGATCATTGGAACCTTAAAATTCAAAATTTTGCACTTCAAGGTGCAATTTTCAAGAAGATCATTCAATTCCATTAATTGGTTAGGGAGATAAAATATATCAAAGTTGGGCATTTAATAAGGATTGAAAAGGGTCAAAATATGTGGATTTCCATATTGCTTGAGAAATGAAAAGACTAAGGATATTTAAGTGGCTATGTGATATGATTTATTGTTCTAGAAACAAAAGTATATATGGCCATGCATTCGTACATGCGCGATGCACTACACTGCGTGCTGGCGTAGGCACTATTAGACGCACATGCTTATCGTTGCTAGGAGCTTTTTAAGATGAATTCAGTGGCTTGAACAAAAAGGGTGTGACTGTTGGATTTGAACAAAGTTTTCAGTTCTATTTAATTTCAAATAACACCTTTTTGTGGTGCCTCTTAGATTTTTTTGTTGTTAAATGACACCTCTAAAGGGTCTGATGGCAACATATTTCTCACTTCAGTTTTTAGACTTCCTCTCTCTTAAATTTTTATCTGGTGATTATTTATGTTGTTATCATAAGAGTTCGCCTGTTTTATTTTGGGAGGCAGATTTGCTGTCAGCATTGTAGTTCGATCAGTCCCTATAGGTCCCTATAGGTGGCGACTTACATTTCGGTCTTTGACTCGAAGTTACATAGGATATTGAATTAAAAGACTCTTTTGAATAGCTTTGATCTTTAATCGAAATATGATCACGTGGATGGGAGGCACTTTAGACTACTATAACCTAACGAATCTAGAAAGTTTTGTAAATGTACCCCGAGAATGTGTTTGCCTAGAGAACTTGGTAACACCTTGTGATGAATCCACAGTGTGAGTGATTTATGAATAAATTATTATGAATTGATAAATTTCTCCTTAGAGATGCTATATCACTTTTAGGGAAGAAATAGTATAAAATCACTACAAAGAAAAAGCTGATCCTTAAAAAATGTAGCCCAAAAATCCTTTTTATAGAGGCCTGGGGCAAGAGAAATTATAAAGATGATAATCTCCATCTCTAATATGATGATAGAGCAAAATATTTGATAGAAATTGCAAATTGAGAAAAGTCAACTAGCCGACTAGTTGGTCGAAAACTGGCAGGGTCATCCAATAATATTCTAATACTTTTTTCCTGAATTTTGAGATACTCTCTGTCCCTAATCACTACAAGAAAAAAGGCTTTAGCGACGGAAAAATCCGTCGCGAAAAGTCAAAAAAAATTTTAAAATATTGTTTTTTATTTTTCTAATGCCCAAACCTGTAATAAAAAAATCAATCTCAACAACAACGTGTAATAATCAATACACAAAGAAATATGTAAAATTAATCATAAAAAAGACTCATTATGTACAAGCTAGGAACCGGATACAGCTGGTTAGGGGAGGGGAGAAAAGTACAAGCCGGGCGCGGGGGCCGGGGGGAAGCTGGGACCGGGCATGAGAAGGGGCTCATCAGGGGTTGTCGAGTCCCGGATCTGGATCCTGCTGATTCGGGACCGGCTCGGCATGTCCAGCTACGATACCCTGCTGATCCTGCTCCCTGATCATCCTCAACACCACCGTAGCAATGCGCGCGATCTCCTCGTCTTCCAACGGATGCAGAGGAGCCGGTGTCTGTGGAGGGGCAGTGGGGGTGAGGACGCTCCTATCACGGCACATGCAGTCAGACTAGGCAGGCTGCGTATGTGGCCTTTCGGCCGATTGACGACCTCTGGCGTATCCAGCCATCACTTTAACACCCTAGTACTCGCACCCGTACTAGTGGACGCTGATGGCTGTCCGGACTGCTCCTCGGACCCCTTAAGTTGTTCATACGAGGCCTGCAAAAAAAAGTGATATAAAGATATGTTAGGGTATTAATTAACGCAACAGACATTGAGGATAGAAAGACAAAAAATTAATAACTTAAACAAATTGACTCACTCAGCCCGTGGTCTAATTTCAACTGTAATAACCTACTAACCACAGACAGCCGTGTGTGTTTCGGAGCTCCATCCCACAGCGGCTCTTCCACAGCTCTCAACAACTCATAAAACTGATGAGCCCCCTCGTTCGGCGGTTGTGGACTGTCGGCACCACCTTCGTAACGCCAGTCAACATTAGCATGCCCAGCATCCATAATCATAACTCGGTAATCATACCGTGCCTCCTCCCTAACTTCAGTTTGACTAGCCAGGTTGGACGACAATACTATTGTTTCCCCGTGCTGCGTCCACCTTGTGTATCCACCCATAAAACCGTACCGACGAAGATGCCATTTTACTTCAATTCTTTTTCTCCAATGCAACAACTCACATCTACCACACGGACACCTTATCTTATCAAAGTCAACATGTGCAGGATGCGCATAAGCGAAGTCAAGAAATTCGTCAATGTGATCTTCAAAATCGTCAGCATTCTTCCTTTTCTTCCAACTTCGATCGACCGACATGACGACTGAATTATCGTACTGTATACCACCTTCAATTATGACCAATCATTAGGCAGGGTCGATGTAAATGTGAATGCATGAATGTGACAACATTTCTATTTATTTCCCCTCCATTCTCTAATAGGTAGTGGTCCTATCCCATTCAGAAAAGCACATGTTTATAAAACAGTGAATAACTCATGCTTAGTCCTATGTATGCAAAAAAATCGGCAGCACCTCCCCGCATTTCTCCAAGTACACGACATCGATTAGGCGTTCTAACATTCATCAAACCTTGCCTTCTAAGGTTTGACGAATGTTCGAACACCAGATCTATATGCACCCGGAGAAACACGTGAGAACATGTACCAAATATCCACGACATAGAACACAAAGCATGAGTTGAAACACTGTTTATAAACACGTAACTTTTCCAAATTTTCCAAACTGGACATCCAAAGGCTCATTACAAAGCATTACTTTGTAATGAGTACCTTTGAACGGGAACTAAGGGTTTTTATGCATGCATGCGTTTAGAAATTGATAATATATGCAAGAATCTTTCCGAAATATCAAAACTGCAGAAAGATCGTTGCATATGTTACCAATTCCAATTTAAATAGAATTTGTTGGCAATGAGTTGAACCATTTCGTTGTCAATGGACTTTGCAAAACAACAACGAATATACAGGTTTTATAAGAAACGAGTAATTGAACAATCTCTGGGCTAATTAGTGTTAATGAGGATTACCTTGGGCAAATTATAGCTAATTAGGGTTGATTAGGAGTAATTAAGGTTATTTTGAGATAATAGCCGGGTTTTATTGTACAGGGTCGTGTTGATTAGTCCTAATTATGACTAATTAGGCATTAATTGGGTTATGTTAGGGCTAATTAGTGTTAATGAGGACTACCTTGGACTAATTATAGCTAATTAGGATTGATTAGGACTAATTAGGGTTATTTTGAGCTAATTAGGGTTTAATTGTGCGGAGTAGTGTTGATTAGGGCTAATTAGGCTTAATTGAGTTATTAGGCTTAATTACGACTACTTAGGCGCGTAATCAGAGTTTAGTTAGGTTTTAGGGTTTAATTAATCTAATCACGGGTCTACAAGATATGAGTAATTAGGGGTAATTAGGGTTTAATTTGGACTGATTGGTGTTAATTAGGATCAATTTGGAGTAATTACAGCTAATTTAATTTTCTTTGGGTTCTTAGGGTAAATTAAAACTAATTAGGCTCGTTAGAGCAAATTAGGGTTAATTGGGTTCATTACGGTTAATCGGGACTAATTAGGGCTAATTATAACCAGTGCTGGAGCCACGATGAGATTCTAAGGAGTGCTAAAAATGTCACATTAACCTAATTAACCTAAATTCAACAACCAACCATTCAATTAATTCATAGATATCTCAATCGAATTGGGTCACATCCTCCGTTAACAATCTCAATTCTCAAATTCTCAATGCACAATCAACAATCTCAATTCCCAATACCTCCGGAGATGTCGGTATGGTGTCCGACATCTCCGGACACGTCTGAAGACATTGATTTATTTTTTAAATGCCAAACGCCGTGTCCATCACCCCCTGAAGAGGTGCCGAACACCTCTTGAAGAGGTGTCCACAAGTATAAAGCCAAATTGTGACATTTCGGTGTCGGTGTCGATCGGACGCGGAGTCCGTGACCTACCGACACCTCGACACCTCATCGACACATTCAGAAACGTGTCGAACACCTTCGAAAACATGGCGGACACCTCCGGAAACGTGTCGGACACCTCAGGACACGTGTCCGACACCTACCAACACGTACCGACACCTCCGGACACGTCCGAAGTCATCGATTTATTTTTTAAATGCCGGACAACGTGTCCATCATCCCTTCAAGAGGTGTCCACACATATAAAGCAAAAATGTAACATTTTTCGGTGTCGGTGTCGATCGAACGGGGTGTCCGAGACCTACCGACACCTCGACACATCCGGACACGTGTTGAACATCTCCAGACACGTGTCCGACACCTCATATAGGGTGTTCGAAGACATTGATTTATTTTTTAATTGCCGGACAGTCGGACACGGTGCCGGACACCCATTGAAGAGGTGCCAGACACCCATTGAAGAGGTGTCCATAAGTATAAAGCTAAAATATGTTATTTCGGGGTCGGTGTCGATCGGACGCGGTGTCCGTGTCTGTGCTACCTAATGGGGATCTCAATCCATTTAGGTCCCATCCTCTGTCAACAATCTCAATTCTCAATTCTCAAATGCCCAATGCAATAAAAATTATTAAAAATCACATATTCAATCCAATTGGGTCCCATCCTCCGTCAACAATCTCAATTCTCAATTCTCAATTCTCAAATGCTCAATGCAATAAAAATCACACATTCAATCCAATTGGGTCCTATCCTCCGTCAACAATCTCAATATCTCAAATGCTCAATGCACAATTAACAATTTAAAATCATCAATTAACAACCTAAAATCATCAATTAATAATCTCATTTACTTCAATGCACATCTAATAACCTAAAATCATCAATTAACAACCTAAAATCATCTATCGATTGGATTAGGGCATTCAATTTAGGGTTCAATTAGGGTTTCAAATAGTTTAATTTAGGGTTCAGTTCAATTAGGGGTTCAAATAGTTTAATTTAGGGTTCTGTTCAATTAGGGGTTTAAGTAGTTTAATTAGGGTTCGATTACATCAATTTAGAGTTCAATTATAGTTCAATTTAGTGGTCGGTTGAATTGGGGCATTCAATTAGGGGGTTCAATAAGTTCAATTTAGGGTTCGGTTGGATTAGGGCATTCAATTTAAGGTTCAATTAGGTGTTCAATTAGTTTGATTTAGGGTTCAATTCGATTAAGGCATTCAATTTAGGATTTAATTAGGATTCAATTAGTTCAATTTAGGGTTCTATTAGTTCAATTTAGGGTTCGGTTGAATTGGGGCATTCAATTTAGTGTTCAATTAGTTCAATTTAGGGTTCGATTGGATTAGGGCATTCAATTTAGGGTTCGACCCCGGATTAGGGCATTCAATTTAGGGTAATTAGGGTTCAATTACTTCAATTTAGGGTTCAATTATGGTTCAATTAGTTCAATTTAGGGGACGGTTGAATTGGGACATTCAATTTAGGGTTCAATTAGAGGGTTCAATAAGTTCAATTTAGGGTTCGGTCGGATTAGGACATTCAATTTTGGGTTCGGTTGGATTAGGGCATTCAATTTAGGGTTCAATTGGGGGTTCAATTTAGGGTTCTGTTGGATTAGGGCATTCAATTTAGGGTTCAATTAGGGGTTCAATTTAGGGTTCGGTTGGATTAGGGCATTCAAGTTAGGGTTCAATTAGTTTAATTTAGGATTCTATTCGATTAGGGCATTCAATTTAGGGTTCAATTAGGCCAAATGCTTCATAATCAACAAATTCAGAAGGCAAAATAATGGCCAAACGTCCAATTTAACAACAACATCATATTATACATGGCAGAGAAGACAAATTCGAATATGGCCAAATGCTTGATAATCAACTTTGAAAAATAAACAACAAGATTAATTTAGGGCAATTGACATACAGATCTCGAGGTGGGTACGACGACGGCAGCGTTGGCAGTGGTGGGCTTCATCGCGCGGTGGCACGGCGGTTGTGGAAGGCTTGGTGGCGCCGCGTCAGGTGGGGGATGGGGGTGTCGCTGGAGGTGGGATGCCGTAGAGAGGGGTCCCCGGAGGTGAGAACGTCGGTGGGTGGGTGGGTGAGAGAAGAATTTCGGAGAAAGAAACGGGGAGAGAGAAACAAACACGATGTGGGTTTATATCGAGGATCTTTAGCGACGGAATAATACCGTCGCTAAAAATCCGTCGGTGAAGGTCTAACTTTTACCGACGGACTTTTTAGCGACAGTTTTATTCCGTTGTTTAAATAATTTAAAAAACCTTCAGAAAATACTAATTTTCTAAAATATTTTTGGCGACGATAACTCCGTCGCTAAAAGTCCTCCGTTAAAAGTCCGTCTGCAAATACTTTTACCGACGGTAGCTTCCGTCAGTAATAGTATTAAACGACGGATTTTTAACGACGGGATATTCCATCGCTTAAAGGCCTTTTTAGCGACGGAATACCTTCCGTCGCTAAAAATCTATCGCAAATACATATTTTCTTGTGGTGAATTCAGTAATTATCTCTGACTGAACAGATGAGGTATACCAGATTTTGAGAATTATCTCTACATTTCATATAATCAAGGATTAGTCACAAGATAATCCTAGATCATCTAAATAAATCAAAATCTTCATAGTGGGCTGGACTCAACTAATTGGACTAGAATGGACAATTGGACTGGATTAACTGAGCTGGATTAAATGAATTAAGCTCATGATTTTTTATTAGGCCTACACCTACAATAACAAACCTTTATTATTAATAAAGCTTATACAATAAATAAATGGGCTACAAAAATAGGGTATCTAAAAATAGCCTTGCACTTTTCAAAGAGAAACCGACATAAATAGCCTTGCACTTCGCAAGGTGGAAGTATTTTTCGCTATCGATTGGCTTTAGCTCCACCATCTTCGTTTTGCATGCACTGATATCTAGATAACATTTCGTTTTGCATGCACTAATATCTAGATAACATTCATCATCAATAGACCAATCATTATCAATAGGCTTCCACTTTTCGAAGTGAAAACATTTTAACTATTGATTAGCCATATACTAGCTTTAAGTGCACCCCCTTGACTTTGCATACACCATACACCATTTTAACTATTGATTAGCCATATACTAGCTTTAAGTGCACCCCCTTGACTTTGCATACACCATACACCAGTATCAAGATTACATTGAAGTGTCTTAAGACTTGCTAGCTGCTTCCTCTAACTTCATCATGAGATAAAATGCAGTAACATATAACAAGTTATGACCATAGTTGCAAAGCCATTAAACAAACCATCGCCATGTTTGGGCAAGCCACTAACCAAATTAAGATATAAAATGGCTATTAATATGCCAATCCTTTGAGCCTTTCTTTAGTTCAACATGTGTGGAGAGAAAAAAGAAAGTAAATAGTATTCAACTATTTATGAAGAATAACCATTGAGTTAAAACTTTGTCTTGACGTTCTTTGCAAATCTAAATAGGGTATCCTTCCCTAAAAAAAATAACACCAATTGAATCCTAATATATATTTTTCATAAGATTTCATGAGGTTGAAAGCTTCAAACTCATAAACGATAGAGAATTTTGAATTGATAGTCAGAGTTGGTTCACTATACACACATCATGAAAAGGGTTCTTTTTCGCTTTCAATAATATTAGGCTTGCAAACTTGGACCCCAACCATATCGATTATACCCCCTTTTAATTTATGGGTCCTAGACAAGAATTGACATGAATGTTCAATTTCTCTCCTCTTTTTGGCACAAGATCATATTTTTTAGCATATTAACTAGCGTCAACCTCAAATTTATCCTTTCTATTCGGTGACAATTTGTATGATTTAATATATTTGACCATTTTCAAAATAAAATCGTGCCATCCGAAGTATGTCACCCATCTCATCAACGTTCTGAACCAAGCTCATTGATGAAGTGAGATGTGTAATGTTTTCATTTCAGGGATTTCTGCCAAAGATGGTAGAAAAACTTGTTTTTTAAACAAACTGAACTTCATTAAGTTGGGAAATTCATATTTGAAGAGTGCTTAGTATCAAAAGATTCAGCCATTATTGGCATGTCAGCCATGACAATCAATGAATGGAGTCGCTCGATATCCTCTTTCATTAATGTAATTTAAAAAATCGTCTTTAAACATTTCTTACTTCAACTAAAATATTTCTAAACAAAGTTAATGGAAAATCTAGACCCATACCACTCTTGATTTCTTCTTCAAACGTTTTAGTTCATTAGAGTTGCTATCAAAACAGTTGACAAAATAAATTCGTCATGATTTGCATTCATGTAATTCATGAGAACATCTCAAAAAATTCATAATTCGGTTTCGTAAGATGAATATACAAACCATTTGACATTTTTAGGGACCCAAGACACCAAAGAATAGCTTCTCACTAAATTAACCCAGAAATTGGCCTTTAATCTATCCATTCCGGCCTGAAATCCCAATGAATTATTTGAAAACCCTAAATTCTAATACTTGGCATCTCCTGCTTTCTGATTACAAGGGGTCCCACTAGGTGTGCCGATATTTTTGTTCATCGACAAGCCCTCAATTAATATGCATGTGTTCTTTTATGCCTCTTGCTGAGAACTTCTCTGAAAACTGGAAAAAGAAAAAAAAAACTAAACTGAAAATAGTAAAAACCTACACGCTCACTATAACACACTAAGACACACACATGTTCTTCCTCCCCTATCTGCTGAACACATACATACCTAATTCTTACACACACCCACCCACACACACACTGTTACGCAAACTAAAACACATACTCACCCACTATTACACCTAAAACACCACACTCTCTCTCTCTCTCTCACTCTCTCTCTGATACACCTAAAACACATGCACTAATAAATCCCAAAACACACACACACACACACACACACACACACTCTCTCTCTCTCTCTTTCTCTCTCTCTCTCTCTCTAATAGGCACACTAACACCCCCATAAACTACATATACACACACCCATACACACACAATTACCCCCACACTGACACCCGAAACACATACACACGCACACACACTGAAAAACACCCCAGGCACACCTGCTACACACTTAACACTAATACACACTAAAAACACCCACACATACCTCTAAAATCGTTAAAACACACACAAACACATGAGCTACACAACAGCGCACACTGCTCACCTCACAACACACACACACGCGCGCGCGCGGGGAAGACACACACACCCCTTCACTAACTACATACACACAATTGAGTTTTACACACACATTAAAAAAAATATGCGCATACAACACAACCATATTCATGGCTGTGAACATACACACTGTAGAACAAAATTCTCAACCCGCCTCCTCTACAATTAAATACACACACTAACAAGAAAAAGGAATTAGCTTGGAAATTCCCACAAATTTTCCTTCTCTCTCTCTCTCTTCCTTATGTCAAGCTCCGTGTTTTTCTTCTTCTCTTTATTTTTTTTATCTTCTCTTATTTTTCTTTTCTTTGTTTCTTTCTAAAGATTTTTCTCATATAGGAGGTGGCAATTGTATGAAAATTTTTTCTTAAAATTAGACACATGTATCATTATTACATAATAGCCCTAACACTTTTCATAATTACAAACTAACCCTAAAACTTCACATAATTATACAATTCCTTTCATACTATACCTTTTCTCAATTATCGCTAAAAATATCGCCCTTCTATTTTCTCGACCAACAAATAATTATTTCAGACATCTCTGGAAAGTACGGGTTGTTTCATGTCAAAAAAACAGATAAAGAAAGCATTTAACTAATATTGAGTGTTTATACAGTACAATCTTGCAAGTGTGGAAACTGAAAATCCAAATAGGGTGTCCTTCTTTGAAAAATATAACACCATTGACTCCCAATATATATTTTTCATGAGATTTTATAGTGTTGAAAGCTTCAAACTCATAAATGGTAGAGAATTTGAATTGATTGTCACAATTGACTGGCTATACACGCGACATGAAAAGGGCTCTTTGCTGCTTTTAATCGTATTAGGCTTGCAAACTTGGACTCTAGCCATATGGATTATATCCTCCTTTTGACTTATGGATCCTAGACAAGAATGGACATGAATGTTCCATTTTTTTTCTATTTTGGCATGAGATCATTTTTTTCAGCATATTGACTAGCGTCAATTTCAAATGTATCCTTCCCATATAGTAATAAATTATATGGTTCAATATATTTGATCATTTTCAAATAAAATCGTGCCATCCCAATTATATCACCCCTTTCTTAAATTTTCTAAACCAACTCGTTAATGAAGTGGAATGTGCACTATTTTCATTTTTAGGGATTATTGTCATAGATGGCAGGAAAACTTGTTTTCAGCAAACTCAACTTCATTAAGTTCAGATTCATCCGTATATGATGAGTGTGTAATATCAAAACATTCAATCCTTATTGGCGTGTTTGCCATGACAGTCGATGAATGGAGTTGTTCGACCTCCTCTTTTATCTGTATAATTTCAAATGTCATCCTTAAACATTCTCTTATTTCATCTAGGATATTTCCAAACAAAGTTCATGGTAAATCTAATCCCCTACCACTCTTAATTTCTTCTTCAAACTTTTCTAGTTGATTAGAGTTGCTACCAAAACAGTTGACAGAATAAAGTGGTCATGATTTTACGGTCATGCAACTCATGAGAACATTCAAAAAAATTCCTAAATCAGTCAGTGTAATATCATTGTAAGATGAAAGTACAAATCGTTTGACATTTTAAGGGACTAAAGACGCCAAAAAACAGCTTCTCACTAAATTAACCCAGAAATTGGTCCTTAATTCATCCATTCGGCCCTAAAATCCCAAGGAATTGTTTGAAAACATAGCTTCCAAACACCCTGAACTATAATACTTGGCATCTCCTATTTTCAGATTAAGAGGGTCCCAGCGGGTGTGCCAATATTTTCTTTGGACGGAAAACTCTCAACTAATGTTTGTGTTCTTCTATGCCCCTTGCTGAGAACTTCTTAGAAAACTGAAAAAATTAAACTGAAAATAGTTAAAGCTGTGCGCTCACTGTTACACACTAAGACACACACCTTTCTCCCTCCCCTATCTGCCGAACATATACACACTTAATTCCCCCCCCCCCCACCCACACATACCCAAAATCCTTAAAACACACACACATGAACTGCACACCAACACACATTGCTCACCTCACATCGTACACACCTTCACACACCCCACCCCCTAACACTGCACACATCCACCCTTACACACACCCCCACACACACACGCGCGCGCGCGCGCACACACACACACACACACTCTCTCTCTCTCGCTCTCTCTCTCTCTCTCTCTATATATATATATATATATATATATATATATATATATATATATATATATCTACACAGCCATATTCACGACTATGAATAGACAACACAATGCACTGTAAATCCTTACATGTATACCCCCATTAAAAACACACACTAACAAGGAAAATGTATTACCTTGGAAATTCCTCCACAAATTTTTCCGCTCTCTCTCTCTCTCTTCCATTTCTCTTTTCTTTCTAAAGATTTTTCCCATTACTTTATATTTTATAAATTAGTCACCATAAAAAAAAGTAGGAGGTGGCAATTGTATGACATGTTTTCCTTAAAATTTGACACATGTATGCCTATTTTTTATAATTACAAAATAGCCCCAACACTTTCTATAATTACAAACAAACCCCAAAACCTCACATAATCATATTTTGACCCCAAAACAATTTTAACCTTTCAAACCATATCTATTCTCAATTATCGCTATTTTTTATGGGGTGTTACAATGCAAAAATAGATAAAGAAAGCTTTTACCTAATGGTGAGTGTTATACATTATAATGTTGCATGCGTGAAAACTGAAAACCCCTATTGATATGCTATAAAGCATCTAAGAGTAAAAGAAAGAAAAGGAAAAAAAAAGACTTGAAAATCAAGTTATGTTTTGTCTAGAAGTTGTTATGCATCTAATATTTAAACTAAAATAATACGTAGAAAATGCCTACAACTTAAAAAGTAAATTATTTAAATTAAAAAAAAAAACTACTAGCACTTAAAAAATAAGTTCTCCTAACTTCTTCTAGATGAGTAACTACCTCTGAAAAATAGAAACATATTTAATTCAGGTTTTTTTTTTCATGAGAAAGTAACTTCTAAATTTGATCCATCATCATGAGACTAGTAATAATAGTTAATACTATTTAGTTACATTTAATTAATGTTGCAGAACTTTTTTTGGTTCTGAAAAAAAAAAAGAAGAGTAAATTTAAAATAATTTAAAATCTGAATTTGGAAAGGATTAGTAGACCTGTCAAACGGGTAAAACCGCCGAGTACGGGTAATACCTAGTCGGGTCCGGGTAAAAACGGTCCTGGTAAAATTTACCCGATTTGTTTCGGATAGTTTTTTCAATACCCGTACCTTACGATTATATTTTTATTTTTTAAATAAACAAAAACTCTCTCCAATTAGGCATACATACGTATATATATATATATATATATATATATATATATATATATATATATATATATATATATATATATATATATATATATATATATATATTCTTTTTGTTTCTTTTCTCTTTTTTTTGAGCTAGTATGTTCTCTAGATAGTTGTTACTTCTAAGAATTATTCTCAATTTCAGAAAAATTAGAATCTACAAATCATAAATATATTAAATAATATGTTAAAGAATAAATACCATAACCCATTCCCCACCCACAATCTAAAATAAAATAATAAAATTTCAACAAAATTACAATCCCCTTCCCCAGAAACAAAAAAATCCAAAATACAAAAATTAAATCCCACCAAAAGTCCAAAATACAACAACTAAAGAGTGGCGACAGATTTGTGGAGGAGTTCGGTAGATCCGTGGTGGACTTGAAGCGTGAGGGGTCTGACTTCTGAGTGCCGATCGGCAGCGAGGAGATCGAAGCAAGGCGCATCGGTGCCTGCCGCTTCTTCTGTAGCTGTCAGCAGCTTGCGGTGGTGAGATTTGTGGCCCGCGGTGGGGGATCGATTTTGTGGTGGCGGGTTTTCTAAACTGTGTTAGGTCTCCGATGGTGGCGGTGGTCAGTTTCTGTGAGATGGAGGCTTGGCTAGGCTGGAGGTGCCGTAAGCCGACGATTGCGAGAGATGAGATGGACAGATCTCGTGGGCGGCTGAGAGACTTTGAGCGAGGGTGAGAGAGAGAGAGAGAGGAGTTCTGAGGTGGGTGGCTGAGGAGAAACTGAGAAATGGAGAAAGAGAAATGAATGTGAAAAAAACCCTAACATTAGCTTCAATATATAATAAGTCATCGGGTCACCCGCACCCAACTCGGACGGATTTTCTCAAAACGGTCCGGTTCAGGTACGCTTCAAATTTTTTGCGGGTAGTCATTTTTTACTATCCGTACTCGCGTTTTAAGCATAGGTCCGGGTCTACCCGCGGGTAAGGTAAAAATTTTGCCGGATCTAAGGATTAGTTTCAAACGGAGTTTAAAGTACCATAAAATTTCCTCGTAAAGTAGCCTACGACTGTCACTACCTCTCTACTCAGAATCGCCACCCATAACCACCGCAATTAGATTTGTCCCATCACCATTCGCCACTCTTGACTCTAAGCTGAGCGCGCGCGCACAGTGAGACCCAATTGTCGGCAGTGGTTCTCTATCCATCTACTATGGATGCTAGCCATACATAGTTTAGAGACTACGTAATCCAGCTCCAATCAGTCCACCAAGCTGAGGTCCGCTCCATTTATTTTGATTTCTGACTTCTTAAAATGCTGAATCATATATTCATTCCTTCACGTGTTAGTTTGTTTAGCTCAAAGACTAGCAGAAACTCTCCCTGCTAATTGGTTAAATATACTACTACTTTATTGAATTGATTATCAGAATGATCCTTATTGTGTTGGCCTCTCATCGTTCTACTCCGTAAGATTGTAATGACCGTGAAGAATAATGTTGCCCACTTTAGTCGTGGAACTAATTACTTGAACCAATTTGGTCCGTCCGCTACTTTTGCGGCGACATTAGAAACGTTCGGCCATACTTATTCAGTTTATATGTTCTTGTTTGGTGCCAGAATGCATAAAAGCTCCAGTAATCAGATCCTAGTAATTGATGGAGGAGCCGGTAAGTTTTCCCATTTTTTCTTTACTTCATATCTTACATTATCATTCAGGAAAAGGCCCATGGTGTTTGTTATTTGCAGACAGGATAATGCCTTCCCTAAGGCAGTGGTAATGGGGGAGACTGGAATAGGGTTAAATGTTGTGCGATTTAGAATGCAAAGGATTTAGGTTAAGCAGGACTAAGAGTACCATGGGGAGAACTTGTGATAAAAGACCTCATTACTATGGATTTTGGAGAGAACGTGTGTTTGGATGGGGGAGAATGGAAGAAAGGCTTTATATAGCCTACCATAACTATGTTGGGACGAATGCTTTGATGATTATGATCTTTTGTCTTGCCTAAGTCAAACAGCATGGCAGATGGGTTTTGGTTAGTTCGTGTAAGCTTTATTGATTGTGCTAAAGACCTTAGCTGCACGAAACGTTGGAGGGAGCTGAATTGCGTGCAAAGGTTTTTGGATCGAGGAGCGTCACTCGTATAGCGTGTTTTGGATTCGAGCAGGAGCGGGTGCAAGGTTTGGGAGCAAGATTTCGGGGTGGGAGCACCACTAGAAGCGGAGGATCCTGCAACTACGCTAATGACTGTGGAGTCAATGTGAAATTGTTAGCAATGAATGCCGTCTAGCCTTTGTTACAAAGAAAAACTTCCTTTTGTGTCATTTTATTATGTTCTTAATCAGTAATCTTTTTGGAGGTAACTTAGATTCCTTGTTCCTGCAATTTGTTCCTTGTTTCAGCAAAATGTATTGAGAACTCTAAGCAGAATTGGTGATCGGTCAACCAGTGATGTCGTTGTAAGGCTACAAACACAGGAAGGCCGTGATGATTGGGTATACTGTCACTCCGTCATCCTTATAGAGAAGAGCAAGTACTTTGCCGACCGTTTATCTGAAAACTGGTCCACATGCCAGATTCTTGATTCTCGCAACTGTGTTGAGGTGTACTGCCAAGAATGTGATTTCGACCACCACGTTACTGTCCTACGCCTTTTTTATGTTAGTATGGACAGTTCAGTGACTGACATGTGGAATGGTGTTAGAAATGCTCTTGGCGTTCTCCGAGTGGCCGTTGAGCTTCGATGCCCACAAATTACTGCTACCTGTGTGGACTATGTAGAAGCAGTTCCTTAGGAAGAGGCTGAGGAGGAGGAGATTTTAAAAACTGTACCAGGCTTAGGATCACAAGCTGAGTCGATTCTTGCTCGTCTCCAGCCAGTCAATCCAATAGCTGTTGCGAAAGTGTTTCTCTCAGCAATCAGATTTGCCATGTCATCACCCCCTCCAACAATGAATGATCTAAAGACCTCAGCCCAAGAACAGCTTGAATATATGCTTACTGAGGATGATGATGCTCCATTACTAACAGCTGATAACGAGATAAAAGTAGAAGCAAGAGAATGTATGAAAAAATTGTTTACCAGATTTAACAGCCTAGTAGAGTCTTTGTTATGTGAGTCCAAAGAATCTGTTTCGAATGCGGAGAAGTTGCAGCCATTTCAATCCTATTTAGCAGATTTGTTATGGGCCTGCCAAATATTGGCTAAGTTGGAGATAATGAGGGAACTTGTTAGCCACTGGGTGGAAGCATCAGAACATATTTTGAAGGTTCTTCAGCTGGTAAGTCTAGAGGCGGCAATGCTTGAGATGAAGTTAAAGGTCATTGAGGTAACCACAAAGGTTTCAGAGGCAATAGGGTATGGCACTGTCATTTTGCCAACTGCAAAACGCCTCCACATGGTAAGGATTTGGCTTCCACATGTGAGGGCTCTAAAGCCTCTAATGGATTCCTCCACAAATGATGTTGAGGATGTACTTAAAATGGATGGTGAGCTATGGCAATCCTTGGAGTCGGCATTTGTTTCAATTATTCTGACATTGCCATCTCTGGACCAGGCAGAAATTTTGAGTGACTGGTTAGGAAACAAGGATATCCGGTACCCAGATCTGACAGAAGCAATTGAGGTCTGGTGTTATAGATCCAAGGTTGCCAACAAAAGACTTGCATATTTAGGGGGCACCCATGGTATGGCAAGGATGCTATGAATTCCTCTTCGTTTCATTGCCAACTGATTAGGACACTCCTCTTTTAACCATGACAATTAAATCCAAGATCGTCTTTTCTTTCAATCAGAGTATAGCTAAGAATAGATATAATAGGGAAAAAGTAAAGCGTAGGTTAGCACTTATAATGGTTGGCCCTTCTGTAAATTTTGTGATACTGATGCTATGTCATGTCCAGATGCATATTTTGATTTTAATTATGAGATTGATTCTGTTTAACATTAAAACTTCACAAAGTATATTGCATGCTGCACTTGTTTGAGTTATGTTACATCTTGTATAACTGCTGTTTGTTGCTTTTAAACGTTAATAGAATTGTATGTTTGGTATGATTGATTTAACTAATTTAAGAAGATATTTAGGTGAAGAACTCTGTCAAGGGCAATGCTCGCCTTAGACGCTGTTTAACACTAACTTTCACAGCAAGTCAAATATACAAATTAAACCATAAATCATCTTTGAAGTCGAATGATTGATGAAGGTATAGGTCATTTCTGTACGAGTGTAACATGATTTTGGGCTAGCATTTGGATCGTTGCAATGCGATGTCACATATGGATTATTGTTCTCTCATTTATGGTAACGCCCTGCTAAGGCAGCATCCTTCCTATTGAAGAAAACAACGTGGCTTTCTTGCATCTGGCCTTTCTTAAACTGTATGCTTCTCTCTTGTTTCATCAGCTACTTCTCTTAAAAATTGGGATCTCTTCTTCGCAGCATTACTCCCCTTTCTCCCAATCACATCATTATCTATTGTCTGTGCCGCCGCCATTGCACCACAGTTTCGCATGTGTCACATGGTAACCAGATTAAATCCAGCCATGAATTGTGTTAATTGAGATTGTTTGTCTGAAAATATCTGTATGTGTGTGTTTGGTGTGCCAGTCTCTACTGTTGCGTTCTTTTCTTTTTTCGCTCCTGGTACTGTATCCTGATTTTGCTTGAACTATTTGTAATATTAATCACCAGTACCAAAGCTCGAGTGTCAAGGCTTTAAATTGTCTCCGAGTGTTCATGGTAACTATGCCTGCTGGTCTCCTTGGTGAGAGATTAGTAGGGTAAGGGCAGGCCTGAATGAACTGATATGGACTCTAATGAAGGCCTGAATTGCATAATTGAATGCTCTTTTCACAGCTTTGGGCCCCCCAGATTTATAGATTGAACTAATCCTCAATTATTGGATTGAACATTGAAGAGACGTATCTGGGTGAGCTAGACCGCATTTAGTCCCATGAACAACTACAACAAATATCTCTGCAGCTAATTAGACCTAAACTGCCGTCCAAGCAGCCCTCTCATCTCATATACCTTACACACCTTTCCTGCCCCCCTCTTCCTTTGTTAGGCATAGTGGGTGCAGACGGTTTTATGCACCCTAATCATGAGTTAAGACAGGGCAGATTCAGAAAATTTAATCGGAAGGGGACTAAACAGACAAAAAAAAATTAATGACTAATATAAAAAATCAAAGAAGGTTCAAGTTCAGATAAATCATGAAAAATAAAAGACACTAAAATTAGAAGTAGATTTCACAAAACAATAATTTTAAGAAAAGTAACTCTATACATTGATGGTTAAAGCGAACTCGGCGCTCTTTATATTCACAAAGGCATCAATGATCGAGTCTATAGTAAACGACTAAATGCATAATAAATTACTCAGTTCTTGTTTTGTCATAACTATTGGATACGTTAATACTATAAGATTTAAACTGATAAATAGTGTAACTATTGAATACGTTAATACTATAATTAGTGTAATTATTGAATTTGTTAATACTCTAAGAATTAAACAAAAAATGAAAGAACTCAACTTGATCAATTCGTATTTTTTTCATAATTTGCAGATTTGAAATTTGAAATTTGGAAGAATAAAGATGAGAATGAATAAAATTATGACGGTCAGTGATACAAAGAAAAAAGAATCCCAATTAATTAGTTACGACATGATGGCATTTTCGTAAATATGTGAATTATGAGTATCTACTATTGAAATAACTAAAAAAAATAAAAGGAAAATTGCAAAAAGTTGGGTGGGTGGGTGGGTGCGGGGGGGGGGGGGGGGGATCATGCAAGAGCTCCGCGACTTAGCTGAGGTTAAAATAATCTCACGAAGTTGAGGAAGCCAAAAAAAACAAAACATGCATTATTCTATTGCATAAAAGAAAGCAAACACAAGAAAGTTCTTTACACTTTCGCAAAAATGAGGAACCAACACAGGGGAGACACGTTATCCTTATCTGCTGCAAACCATAGCCCTTTTTTGACAAGAGGTTACCAGGATAAGGTCCCTCACATTTGTGGTCCTGAAAATAAATGATTTGAGTTTTATATACAGAAGCCAGTGCTGGTCCTCACATATTATTGGTTCCATTTAAACGCGTACGTATCCTTGCCAGAAAACTTAGGGCCTAAATTAAGACGTAATTTATAACACGTAATTAATGTACAGAACTACCTACCTTTTCCAGTTGCTCTTGTGATGGGATTGTTCAGGTTTGGCCGACTAATACTGTGAAGCTCTATATAGTCATATATTCTGTAGATTACGCCAAGGCCTAAGAGATTGCATCTGAAAGAGGTCAGTCGTGTAGATTGATCCACTTTTAGGCCCTAGCTAATTGTCATGCAGGAAAGTGAAAATGGGTTCAAAACTCATGCAAACCGAAGATTACTAGGAAAACTTTGCCGAGGAAGGACGTTTGATGATAGCGTGGTAGTTAATGAGTGAACCACGGGGCCGTGCATAATAAGTCAACACGTTTCCTCACAGTTTAGTCCTCAAAACCTCTTTCCAAACCCTTGGTCATTCTTCAACCTCGAAGAAATGGATTGCCAGGAAGCACTTACCCATCTCAGAAACCAGTGTCTAAAAGACATACCAATCTGTCTACCACTGATATATTGACATGCCTAACAGTTTGTTCATGCTTTGTTCGCAAATAATCCGTTGTATGTTCAGCTGAACTTCTCGTCGACGCAACTCAAATGCAGGGATCTAGACAATAGAGCAGTAAAGAGCTCTGAGTGCATCTAGACTGTTAAAATGTTTATGCTGGCCATCCTTTTCTTCTGCAGCCCTCCAGTGGCCGACCGCTCCCTTTTGCTGGCCATCTTTTTCTTGTGCGTTTGTCAAAACACTTTTTCTTTAGCCCTGAAATTTGGCTGCTAATGTGTTAAGGGCTGTACTGCGTCAATATTATGCTACTTATCTTTTTGCTGAATATATACTTACAGGTTTTAACACCTTTTAGCCCAGGCTTTGTTGGTGGGACATTTAGTTCACAATTCAAAATGTATAGTTGATCTACAGGTTACATGAAAGTAAGAACTTTGATGCCAAGGAAAGTGGGTTCGTACCTACATGGGGGTGCCACAAAGGCTGCAGTCTGCGTCAGCTGTCAAGTATGTTGATGTGAGACACAGTAAGGGTGGAGTAAGGGCAGAGACCAAGGGCTTTCCAGACAGAGCCTGAGGGTGGCAGTGCTGCGAGGGCGATGGCGCATGATGAATATATGATGACAATCACAGTCTGATACTTAGGTTCGAAGTCAGGGTCCTGTATGTTTCTCTCTAGGATTCTAGAGTGAGAAGTGAAAGTGTTCTGAAAATGTACAATCCTTAAATGAATTCTCAAGACCTCTATTTATAGAGGTTGAGACGATAATGTCATCACGCGACACGTGGCGCTCCCCGGGAGTGACACGTCACCGAGGGGGGGTCCACAACTGCTGGTGCTCCACGGACTGTCGAATCGCATATTCACCCGGCCTGCCCCGCACAGCGTCGCTCTGTTTGTCTGGAAAGACTGGCTCCCACAGCGTCGGTGTGGCCAGAGAAACCCCTTGATCTAGCCTCCAATCCAAGCCCTTGTAGAGTCCCACAGCCCTGGCAGTGGTGGGGAAGACCCGACGCCCAACTGCCAAGCAGACTAGGTGCGATGCCCTCCGAAGACCTGCTCCCGTCTCGGAGTGACCCGGGGGTCATAGTCCATAGGGGTGCCGACGCAAGCCCCCAGTGTTGGAGCACGTAGGCCAGTCACGAAGACACCTGGCAGAGATAGTGTCCCAGAGGAGTCGCCTATCCCGCGGGTGAGTCCTTGTGCCGGAGCACTCAGAGCGCGTCAAAGTAGCATCCCGGAGGAGCCGTCTACCTGGTGGAAGAGGAGTTGAAGAGCTCCCGGATGGAGATAGTGTCCCGGAGGAGTCGCCTATTCCATAGGCCGAGGTAGCATCCCGGAGGAGCCGTCTACCTGACGGAAGGGGAGTTGAAGAGCTCCCTGGCGGAGATAGTGTCCCGGAAGAGTCGCCTATCCCTGCGGTGAGTCCATGTGCCGGAGCAGTCGGAGCGAGTCAATGTAGCATCCTGGAGGAGCCGTCTACCCGACTGGCTGAGGTAGCATCGCGGAGGAGCCGTCTACATGGCGGAAGGGAAGTTGAAGAGCTCCCTGGCGAAGATAGTGTCCCAGAGGAGTCGCCTATCCCCGCGGTGAGTCCTTATACCGGAGCACTCGGAGCGCATCAAGGTAACATCCTGGAGGAGCCGTGTACCCGACTGGCCGAGGTAGCATCCTGGAGGAGCCGTCTACCTGGCAGAAGGGGAGTTGAAGAGCTCCTTGGTGGAGATAGTGTCCCGGAGGAGTCGCTTATCCCCGCATGATGTTCCACACTCCGGAGAGTGGGTCGAAGCATGTTCCACGACCAAGGCAAGGTGCGCATGATATGGTGAAAGGATGGACCGATGCAAGGAGCATGGTAGTGTGACAAAGAGCCAAGGGGCACGACTGTGTTAGTGGTGCGGCGCATGGGCATGGCGGAGTGAGTAAGGTGCCGGGGGCACATGTGATGGAGATGGCGCACGAGCGCGGCGACGAACGTCGCGGAGACAATACTTGGTACCGGGGGCACGTATCATGAGAATGGCGCACGGGCACGGCGACGAACGTCGCAAAGCAATACTTGGTGCTGGGGCACGTGTTATGAAAGTGGTGCGGCGACGAACGTCGAGAATCAATACTTGGTGCCGGGGGCACGTATCATGAAGATGGCGCATGGGTGCGGCGACGAACGTCGTGGAGACAATACTTGGTGCCGGGGCACATGTCATAAGAATGGCGCATGGGCGCTGCGATGAAGGTCGCGGAGCATATACTTGGTGCCGGGGCACATGTTATGAGAATGGCGCATGGGCGCGGCGATGAATGTCGCGAAGCATATACTTGGTGCCGGGGCATATGTTATGAGAATGGCGCATGGGCGCGACGACGAAGGTCATGGAGCATATACTTGGTGCCAGGGCACATGTTATGAGAATGGCGCATGGGCGCGACGACGAAGGTCGCGGAGCATATACATGGTGTCGGGGCACATGTTATGAGAGTGGCGCATGGGCGAAGGTCGCGGAGCATATACTTGGTGCCGGGGCACATGTCATAAGAATGACGCATGGGCGGGGCGACGAACGTTGCGGAGGTGGCGCACAGGCACGCGTCGGGTGTCCCGAAGATGGGATTTGAGCTAAGTGTACCTGTCATAACAAGATGATGAATGCAACATGTAGTAATGTCAAAGTTGGAAGTGATGGTATGCGGTCATCGGACGATGGACGTCACGAGGTTGATGCATGACGGACGTCGTGAGGTTGATGGATGACGTACGTCGCGAGGATGATGGACGACGGACGTCGCGAGGTTGATGGACGATGGACGTCGCGAGGTTGATGCACGACAGACGTCGCGAGGTTGATGCACGACGGACGTCGCGAGGTTGATGGACGACGGACGTCGCGAGGTTGATGTACGAACGTCCGCAAACATCGCGGAGGTGCAAAGACTTGAGAAGACAAGTGCGCGCGGGAACGGAGGCCATGGGCCAAAGATTGGGGGAAGGCCAAGGCCACCACCCCTGGGGAGGCCGAGGCCACCCCTTGGTGAGGCCGAGGCCGACCCTAACGGGTGGCCAAGGCTAATGGCCAACTCCCATGAAGGGAGGCTAAGGCCACTCCCCCTTTCGGTGAAATTTGGGCGTGCCGACGGTAGGTGTTTTGATGAGCGATGATGAATCTGAAAGTTGCGTTGCCAGGATCGTGTCGACGTGAATCATACCCATGTGACGAACAAGGTGCTAAAGTCACATACAAAGCGTACGAAGTGAACAAAGCGCAAAAAAGGACCTTGTGCGAAAAGTGAAGAACCGGGGGGGGGGGGGGGGAGGCCAAAGCCAACCTCCCATGGGAGGCCGAGGCCGACCCCATGGCCTTGGGTGAGGCCGAGGCCGACCCCATGGGGTTGGCCAAGGCCTTTGCCCCTTGACCCCGTTGCCCCGGTTGCGCCGTCGGTCGATGTTTTTGATAAAAAAGTTCTCGGGTGGTTTTGGTGTGACGAACGTGGTACCGTGAGTAACGTTGATGTAAAATAATTGGTGACTAAGTCGCACGTGAGGCGTGTGAAGCAAAGAATGCACGTGACTTAGGCGCCCGCACTTTGACCGGTTCAAAGCGTTGAAGAATTGATTGTTGAATCCGTTGACGTGTTGCGTGAAATGGGACCCTTATTGGGCCTTTGGGTACGACCATAATAGGTTAGGAACAAACTTTCAACTCTGTTTTGCATGATTTGGGTGATCTATAATACCGTATTTACATTTACATGAAAATTATATAACTTTCAACTCAGTTTTTCGAGATTTAGGTGGCAAGACTTACTTGTTCATTGACATTTTCAAACAACATATAGGAAAACAAAAACCTATATCCAACATGCACTGTTATCTGGAGTCACATAAATCCAATATTCATGTCTATACCCCCCAAAATTCCTAGTTTTTTTTTTTCCCATGTTCATTATGCCACTCCCATCCTGCCAGCAATACAAAAATAATGTACAATCCTCTACCATATATTCTAGAGTCCTAAACTGTCTATTGAGAACTCAAATGATTATGTGCAATGTATATATCTATACTACACTATGATGTAAGCTTTCTTCCTTACTTTACACTACGAGGAGATTTTCCTTCCACCTGACGAAGGCTATTAGAAGAAAATAGCGATAGGGATCCTGTAATCCGAGCATAGCTCTGTTTTGAGCACATTAAGCTACAAAGTCTGGCAGCAACTGGGCAGCAAACCTCTTGCGGTTCCGAGTGTTGACGGTCTCATACATGCTTGTTGAGCGAGGAGATGTGGAAGTGTTTATCACGCCAAACTCATTTGTTTCACCAATTTCTACTCCTCTTCCTAACTGCATGTTTTGATTTGGGAGAAAACTTTGATGGGTCCCGGGCATGGATAGGTTTTCGCAGTGTGGGAGACCGAGGGTGAGGGAAACACCATTCCCTGAATATGGTGCTTGAAATTGCTCCGCACTAAACCTTCCAATTTCTCCGATAGGGTAGGATCCAAGACCTCCGCTGAAGTTGGTTGGGCTTCCCATTAGCGTGAAACCATCTCTGCTTTGCCTCTCGTTGCCAAATTTTATAAACATCTGTTCGTTGTTTGCTTCACCAGGCTCGTTATCCATGTTCATCGACGGAACACAAGACAGGGAATGCAGCAATTCAGTGCTCCTCGGTTTCTTGGGACTTGCTTGTGCAAATCCATCCACTTCTGATGATCCAATGAGGGTGAAACCAGATTGATTTCTGATGTTTAACTTCGGGGGCGAGTCCGAGACACGGGAAACTGAAAATGCTGGAGGATTATTCTGGTTTGTGAGATTGTCCTGCTCGGAGATGTAAGTTTTCTTTTGATTTTCTGTTGCTGAACTTTTCTCTTGTCCTGCATTGGATTTTGATGCTGAATCTTCATTCTGCTCACTCTTGCTTACTTTCTCCTCTGATCCATTCTGTTCTTGTTCCTTGGTTTCCTCCACGTACATCTCTTCCACCATTGGCTTCCAGAGCCGCACCCGAGCGTTTATAAACCAATTAGAAACCTACATTACCATGAACCATTACAATACCATAATTGCGAAGTCCTGACAAGTAATACACAAGAGAAACTAATTGTTTATATTCTCATGATCGATAATCCAGTATCATGTACCTGGCTCCTAGTAAGGCCTGTTTGTTTTGCCAGCATGTGTTTGTCAGAATCCTTGGGATAGCTGAACACCAATTGCAGTAATCCAGAAAGATTCAGACTAGAAAGCATTGAATATCTGAGAATTTTAGCAAGTTTTTAAATTAGTCTTCAGGGAATTTCTTAGTGCTTACGGGTGGAGGAAGTGTTCGAAGAGCCATGCGCGAAGCACTGAGACAGAACGCTCTGGCAAGCCTCTCTGGGGTCTCCAAGCATTGTGTTGGATCATTCCCAATTGTTGTAGAGCTCTTTGCTGCCGTAGCTGATTATCAACGAATTTGAGCCTCGAACCCTCCAGCTTCCCTCCTCCCAAACAGTCTTCTTCGCCTAAACTCTTACTTGCAGCTCGGATTTGGCCCATTATTGCATCTTTAAGGCACCGGAATTGCTTCGAGATTGTTTGCAGTGCCAGGGCAGTGTATGTTTTTGCGGACCCAATTCCTGCTGCTTGTTCAAACCAAGAAATTACTATCTGCATCTGTGTGTGGTAGTGTCTGTACCTCTGCTCCACCTATAAACACAAAATAAAACCAAGAAGAAAGAAAGATTTGAAGACTCGAGCTTCATGGGAAGCGGGGTGTGTTTGGGGGGTGGGGGGGGGGGTAGGGGGTGAGGAGTGTTGGGGACGTGTGTGTGTATAGCTTAGTTTCTGTTCTAGCCTGCTTTAATCATCTACTCAGTTGAAATGGTTCAAGAATTAATTAGGAATCTGATCATTAGACTTCTTTACATTTCAAAGATACCCACCCCCATTAATAATCTAAGATGGAGGTCACTAAACTTATGGAGAGGACAGGTGAAAATAACAATTGACTGCGTTCTGACCCAAAATAATTTAATGCGTACTCTTTCAAAGATCTGACGCAATTCAATTGATAGAGACTCGTGTAAGGAAAATGAACTCAGGTTTTGCGACGAACCTATACTTAGCGAGATGATTGATTCAATTAGTGTATTCATACCTCATCGAGCATGTTAACAAGCTTCGCTTTCTTCATCTGAATTTCCTGTCTCTCTGCCGTCGTGAGCTCTCCGCCACTCTTCGTGCTCGTTGCCCCTCCACTAGGCGCTTCTCCGGTGGTTGCAGCCGGCGACCCTCCAATGGCCTTGTTCTGTCCGTTAGTACCCTTTGCTGATTTGTTGGTACTTTTAACTCCCTCACCGACATTAACCACCTCTTCAAGCAGCTCCTGTGCAACTTTTAAGTACTTGGAACTCAACAACACACTCTGCATGCCATTAACACCGCCGTTTGAAATTGCCGACACAGAAGAAGGCGAGCCTCCCGTAGCTCGCACGTCATCACCGCCGCGCGTTGGCGAAATCGTCTGTGGGGGACCTTGAGACGGCACTTGCCGGTCGGGTCTGAAAGACCCGTAACCCGGTGTCTGAGAAGAGAGGCTCAGAGACAGCCCCTGCTGCTGCTGAGCACGTGTGACCTCACGCACGGACGTAAGGTCAACAGGACTGTACATGTTGTACTGGAGCCGAGGCATGAAACCATGAAGTGCCGATATGTCGTTCTGGGAATGGACAGCATGAGGGTCTTGCGACGAGGCGGCCGAGAGCGGTATGCCGACAAACGGTTGCGTCTGAGACGGTGGCGCGTGAGGCAAATTGTTTGAATTTAGCGAGTTCCCGGCAGCCGCGGCGGCGGAGTTTAGGAACACAAAGTTACCTGGTGGCTGCGATTGTGTGTCAGAGTATCCAACGTACCCGGGGTTCATCAGAATCAGTGTCTGTAACCCATCACCTTGGATTTCTGAATTTCCTTGAAAGTAGGTCGCCATCTTTATGTGTGTATATGTAGTTATGTATCTTTCCCTGTCGCTGAAAAGGGACTACGTTAAGCTTCACATCCAATCTACCAATGTTCTAACAATACTCTCTCTCTCTACAGGGTAGACACACACACACAAAGAGATGATCCAAGACCCTGCTGCTGTTATGGATTTGGGTGTTTGTGGACTCAACACGTATTGGTACTGTTCAGACAACTTGCCAAAACTGTTGAGAATTGACTACAATGTAATGGTGTCGCTGGGTCAGATAAATTCTGGGAAAATCAAGGGGAAAAAACCTATGATTAATGCACAAAATACCCTTAAGCCCACTTTTCAAGCGCGAAATATTTCCACAAACTTGATCAATATCGTTGGTTCAGCGCCACCCATATCTACTGCTTCAGGAAAAGGAGGGGACGTGATCATATGGTGTATATATACACTCAATAGGAGGGGAGAGAAATACAGATATGAAGGCGTATGCTTGAAAGAGAGAGAGAGGGGGAGGGAGAAAAGAATTGGTTAAACTATTAGTAAACATGAGGCTACCTGCTTTCATGGAAATCGAGGGTGCACGTGTTCCATCATCATCAGCAGCTGCAATAGATGGAAGAATTCTAGTTATTGGTGTCACAGAATTCTGCGTGTGCGTCCGTCCGTCCGTGCGTGCGTGCGTGTGTGTGTGTGAGAGAGAGAGAGAGAGAGAGAGGCAGAGCATACCCCCGGGTGTATATTTGGGTGATCTATATGTTAATTGATAGATAGATATGTATCAGTCCATTCTATTCACAGCAGGGAAAAAGGCTGTGTCAGAGTAATGAAATCAACTCTGCAACTCTTTCGATCTTGGGGGGTTTAAAAAGGCAGAGAGGAAAAGATATCCATCTTTATATTCACTCATTTATCCCCCCCCCCCCCCCCCCACACACACACACACACACACACACACACAGAGTTATCACTCCTAGCTTTTCCTTTTTCAAACAAAGCCACAGTCTGAAGTAGTGTGTGAATCGAACTGATCGAATTGAATTCATTTCACAAAATACATGTACAGATGTTCTTGGTGATTCTTTCTGCTTCTCTCTCCCCTTCTCGTGGGCTAAGTGAAGTAGTACTACCTGCGAGAGATCAAAACAAAGGAGCTTGGCTGATTTGACCCTCCTTTCAAATCATTTGATGCAGCCAGGCTGAGGCTTGCACCTTTGATGAAACAACTTTTTAGAGAGAGAAAGACGTAGATGTGTGTAAGAGTGTGTGTGTGTGTTGTGAGAAAACAAATGCTATGCTATTATTATAAGAAAGTGTGTCAGAACATACAAACAACTGACAAACGAGGAAACGTCTCCTTCCACATAAGCTTCTTTGAGAAAAAAAAAATAATAATAGAAAAGAAAAGGAAGTTGATGATGATACGGAATACTGATGATGAAAACTGGGTTGCTTTGCCGGGGTCCTATTGCGCATTATTTAGTCCTCTTTGTCTTTTTCGTTTTTACTTTTGAATTTTCATATTTTTCTTTTTCGCTAAGTTGGTATTTTTTGTGGTTGGATGCCCGTGTTTGAAGATAAAGCAAATTAAAGTCCAAAGGAACACAGGGCCAACCACCATAATACCTACTTTAATGCTCAAAAAAGTTATGGTTTTAATTTTCTCTACTGCAGAAAAAGGAAAATTTTTTACTACTACTCCGGTTGGAGGAATCTTCCCCCTATCCCCTAATATCGACAATTAATTGTCTTTAAATATTTCTAGTGACTTTTATTTAGTGACCCTAAAAAAAGTGCTGCTAATAATTGTCGTTAAAAGTGTTAGGAAAAAAGTCACTAAAATATTTAGTGACTATTTATTGTCACTATATATGGGGTTGATGGAAGATTTCTACAACTTGGGTAGGAGCCAAAATTTGTTCTTGCGAAAATACATTCCCCCATATTTGCACTTTTTATAAAACTTTTGTCAATAAAACCTTAAGTTATCTTTACTTTGCACTCATTATTCGCAAAACAATTAAACTACAAAAGATATATATATATATATATATATATATATATATATATATATATATATATATATATAAGGACATACACTACAAGAAAACAGGCTTTTAGCGACAGGAAAATCCGTCGCTAAAAGCCCAAAATCCGTCGCTAAAAGAATTAGCAACGGATTCACCGTCGCTAAAAATTTCTCGTATAAAAGCCCGTCACTAATAGTTTAGCGACGGAATGTTTTAAATCCGTCGCTAAATATGTCATTTTTTCCGACGAATTTATTTTTAATTAGCCACAGATATTCCGTCGCTAATTATATTTTTAGAATTTTAATTTATTTTCTTTTTTGTCAAATTAGCGACGGATAAAATATTTTAGCAACGGAATATTCCGTCGCTAAATAACTTATTGTAGGAATACTTTTAGCGACGAAATTAATCCGTCGCCAAAAGTCAATTTTTTTTTGAAATTTTTTTTTATTTTTCAATTACCCAGACCTGTAATACAATTTTCAATTCTCAACAACAATGCGCAATAATCAATACAGAAAGAAATATATATAATCAATTATAAAAAATATTTATTATAAAAAAAACTCACATATGTACAAGCCGGGAACCGGATACAACCGGTTAGGAGAGGGGAGAAGAGTACAAGCCGGGTGCGGGGGGCGGGGGGGAAGCTAGGAACGGGCACGGGAAGGGGCTCATCAGGGGTTGCCGAGTCCCGGATCTGGATCCTGCTGATCCGGGGCGGGCTCGGCCTGTCCAGCAGTGCCCTGTTCCCTGATCATCCTCACCACACTGTAGCAATGCGCTAGATCTCCTCGTCGTCCAACTGAGGACGAGGAGCCGGTGTCTATGGAGGGGCAGCAGGGGGTGAGGACACTCCTATCACGGCACGAGCAGTCATGCTAGGCAGGCCGCGTATGCGGCCTTTCGGCCGATTCACGACCTCCGGCGTATCCAGCCATCGCTTCAACCCCTCAGTACTCGCAGCTGTAACTAGTGGAAGCTGATGGCTGTCCGGACTGCTGCTCGGACCCCCTTAGCTATTCATACGAGGCCTGCAAAAATAGTGGTTTAGCGATATGTTAGGGCATTAATTAATGAAATGGACATTGAGGATAGAAAGAAAAAACATTAACAACTTAAATAAATTGACTCACATTGATCCGCCGGGCAATATCTGAAATATAGTCGCCAACCCGGTGCGTCTCGTCCTTGTCCTTCTTCCGCACGTGTGTCTGAGTATAGGTCAGAGCTATGACCTCATCCTCCTTCATAAATAAATATCAACACTTTTCTCTATTCTACTGTTACTATGTGTATATGGATATGGATATGGATATGCTCTCTCCCTCCCATTTACTACAAAATTTTCATCTTTCATTTTCATATTTACACTTTCTCTAAATAATTACTCCAAAATTTTACATTTCAAACTCCCCCCCCCCCCTCAGTTCTTGTAACCGTTAAGTTCAATCCCTTAGAGAAAAAGATGAAAGTGGGAGAGTTGACCTCCATTTGTGCTCACAAGAGCTATAGCCCTAGTTTGGTTCCTTCAAATTGTTTCAAATAAGCTACTTCCTCTGTTCTTTTTTTTATTTTTGCAAAAAATCCATGGTAAACATTTAGCATTCAATTGAGCGGCAAATAAAAATCTTCAGCTAAATAAATAATATAGTGAGAAATTCAATGTTTACCATCTTAGAGATTCGCAAAAATTTCAATAAAACGAATAGCGTTTCAATTCAAAAAAATGCAGCTGAACCATTTTGAATTTAATTTAAGTTAGATTTAAGCAAAATACAATTGGGCTTGATTTTGTTATAATTCAATTATACAACAGCTTAATTAAGTAAACGATACAAGAAACTCAAACTTTGAACCTCTCTCAAAGGAATTTCAGTTTTATGGTTTTAAAAACATCATGATTCAAATTACAGCTTAGATTAAATCAAACAATTAACTTAACCCTGCTTGTTTAAAAAATCTTACAACTTACTAAACAGTATCCATTACTTGTACCACGTGTCTTTATAACCGTTCCACCGACCATTTCCAGGTCGCTAGTAACCGAGTCCCTTCTCATTCTTACCTATGTCGCGAACCCCCTTCTCATCATGGATAAGAGCCTGAACACCCTTCCCCCTCCCCCTTCCGCCAAACCCAACAGATGTCTGTTTACTTGTTAAGTTACCAATTCCACATTAAATAGAATTCGTTGGCAATGAGTTGAACCATCTCGTTGCCAATGGACTTCTCAAAACAACAACTAATATAAAGAAGGCAGGGTTTGTAAACAACGAGTAATTGAACCTTCTCTGGGCAATATGGAGTAATTATGGGAAGGACAAGGGCTAATTAAGGCTAACTGTGTTATTAAGGTTAATTACGAGTATTAATTATAGCTAATTAGGGTTGATTAGGACTAATTAGGATTATTCAGTCCTAATTAGGGTTTAATTGTGCCAAGTAGTGCTGCTTAGTCCGAATTAGGCTTAATTGGGTTATGTTAGGGCTAATTAATGTTAATGAGGGCTAGTTTGGCCTCCTTATAGCTAATTAGGGTTGATTAGGTCTAATTAGGATTATTCAGGACTAATTAGGGTTTAATTGTGCCAAGTGGGTAGTGCTGATTAGTCCTAATTAAGCTTAATTGGGTTATGTTATGGCTAATTCATGTTAATGAGGGCTAGTTTGGCCTAATTATAGCTAATTAGGGTTGATTAGGACTAATTATGGTTATTTAGTCCTAATTAGGGTTTAATTGTGCCGAGTAGTGCTGATTAGTCCTAATTAGGGCTACTTAGGCTTAATTGGATTATGTTAGGGCTAATTAATGTTAATGAGGGCTAGTTTCGGATAATTATAGCTAATTAGGGTTGATTAGGACTAATTATGGTTATTTACTCCTAATTAGGGTTTAATTGTGCCAAGTAGTGTTGATTAGTCCTAATTAGCGCTAATTAGGCTTAATTGGGTTATGTTAGTGCAAATTACAACTAATTAGGCTAACTATAATCAATATGCAATTGGTTTCATTTTGGCTAATTTGGGGTAATTACAGCTACTTTGATTTTCATTAGATTCTTAGGGTTAATTAAAACTAATTAGGCTCGTTAGAGCTAATTAATTAGGGTTAATTGATTTATTAAAATATTTATTTTTTCGGGCTAATTACACCTATGTCCCTGAGGTTTGGGGGTAATTACACGCGAGGACACAAAGTTTCAAAATGTAACACTTATGTCCATTGACAAACGGAACCCTAAAAATCCTAACGGTTTTAACAAAATGACTTTATTGCCCTTATGTTAAAAAGTTATTTTTTTAAATGCCATTGTCTCTTTTTAGAAAAAGAAAAACCCTAATTCTAACCACCCCACCCCCCACCCCTCCCCACCCCATCTGCATCCCCCTCGCCCTTCCCCGTCACCCACCCACTCCTCCTGCTTCCCTTCCCCGGCGTCGCACCCCGCCTGCTCCCCTTCCCAGACGCCGCATCCCGCCTGCTCCCCTTCCCCGGCGCCGCACCCCGCCTGCCTCCCCTTCCCCGGCGTCGCACCCCGCATGCCTCCTCCTTCCTCGTCACCCCGTCACTGCCCACCCCGTCTACCTCCATGAATGTGGGCATCGCCGGCGACGTCACTCTTCCCCTTCATCTCTTCTCTCCTCCCCTACAGCAACCCACTCCCTCATTCCATGCCAGTAGCTCCATCGCCCCACGCCGCCGGTAGCTCCGTCGCACCACGCCGCCGATTTTGAAGCCCTAATTTGCAAATTAGGGTTTTGAAGCCCTAATTTGCAAATTAAGGGTTTGAAACCCTAATTGGCAGATTGAGAAATTAAAGATTGAACCCTAATTTGTAAATTAGGGTTTTGAAAAAATTAAGGTTTAATTTGAAAATTATAAAAATTATTTAGGATATACTATACAAGGGCAGTATTGCCATTTTTAAAATACGTAATGATGAACAGTATATTTTTTGGATGGAACCCTAACGAATGGACACGGGTGATACATTTGAAACATTTTTGGTCATGGAATGTTACATTTTGAAACTTTGTGTCCTCGCGTGTAATTACCCCCAAACCTCAGGGACATAGGTGTAATTAGCCCTATTTTTTAAATGTCGTACACCGTCGATCAGACGTGGTGTCCGTGTCTGCGCTAACTAACAGGTATCTCAATCCAATTGGGTCCTATCCTCCGTCAATAATCTCAATTCTCAATTCTCAAATGCCGCCCAATGCAATAAAAATTAACAAAAATCACACATTCAATCCAATTGGGTCCCATCCTCCGTCAATAATCTCAAATGCTCAATGCACAATTAACAATCTAAAATCATCAATTAACAACCTAAAATCATCAATTAATAATCGCAATTACTTCAAATGCACTGCTAATAACCTAAAATCATCAATTAACAACCTAAAATCACAGATCAATAATCACAATTCTCAAATACACAATTAACAACCTAAAATTATCAAACAAATTATCAATGTTCAAATAGGAAAAAATTATTCAAAATGCACATATCGGATTCGCTTGAATTATTTCAATTCAGGGTTCGATTATATTAGGGCATTCAATTTAGGGTTCAATTAGTTTAATTTAGGGTTCGGTTCGATCACGGGCATTCAATTTAGGGTTTAATTAGGGTTCAATTACATCAATTTAGGGTTCAATTAGGGGGTTCTATTGAATCAATTTAGGGTTCGGTTGATTTGGGGCATTCAATTTAGGGTTCAATTTAGGTTTCAGTTGGATTAAGGCATTCAATTTAGGATTCAATTAGGGGTTAATTTAGGGTTCGATTCGATTAGGGCATTCAATTTAGGGTTTGATTCGATTAGGGCATTCAATTTTGGGGTTTAATTAGGGTTCAATTACTTCAATTTAGGGTTCAATTAGGGGGTTCTATTGATTCAATTTAGGGTTCGGTTGATTTGGGGCATTCAATTTAGGGTTCAATTAGGGGGGTTCAATTATTTCAATTTGGGGTTCGGTTGGATCAGGGCATTCAATTAGGGGTTCAATTACAATTAATTGGTTTAATTAGGTTGAATCGGGGTTCATTACAATTAATTGGTTAAGTTAGGGTTAATCAGGTTTAATTGGGGTTAATTCGTTCAATTAGGGTTACGCGGGGTTAATTACTGTTAATTGATTAGTTTAGGTTGAATCGGGGTTCATTACAATTAATTGGTTCAGTTAGGGTTAATCAGGTTCATTTGGGGTTAATTCGTTCAATTAGGGTTACGCGGGGTTAATTACTGTTAATTAGTTAGATTAGGGATAATTACGGTTTGATTAGGAATAATTGAGAACAAATTAAGGATAGTTAGGGTTTATTCGGGCTAATTATGCTTTAATTAGGGTTTAGGGTTTAAGGTTAACCGGTTCAAACAGGTTTAATTGGAGCTAATTACGGTTAATTGGTTCAATTAGGGCTAATCAGGGCTAATTAGGGTTTATTGGTTCAATTAGGGTAAATCGGGATTAATTAGGGCTAACTGGTTAGATTAGGTTGAATCGGGGTTCATTACAATTAATTGGTTCAGTTAGGGTTAATCAGGTTTAATTGGGATTAATTCGTTCAATTAGGATTACGCGGGGTTAATTACTGTTAATTGGTTAGATTAGGGATAATTATGGTTTGATTAGGGTTAATTTGGTTCAATTAGGGTTACTTGGGAACAAATTAGAGATAATTAGGGTTTAATCGTTACAATTACATTACAACAAATTAAATACAATACAATACACTACAAAAAATTAAATTTAATTACATTACAACAAATTAAATTCAATTACATTATAGCAAATCAAATACAATTACATTACAATAGATTAAATACAATTACATTATAACAATAGATTTAATGCGATAAATAATTTCTAGCATACAATTACATTATAACAACATATTAATTTCTAGCATACAATTACATTATAACAACAGATTAATTCAATATGATAAATAATTTCTAACCGGGAAAAAATGTGAGTTCAGGCAGTGGTGGTGCGAGGCGGATGACGACAGTGGCGCACGGAAGGCAGCGGTAGAGGGTGGTGGTACGGCAGAGGGGGATGAACTGTGGCGATGGTGGTGCGACTGTGAGGTGGCTGTGGCAGTAGTGGGGTAGCTGCGGGGCGGCGAGGTGGCAATAGGGACGGCAGATCTGAGGGGAGAGGGAAGGGCGGTGTGGTGGTGGCGGGGGGCCTGTCACCGGCGTGGGGGGCTGGTGGGGAGGGACAAAGGCTGGGGCCTGTCGCCGGCGTGGGGGGCTGGTGGGGAGGGACGGAGGCTCGGGCCTGTCGCCGGCGTGGGGGGCTGGTGGGGAGGGACGGAGGCAGGGGCCTGTCGCCGGTGTGGGGGCTGGTGGGGAGGGACGGAGGCGGGGGCCTGTCGCCGGCGTGGGGGGCTGGTGGGGAGGAAAGACGGGGGGAGAGAGAGAGAGAGAAATCTGGGTATTTAAGAACACATTTAGCGACGGACATGTCCCGTCACTAAAGATCCGTCGGTAAAACCATTTAGCAACGGTTTATACCGTCGTTAAACGTCCGTCGGGAATGGTTTTACCGACGGATTAATCCGTTGGTAAAATATTTTTTTGGAAAACATTTTTACCCACGGAAATTCCGTCGCTGAAAACACCTTTAGCGACGGAAGTCGTTCCGTCGCTAAAAGTCCGTCGCTAAAACCCTTTTTTCTTGTAGTGATATACGCGCGCCGGGTGGGAGAGGGTGTGTGTGGGACGCGTATCGCACGTGTATACATATGAACTATACGATTCGTCGAGGCACATACGATGCGTGTACAAAAATAAAATTAATTGTATAATTTTTTAAAAAAAAAGCAATAAAACATTACCTATACGTATTTGTTGTCATATTCTGTAAAATAAGTTCGACATACATGTCCAAAAATAAGTTAGTAAAATATTATTATCGTATCAAACTTGGTCTTTAAATTTGCGTATGCAAAAATAAAATTAATAGTACAACGTATACATGTTAATTGTCATATTCAGTTAAATGAATCTTGAATAATAAAAAATAAATTAGTCATGTGAGTCCAAAAATATGTTAGCAAAATATTATTATCATATCAAACTTGGCTTAAATTCTTTTTAACTATATTTTCTGATGAATTTTAACTTGTGAAAACTAGACATATTTTTGTAGGTAGTTAGTTACTTACCAATTAAGATTTTTATTTTCTGTCATTTTTTAAAAAAATTTCTTGGAATGCCACTTGTAATCATTGTAGGTTGGTAGTTTATGTAACACCAAAAAGGGTGTTACACCGAACCATGTTTTGGCTTAATTATAGATTTGTAAACATATATGTAGTTGTATGTATATGCATCGAGTATGTGGCTAAATTATGAATGTGTATGAATCACTTGGGATACCACTATATATATATATATATATATATATATATATATATATATATATATATATATATATATATATATATATATATATATCAGTGTGTTTGTTCTTAAAAATAGTGCTATGCATCTATTTTCATGAATGAAAAATATAGAATGCATGTGTATACTGTAGTTACATAATTACCTTGGCAAATCTTTGAATGAACATGGGTTGAGATATCATAATGTATATATCACCTAAAATTTATATAAGTTTGTAGTGTCTACCTGTCTACCAAATAAGCATACGAGTTTAGTACATCTCTGTGTGTACGTGTGACTGCGTGTGCGTTTGTGCACCCATTATTAACCGGTAACAGTACAAGAAAAGACGTTTTTTGCGACGGATTTTTAGCGACAGAATAGATTCCGTTGCTAAAAGAGGTTTACCGACGAAAACCTCTAGTCGGTAAAACTCCGTTGTAAAATATTATTACCGCCCACTAAAACATTTTGTTGGGAATTTTTTTTCCCAAGGGTTTATGGAAATATTTTAAGCGACGGAATAAATCCGTCAATAAAAATAGACCTTCACCGACGGACTTTTAGTGACAAATATATTGCGTCGCTAAAAGTCTACTTAACTCTCAGATCTAGTTTTCTCTCTCACCGTTTCTCTCTTCGAAAATATCAAAAAAGGCTCAGGCGATTGTTCCACCGCTGTTCTCACATCCTACCCCACCTTCGGTACCACCAAAAGCCTCTACACAGCGGCGACCTCCCTTGACACCGGTGGTGACTTCCCTCAACACCGGGGTGACCTCCCTCGACACCGGCGACTCCCATCATGTATTTTTTTATTTTCTGTGACTTTGTTTACTTCTAGCCAGTTGCTTTTCATATTTGTGTATGATTTGCTGTGAATTTGTGACTTTCGTGTATGATTTCGGCGGTGACCTCCCTAGGTAGTCATTTTTTTGATTTGTTGTGACTTTGTTTCACATTTTGTACATGATTTCAGAATGCTATTGACTGATGCATAATTTCACTTTGAAATACTATTTGAGAGTTTACTCATGCAATATTTGATGGGTGTTGATGGAGTGATTGTTGACCTGGTTCAAGATATGTCGGAGGCGGTTTTAAACTTTAACAATCCTGTCAAGGAGGCTAAAGAAGGTGCCTTGTCTCAAGAGGAAGGACAACTACAGAGCAGAAATCCCAACTGCTCACAACATGAACTTTCTTCGCTCTCAAAGCTCATTCCAGGGTTGATACAGACTTGAAAATGAAGCTTTGGGTTTTCATATCAACAATAGTAATAGGAGCTTGACATCATTCATAGATGCCACTGTTTAGCTTATGCATATACAAGTTAAAATTGTAGGTTCTACACCAGCAAGTAACAAAGCATGTGAATTTGGCCATTAAGAATGTGAATGTGCCGCTATGATTTCACTAATAAAATGGAACTTGCTGTAGTGTACTGCTTTTATTTTTTCTTTTGTATGGTGTCTTGCATATGGGCTTTCATACTTAAGCGAAAAGAGACCACGTATACTACAAGGTTGGCCCAAGGTTTTGGGCTGTAACCAGTACAAGCCCAATCGTGGTAATATATATCTACAGGCCTGATTGACCAGCAGGCTGAAACTCCGCAGATCGCATGGCTTACTGCACGTACCTGCCTTCAAGCTTCAACAATACTTGGTCGTGGGTAGGGTGACAATTGTAACCCAAACCCATTTACCTAGCCGAACCCGCCCGCCCATTTAAAAATGATCCAAAACCACCCATTTAGATAATTGGGTCTAGATGGGTCAAGAATCTTGCAACCCATTAACACATTAATTTATATGGGCTACAAATGGGTGCCCATTACCCATTAATCAATTTGTCTCATTCTTTTCTCTCGTAAACCACTCGTGGGATTGTAGGTTATTCCTGCTACTGCTGGTGTTGTCAAAATCTTCCTGATCTCGCTAAATATATTGCCAATGGTATTTTTATAGACATCTTTGTCGGTAATTCTTAACAATATTTTTTTTTATAATTACTAAACATATTTGGCAACCACTGAAATCTCTTGCTATTTCTTTTGTTTTTTTTTTGTGGGATGCCTTACAAATAGTAAAAAGAATGTCTTGCCTAAAAGACTTACTCAAGTCTAAACTACTTTTCAACCATAAAAGTACATGAGTAAACTCTCACCTCTAATCATGTACGTACCTAAAAACTTGAGATGCCATTAAACAACAAAAAGGGGTAAAAATACACTACAAGAAAAAAGACTTTTAGCGACGGGGAAATCCGTCGCTAAAAGCCTAAAATCCGTCGCTAAATATTTTAGCGACGGATTTATCGTCGCTAAAAGTCCCTCGTATAAAAGCCCGTCCCTAATAGTTTGGCGACGGAATTTTAAAATCCGTCGTGTAATATTTAAGTTTTTGCGACGGATTTATTTATTAATTAGCGACGGAATATCCGTCTCTAATTATATTTTAAGTATTTTAATTTAATTTTTTTTGTTAAATTAGCGACGGAATAAATATTTTAGCGACGAAATATTCCGTCGTGAAATGTCTTATTTAGCGACGGAATATTCCATCGCTAAACACCGATTGTAATAAAAAACTTTTAGCGACGGATATAATCTGTCGCCAAAAGTCAAAATTTTTTTAAAATATTTTTTTTATTTTTCTAATGCCCAAACCTGTAATAAAAAAATCAATCCTCAACAACAACGCGCAATAATCTATCCTCAACAACAACACGCAATAATCAATACACATAGAAATATGTAAACTTAATCATAAAAAAGACTCATTATGTACAAGCTGGGAACCGGATACAGCTGGTTAGGGGAGGGGAGAAGAGTACAAGCCAGGCGCGGGGGCCAGGGGGGAAGCTGGGACCGGGCACGAGAAGAGGCTCATCAGGGGTTACCGAGTCCCGGATCTGGATCCTGCTGATTCGGGGCCGGCTCGGCATGTCCAGCTGCGGTACCCTGCTGATCCTGCTCCCAGATCATCCTCAACACCACCATAGCAATGCGCGCGATCTCCTCCTCATCCAACGGATGCGGAGGAGTCGGTGTCTGTGGAGGGGCAGTGGGGGTGAGGATGCTCCTATCACGACACGAACAATCCGACTAGGCAGGCCGCGTATGCGGCCTTTCGGCCGATTGACGACCTCCGGAGAATCCAGCCATCGCTTCAACGCCCTAATACTCGCACCCGTACTAGTGGACGCTGATGGCTGTCCGGACTGCTCGTCGGACCCCCTAAGCTGTTCATACGAGGCCTGCAAAAAATAGTGATATAATGATATGTTAGGGCATTAATTAACGCAACAGACATTGAGGGTAGAAAGAAAAAAAATTAACAACTTAAACGAATTGACTCATATCGATTCGCCGGGCAATATCTGAAATATAGTCGCCCGCTTGGTGCGCCTCGTCCTTGTCCTTCTTCCGCACTTGCTTCTGATTATACGTCAGAGCTACGACCTTATCGTCCTCCAGATCCGGGTGCTCGACCGCATTCTTGTGTTGGACGATGTCGTGTGGCACCGACCCCCCCGTGTGTGTCGGATCTTTGTTCTGTCTGTTCTCAGCCCCACACTTACTCTTGGCGTCCCGACCTGGATCCGCAGCCCACCGATCTATCATGGCCGTCCATACAGTCGGAGATATCCAATGTGGGACATACCTCGTCATCTCCGTCATTGGGGTACCCTCGGGCAGCATCTTTTTTGCCCGGTCCCTTGTGTCGTGGAGCCATCAGCGGTAATTTTTGCCGATGTATGCAAAGAAGGCCTGCTGCCCCAGTGTATGGTGCTCAGGCGAGTCAAACGTGAACCCCTCCTGTAAGGCATTCAATAATACAAATTAACTACAGAAAACAAACTCTAATTAAACAAATACTATCGCTCAAAAAAATACTTCGCCCTACCAGCCACTCCTCCCATTGGGACTCCCTTGCAGTGACATCCCAGTCCTTCCAGTACAGGCGTGGCTCAAAGAATCAGCCCTTCACAAGAACGCAGATCTTCGTCCTCGCCTGATTCTCCAGGATCCTGCCAAAGAAGTAAATTAATTAATTAATACAGTTCAAATATAAATTAACACCCAAAAATTTTAAATATAAGGCATGACGTGATATTTTTTTTACTTACAAGCCCTCCTGGGTGAGCGTAACTCTCTGTTTACGCTGGGGGTCGATGCGTACCCCGTGTGTCGAGGGGGGTGATGTCGCCGGAGGTGGGTGGCCAGAGAGGGAGACCGACGATAACAAAATTGCCGGTGAGTAAGTGAGAGTGAGAGACAGAGATAAATGGGGAGGGAGAGAGAGAAAGACGAACCTGTTATATGTAAGGACTTTTAGCGACGGACAAATACCGTCGCTAAAAGTCCGTCGCTAAAAGTCCTATTTTAAAAACTTTCATCGACGGATATTTTAGCAACGGTGTTTTTCCGTCACAAAATTATTAGATATTTTATAAAAAAATTCTAGCGACGGTGCTAATATTCTGTCGGCAAAAACTATTACCGACGGTATATTCCGTTCGTAAATGTTTTTTGCCGACGGATTTTTACAGACGGTGTTTTCCGTCGCTGAAAGGTATTTTAGCGACGGATTATACTCCGTCGCTAAAAGTCCATCATAAAAAATAGTTTTTCTTGTAGTGAATTTGGTTGAACATACGTGATATACATGGGTATATGTATGCTTCGGTTGTGTATATGTGTTTCGGGGATGGAAAAATTAGATGAATTCTTGTTGTAATTGTGTAAATTATGTTGGTTTGGGGTGTTAATGTGTACTTTGTGATGTAACCAAGTGATTAGGATGTGAAACATTGAGAAATTCATGCATGATTGGGAGAAAGCGTGCCCAGGTGTGTGACAAGCTAAAAGAGGAAGAAGATGAGTGTGCGTGGTCAAGGTGTGTTAGTGTGTGTGTGGTGATCTGAATAGTAACGTGTAATTATCTTTAAAGATGAAAAGTCATGAAGCAGTTTCTTATCTGATCTTCTTATAAATAGTTAGGGTCAAAATTAGACAAAGTACAAAACCGTAACCCTAAATGTTTTTATGAGAACTACTTTCTGGAAGTTTTTGGGAATTTTTGGGGTCTGGGAAGAATGATAAATTGGGGTTTCGATTAAAGACATTTATCAAATTATTTAGCATAGCAAACCAAGCTATTTTGATCTAAAAATTTTAGAAAAAACTTATTTTACTCATATGTTTCATATTCCATTATTTTGGATCATTTTGAGGTTGATAGGTATTTTTCGTGAAAGTGGCCTTTTGGCGCTCGGTCCAAACACCAGTTTAGAATTTTCAGGCGAAATTTTTTCTAAAATACTTTTCAGGCCAGAAATAATATCAAGATACTTAGAATAGCATTCTAAGATATTTTTAGAATTTTTTCGGTACCGAAAACCCCCAGAGTATTTTGATAATTTGCCACCCCGATGGCGTATTTTGGTAGTTTTTTTCCATAAAAGGTATTTTTGAGTAAATTTATATACGGTAAGAATATTTTAATGATTTCTCTTACAGAAAGATCATTTTGATAATTTAAGTGTAATAGGGGGTATTTTTGGTAATTTACCGTCCTGAAAGGGTATTTGGGTAATTTGCCTCCTGAAGGGGTATTTTGGTAATTTGTCATCCTGAAGGGGTATTCTGGTAATTTTACCTAAAGAGGTATTTTGAGGTAAATTGACATACAATAAGGTTTTTTTGGTGATTCTACTCACAAAAAGGTCGTTTGAGTGATTTAAGTCCGAGATGGACTTTTTGGTCATTTTACACCTCAGGGATGTTTTGATAATTTTACACACGAGGTGAGGAAGGTTCATTTTGAGGGCATTTGTGAGTCCGTAATAAGTTATAATATTGTGATATAGACTATGTTCTGATGATTTGATCATTCCGTTTATGATAAAGCTAAAGACCTCTAGTCAGGATAAGCTAGCTACAGATCCAGGTAAGGGATCCTATTTGAACCCTAGGTAAGAACTTTTGTCTGAAATTATTTGTGGTTGGGTGAAATCCCTTAAGAAATTCAGTGTATTTTGGAAAGTAATGACTGTAATTGAAGGTGGTATACAGTACATGTCGGACACCTCCGGACACTTGTCCGACACCTCCGGGCAACAATCCAACTGGGTCCCATCCTCCGTCAACAATCTCAATTCTCAAATGCTCAATGTAATTAAAATTAATAAAAATCACACATTCAATCCAATTGAGTCCCTCCTCCTTCAACATTCTTAATTCTCAAATGCTCCATATCATATCTAAAGTCTCAATTCTCCATATTTTGCAATATACAAATGTAGGCATCAATTCCATCAGCAATTAAACAAACTAATCAATCAGTTACAAAATCAATTTCATCAATTCCATCAGCAATGAAATTATAAGAAACATATCGACATTCCAGAAATAAATTAGGGCAAATTAGGACATAAATCAGCGCATCTAAAATTTAGGGCACATGGCGCTTAAACATGCATTAAAGCAAATTAGGGCAAATAGACATACAGAGAGGTGGTGTGGTGATGGTGGTGTTGGTGGCACGGCAAAAATGGAGGGCCTTGCTGGCGGGCAGTGGAGGGAATTGGTGGCGCTGAGTTGGTGGCAAGCGTATATGGAGGGGCACAATGTGGGGGGGGGGGGGTGATGTCGCCGGAGGTGGGTGGCCAGAGAGGGAGACCGACGGTAAAAAAATCGCCGGTGAGTAGGTGAGAGTGAGAGACAGAGAGAAACGGGGAGGGAGGGAGAGAGAGAAAGACGAATCTGTTATATGTAAGGACTTTTAGCGACGAACAAATACTGTCGCTAAAAGTCATCGCAGAAAGTCCTATTTTAAAAACTTTCACCGACGGATATTTTAGCGACGGTGTTTTTTCGTCGCTAAATTATTAGATATTTTATAAAAAAATTCTAGCGACGGTGTAACCGTCGCTAATATTCTATCGGTAAAAGTCCGTCGGCAAAAACTATTACCCACGGTATATTCCCTTGGTAAATGTTTTTTGCCGACGGACTTTTACAGACAGTGTTTTTCGTCGCTGAAAGGTCTTTTAGCGACGGATTATACTCTGTCGCTAAATGTCCGTTGTAAAAAATAATTTTTCTTGTAGTGATAAAAAATGGAGTATCATTAACATTGCAATAGAACTTATAGTTGTTATTATGTCTTCCAAGCGAGCATGTATAAGCTTGTTAATAGGTATTTATTGATAAAGTTGTATAAAGAACAACTTTTAGATTAAAACGACAACAGGCACTGGGGCGACAGGCCTTCTTTTCTTACATCACCAGAATTACCGCTGATGGCTCCACTACGCATGGGACCGGGCGAAGAAGATGCTGCCCGATGGTGCCCCGATGTCGGAGATGAAGACATATCCCCCACATTGGATATCTCCGACTGTATGGGGGGATATGATAGATCGGTGGGCTGCGGATCCAGGCTGGGACGTCAAGAGTAAGAAGGGGGCCGAGAACAGACAGAACAGAGATCCGACCCACACGGGGGGGTCGGTGCCACACAACATTTTCCGACACATGAATGCGGTCCAGAACATGGATCTGGAGCCGAATGAGGTCGTAGCTCTGACGTATAACCAGACACACGTGCGGAAGAAGGACAAGGACGAGGCACGCCGGGCCAGCGACTATGTTTCGGATATTGCCCGGCAGATTGATGTAAGTTGATGTGTTTAATTAAGTTGTTAATTTTTTCTTACTATCATCAATGTCTGTTGTGTTAATTAATGCACTAACATATCTTTAAATCACTGTTTTTGCAGGCCTCCTATGAACAGCTTAGGGAGTCCGGACAGCCATCAGCGTCCACTAGTACGGGTGCGAGTACTGGGGTGTTGAAGCGATGGCTGGATACGCCGGAGGTCGTCAATCGGCCAAAAGGCCGCATACGCGACCTACCAGCACCACTGCTCACGCCGTGATAGGAGCGTCATCACCCCTCGCTGCCCCTGCACAGACACCAGCTCCTCGAAATCCGTTGGACGAGGAGGAGATCCAACGCATTGCTACGGTGGTGTTGATGTTGATCAAGGAGCAGGATCAGCAGGGTACTGCTGCCGGACATGTCGAGCTGGCCCCGGATCAGCAGGATCCAGATCCGGGACTCGACAACCCCTGATGAGCCCCTTCTCGTGCCCGGTCGCAGCTTGTCCCCCTCCCCCCGGTCGCAGCTTGTGCCCCCCTGGGCCCGGTTGCAGCTTGTCCCCCCCGCCGGGTCCCAGCGTGTCCCCCCTCTCCCCGCCCGACTTGTACATCGTGACTATTTTTTATAATTGATTGTGTATATTTCTTTGTGTATTGATTATTGTGCATTGTTGAGAATTGAAATTTTCATTACAGGTCTGGGTAATAGAAAAATAAAAAAAATATTTTTAAAATTTTTTTGACTTTTGGTGACGGATTAATTCCATTGCCAAAAGTGTTTCTTGTACTAACGTTTGGCAACAGAATATTCCGTCATCAAAAGTCTTATTTAGCGACGGAACATTCCGTCGCCAAAACATTATTCTGTCGCTAAATTCACAAAACAAAAAATAAATTAAAATACGTAAAATATAATTAGGGACGGATATTTCGTCGCTAATCAATAAATAAATCCGTCACAAAAAAGTGCAATATTAGATGACGGATTTGAAAATTCCGTCGCCAAACTTTTAGTAACGGACTTTTATACGAGGGACTTTTAGCGACGGTATATCTGTCGCTAAAAGTTTTAGCGACGGATTTTTAACTTTTAGCGACGAATTTACCTGTCGCTAAAAGCCTTTTTTCTTGTAGTGTAAGCATATTAATTTTGCCGACTTGCAATCGACACCTTATCTGAACCTAAGAGCCAAATAGACTGAATCTATTTTTCTTGGATCAAGATTCTCTGTTGTACAGCAGGGGTGCCGTAAAGCATCCAACTACAAAAAATTGTTATTAAAAGTGTTTTGTTGTTGTTGCTTAAATTTATAATGACAATTTTTTATCATCAAAAAAATTTTAGCAGGATTTTTTTTATACTATGTTGTACAACAGAGGATCTTGATACACTTTTCTTACTTGTAATGCTTTTTTTAAAACAAAAACTTCTAGAGGGTAAAGCTTTCCTTCCCGACCAAATATCAAATCAGGCTAAATAACAACTTTATCGAATAATGATGAGGCAATGACACAAGTCTTTGATCTTGTAGAGCATCTCGTGAAGTTTAAATGCACGACTAAATGGTTTCCTACGAAAAATATTGTTCTCGAAAGCTATGCTTCGTTTTGGTTGATGCTTCAGGCATAATATTACCCCGATTAACATTTGAGCACCATGATTTGGACTGTGGTTCTGCACGCACATGCGCACGCACGTTTTTGGGGTGTAATTACAAGTTTATTACCTAACGTCGTAATTACATCTCCTACAAATATGCTTAAAACCTTTCACACTCACATTTAGGGTTCTAGTAACACGACCAATCTACAAATATGTTTTGTGCAACCAAAGGTAGGAGACTACAAATTACTATTTTCAGTATGTTTCTTCTCAAACTAGCCGAGCGTTGATCACATGACGGACCATGACAAATTAACCTTCAACTATTTCTATAATTTAGAGTCCCGGCCGCCTGTCATACTTCTCTTCTTCTCTCCTTCATTTCTTCTTGTAGGGTGGAAAAATATCTGCCTCAATTATTATAAGTTTTCTCTCATTATCACGACTCTTTGGTTCTAACGTTTTCCAACTAAAATTTCATCTTCATTATCAGCATAAACAATATGGTGGTAGGCGCTAATTTATTACTATTTATTCAACTGTCGTTCTCTGACCATATCTTGTTGATAGTCCTACATATGACTTCCAAAGATCTCCCTCACAGAATTGAAGTACATATTCTACCTCCATCTTGGAGCAACTTTCAGCAATCCTCCCTCTTCAGTGACAAAAAAGAAAAAAAAAGGCTAAAATTTCCAATGACATTTCTAATTAATGACATATTAGCAAACATTATGAAATCAGTTGTAGCACTTAATCGCTAAAAGTGTTGTCTTAAGTGTCACAAATGTGCTTTATGAAGAGTGTTTCCTAGCTGAACAAGGGTTGCAGGAAGTTTACTCCAGACCTCTTTGAAGAAAAACTTGTCCATCCATGTACCACACAATCAAATTTCACCACCAAAATTATGGACGTATAAGGATTCCTATGTGCGGAGAGATAAGAACATATATGAGATAAAAGGAAACAACAATAGGCTTATCTTTAAATTGCCTTTCCTGCCTTCAATATGTAATTGTTTTCATTTGTTTTCTTTCATCTTGAGACGTGCCTTTTAAAACCGTGCAAAACACGTGGTTAATTGATGCATTATACACATTTTTATGTACTATTATTAGCAGGTCACAGTAACTTGAGAATTATGTGATACTATATCATAAAACTCGGACATCATATAACTGTCACGCTTGCTTAAAAAAAACTTAAAAAAGAAAAAGTTCAAACAAGGTACCTGAAAAAAAAAATATCAGGCTTACTTAGAAGTCATGATTGTCAATCCCTAGTTCTAGATGTTACCCCACTATCATGAATAATCCGTACAAAAATGTTTCCTTATTGGTATTAGAGTTGATTCCACATAATCTGCTCATCGGATCAATGTAATGGAACTTCCTTGGGCAGCATATGAAAAATTCTCTCTCTCTCCCTCTCTCCCCCCTCTCCACCCCCCCACCCCCACCCAATCAAAACACAAGCACACACAATACCCCAAAACATTACCACATGGGTATATGTCATTTTAGATATTGTATGTATTGATGGTCCCAATAGTGTTTTCCTTGTTTACTTCAACAATGGTATCATGGACTCTTTGCTTGTTGCTGCTTGCCCCATCCTACTTAATATTCCTACTTCCTTTTCACGAGAAAATGACAACTAGAAGAAGGCATTCAAAAGGTTCAATACCTATCTATAATGTATCTAAAGGAAGAAGCATATGCATATTATAGGTAAAATTCCTGGCATGTAGAAACGGAAACTAGGTTTACATGTATTACTGGTCAATAAAACCTAAATCTACTTGCACCTCATTACATTGAATTAAGAAGCCTAACATAGTGGAACATACTTTAAAGATTAAGCGGAACATGCTTCAAAGGTTTTCCTTTAGTGCTTGTAACTTTGCTGCTTTTTACGACCAAAATCTTTTTGTATGTATTACCAGCAAAAGTGATCACATATGCATGTTGAATTTGCTATCCAAGAACGCTTCCGCTCTAAAAGACAGGCTCTCTCTTTCCTCCCACCCGCCACCCATCAAATTTACGGTTTTAACTGATAGTGAACTTCGGAGGCTCTCTCCTTGGGGCTTTCAGATACTGGGCACCCTTTCGAGGCTTTTGTTTAGAGGAGTTTACAGTGGCGTATAGGTTCACTACTTTTAGTTAATGTCCATGGCAGAGGAGGTGCAAAGGGCCTGCAACACCCCTGCAAATAAAAGCATAAGTAACCGCAAAAGTCCGTCACATTCTGAGGTTCAGCAGCAATTGGAAATGTCGCCTTCTTTATTCACTGAACGTCTGAACCTCTTCCACTGTTCTAGATCCGTTTACGATGATAGTGATGGTGACTCGGTGGACCCATCAGAAGACACGGTAGACCAAGTAATTTGGTTTTATTAATGGCTCTTGGTGTGGGGTTTCAATAATCTTTGTAGAAAAAGCCAGCGAGTGTTTGCGTACTTGGCTGGGCTTCAACTTTCTAGAAAACACCGTGATAGAAACAGCTTGGATAATAATAATAAAACAATATGAAAGCAGTTCCTGTGTAAGGTTTGCATCAATATGGAAAATTATTATGACGTATGAAACAAAGCATAATATTTTGATTTTAACTAGTGCTGAAGCAAGATTGACTAACCCATCATTCTGACGGCAATTATTTTCACTAAATAAAGGTAGTGGTATTTTTTTGTAACAATAACTTAATTATGCGACAAACTTGAACAAACTTTCTAGGATTACTAAGGCTTCGTTTGACAAAATTTTTTTTTTGGTTTTTAGTTTTTAAAGAGCAGTTTTTTAAAGAGCAGCTTAATTTTTTTTTTTTATAAAAACAAGTGGGTGTTTGATAACCCCTTTTTTTTTTGAGGTTTTTTTTTTGGTGTTTGGTAACCCTTTTTATTTTGACTTTTTTTTTTTGTGGTTTGCGGTGGCGGTGGTGGGGCGTAGCGGTGGTCGACGGTGGTGGTGGTGGTGGCCGACGGCCGGAGGTGGCTGCCGGCAGTCACCGGCGGTGGTGGCCGGCGGCCGGAGGTAGCTGCCGGCAGTCTCCGGCGGTGGTCGCCGGCGGCCGGAGGTGGCTGCCGGCAGTCTCCGGCGGTGGTCGCCGGCGGCCGGAGGTGGCTGCCGGCAGTCTCCGGCGGTGGTCGCCGGCGGCCGGAGGTGGCTGCCGGCAGTCTCCGGCGGTGGTCGCCGGCGGCCGGAGATGGCTGCCGACAGTCTCCGGCGGTGGCTGCCGACGGTGGCTGCCGGCGGCCGGAGGTGGCTGCCGGTGGTCACCGGCGGCCGGAGGTGGTTGTCGGCAGTCTCCGGCGGTGGTCGCCGGCGGCTGGAGGTGGCTGCCGGCGGCCGGCAGTCTCCGGCGGTGGTCGCCTGAGGTGGCTGCCGGCGGTGGGAGGGTGGTGGTGGTGGTCGAAAAAAAAAACCAAAAGTGAAAAAAAAAACCAGTTTTTAGATTTTTTTTTTTACTCTGCAGTTTAAAAACTGGTTTTTTAAATTGAAAAAAAAATGGTTACCAAACGCTCTTTTTTTTTCAGTTTTTAAAACTGAAAAAAAAAGAGGGAAAATTTTTTTGTCAAACGGGGCCTAAGTATTGTTAGGGTCATTTTTTGTCGCAATATGGAAGGTGATAGCCTCTACATACTACTTAGTTGCAGGTACATAGATTTTAAATACACATCTCACTTAATAACATGTGTGTTGGGCTAGTTGTAAATTGGACGTGCCGTAAGTCACGGGGGTTAAATATTTTTTCTATTACACAAACAATTTATGTGTTCGGAAATTCATGTCAATCGACAACACTACAACAAAAATCAAAATCTTCTCGAGCATCATCTTCTTCATTATTTTCTTCTTATTCTTCTTCCACATCTGTTTATTTTTTCCCTACTTCTTGTTCATGACCATTTGTCTCATCATATCTCATTCCCATGGTTGTCTAAGACTTTTTGTTGTATGAATCTCTTCATCCTCAACTTCTTTTCTTTTTAACTTGCTGCTTAAAGAGGCTCATCCACTAACCTAGGCAATGCAACAAAAACTTCATCCTCTTCAAAAAGATAGTTAACATCAATAATATCTAATATCTTGTCATGACAAGCATTTACCGCTCAAGACATATTGCTACCGCTTGAAAAGCTTCAGCGACAACCATATGATCGTAGCATTGATTTCATAATCACATTATCAATCCCATGTCGGCTATACTTGATGTAGCATGAAACCAATCCATCGAGTTCCACTAGCTAGTTATTCCAACTAGATGATCCCACCCCATTGCCAATAAAAAACACCGCTATTGTTACATCAATACCCCTTCAGCAAAGTTCCACTATTTTGTGTTTCTTTACCTTGTTCATGCCTTTTCTTTTGAACTTGAAGCCATTTCACAATAAAGCCTTTATAGCACAAACATTTTATTAGGGTCCCGAGCAAGGTCTTTTAAACAAGCATCTACAGGTTCGTTGGCCCATTCAAACTATAGCAATCAATTCAAGAATAAAGTTCATGTATTAGTTTGCCATCAAATTTATGTGTAACTTGTGGCTTTCAGACTAATTTGTCACTCGAATCACGTTATCAACATTTTGTTATGTTTCACAAGTTTTTATTCAGATACTATTGGTTATGTGTCAGTAGAACGTATCGTCACCTAATCAACAAGATGAGGTAAATCTAAAACTACAACCCGATTGCCTCGGGAATATTGATAGCCAAATGCATTTATGAACCCGTGACTTATACCCTTCCTCCTCTAACTTAGTTGACTAAACTTTTCTACGACGTTAGCAAAGCGGAAATCTACAAGTTTCTCAATAATGTAGGCCTTTGTAATTGAACCCTCTAGCGTGTGTTATTCCAGAATATTTTTCCCTCAAGCCAAACATACACCTTAATATCCTACATCATGTTAAATAAAGTTGCATTGCTTATTGCAAATATTTTTCGTCAAGCCAAACAGACACCTAAATATCCTGCTTCATGTCGTAGCCTATAAGATAGAGAAAAGGCATAACATCATCCCTTGTATGGAAATCTCATTGGTACCACGGATTTGATAAGAGGTAGGGATGTTAGAAAAAAAAATCGCTACAAGCATATTGTAAAGTTGTTTTTCCCTTTCAAACGACGTCTTTAGAAAACCTAGCAATTCACTATCAACATATCAATAGCCTTTTAGTTTTTTATTTTTGACCAAACAAGATGGCTTTTACTCTTACCATGTCAAGGATGCCAACCGATGGCTCCTTATTTTGTTTTGATGTATACTTATAAAAACATTTAAAAGGGGTTTTATCTGGGTATAAAATCTACATCGCCATTTTGGTTCTTGGAGTGTGTGTGTGCACGCGCCCCACACACACATGTATATATATTGTTGGACTAATGGACATTAGTCCAACAAACTTTTTGCAGAGTCAATGCTTCTATGGGTAAGCACTAATATCCGGCAAAGTTACATTATAAATAGTTAAACTCAATTGCTCAAACATATTAAGCAACTCTATTTGATCTGGAGATGTCCTAGAGTTCTTAAATGTGATGTCAATCTAAGGAACTTTGCGATGAAATAGCATAAAGATTTTGAGAATTAAATTGTAGCCATGAGAGAGAGAGAGATAGAGACACAGAGAGAGAGAGCGCACGCTAACATACCTAAGGTTGCTAAGAGAGACAGATGGAGCTGAGAGCTGACATACCTAAGGCTAAGAAGTAATTAAGGAAGGAACTTAGAGATGACAACGTGGTGAAACCTATAAACTAACCCCTGGGGCAAGGGGGGTAAGGAGTGGATGTGCTTTGAAGAGTACTTAACAAAATTAACAATGAATCAGAAGCGATTTTGAAGATATAAATAACACTTAGGTGAATTACACTTAACATTCAATCAAAGTGGAATTTGCGTTCCTTTCAGAATCAGTATACTGATACGGTTACTTGTTTAGTGGGTCTATTGTAGATCATCTGGTGGAGGTTGTTCTTGTAACGCCCCTGAAAATTCAGAGCTCCGCCGCCCCGAACCCCCGGGTCGTTAACCTACCGGATCACATTAAACCTGTCAAATCCTATACAAAACCATATACTTCAAAGCATCTAATCCAATACTATCTCAACATTTTTCAAATCCAAGCTTATAAGGCTGCACGAACTCAAACTGTTAAAATCTAAGTTCTTTACAACTCGAGTCCTTATGAATGAATCGACGGTACTGACCCGCATAGGGGCCTGATTACTTAGTAGTGATGGGCTCATCGGAACCTCACACAGACTCTAACTCATTACCGAACCTGCTACAGCTTATCATTACCTACAAAAGGGAGCCAAACGAAGGGTGAGCTTTTGAGAGCCCAATAAGGTCGTACAAGGACTACAAAAGAGATTATAAAACGATTCCAAGAATCCAACTGACAAAGATTTCCAGAATACTTCGAACAATCAAAATTCAATAATTACCCAAACTGAGCAAAGTTCATCAGAAATAGATGTCAAAATAAATATTAACAATCAGAGCAAAATCCAAAACGATCAATAAAAGATCATTTTCAAGTCAGCATTTCCAAGTACCATAAAAATTTTCCTTGCTCAAGGGATATCAATCCGAGTAGACATTCATTTCGAAATACAGCAAGATTTCCCAAGGGATTTTAACCCAAGCAGAAATCAAATCAAAAAATACGATAAAGGCTTGTCAAGGGATTTCAACCCAAGTACAAATCCTTCTAACTAAGTACAATGATTGTTGTCAAGAGCTTTCAACCCAAGCATAAATCATTCTAGCTAAAAAAATAAAAAATCAATGTTGATTTTGGGGATTGCAATGCCATTACGGCAAGCTCGTATAGTGTACACATGCATGATGTACTAAATAATTACTAGTCCACTTGGGTACTAGCCTGCGTTTCATGCAGGATTCAACCAGCCTTATACTGCCTCCCCACTAAACAGGTACCCAGGTCAACACAGAAATTAACAATATCAATGAGCGTTAACATAAGCTCATATCCCCGAAATCAATTCGGGTTCTCATAACAATAATCATACTGACATAAGTCAGCATTCGAAATTTTCAAAAGAAATCAGAATTTTAGAAGAAAATCACAGATAAATAACAAAACGACTGCGAATAATTATCGAATATAATCACAAAAATTCGGAAGAAAGGATACAGACAATTATCAAATTTGCTCAGCCCACAATAACATGCGAGCATCACAAGATTTCCAAATAACCGATTCAGGTTCAATATTAGGGTTTTCTGGGCAAGAACATGTTGATATCAATACATAACTCAGAGTTTGGCATTAGCCGTAAATATATCAAAGGAGTACTTATGAGTACAAGCAATCAAATAAGGGTTTGGACAAAAGTCGTTACCCAAGGTTCAGATAGAATCCCTTACCTGGATCCGTAGCTAAATTATTCTAACCGGAAGTCTTTAACTTTAACCTAAACGGAATAATCGAACCATTAGAATACAGCCTACAGAACAAAAGTATAACTTAATACTAACTCACACATACTCCCAAAATGAACCCCACTCACCAGGTATGTAAAATTACCAAAACGCCCCTAGAGGTAAAATTATCAAACTGCCCTTATCGGACTTAAATCACCCAAAACGACCTTCTTGTAAGTAGAATCACCACAACAACCTTACATATGCAAATTTATCCAAAAATATCTTTCTTAGGTCAAATTACCAAAATACTCTTTCGGGGTGGTAAATTACCAAAATACCCCTCGTTACACTTAAATCATCAACATCAAAATGACCTTTCCGTATGCAACATCACTAAGCTATCCTTACCATATATAAATTTACTCAAAAATATCCTTTATGGGTAGAATTACCAAAATACCCCCTCGGGGTGTCAAATTACCAAAATATCCCCTCGGGTTTCTGACTCCAAAAAAATCTCAAAAATATCTTAAAACGCTATTGTACGCATCCTGATATCATTTTTGTACTAAAAATTATTTTAGAAATTTTCGCCCGAAAATCTCGAACCGGTGTCCGGACCAAGCGTTAAAAGGTCTGTTTTGCGAAAAAAACCTATTGGCCTCAGAATGGTACAAAATTTTAGACAACGAGTGATATCAGTAAAATAAGGTTTCTATAACATTTTCACATTAAAATAACTTGGTTTATTATGCTAAATAATTCGATAAATGTTTTTAATCGGTGCCCCAATTTAGCGCCCTTCGTGGATCCCAAAAATTCTCAAACATTTTTAGAGCGTAGGTCTTGCAAAACTATTAGGGGTTATAGTTTTGTACTTTATCTAATTCTGGCCTTAACCATTTATAAAAAAATCATGAAAAAACAGCTTAATTGATTTTCTAGCATTAGCAACAAAAACAACTACTATTCAGATGATGCACCCACATTATTTCACCTAAAAACACACACTTCATCTTCTTTCTCACGACTGGCACACACACAGACACGCACCATTCACTCACTCACCCACGGATGTCCATCATTGCCCATTTCTATACCTAAAACCCCTATCCCAACCCACTAATACACAATATGTACACTCTAACACACACTGAAGCAGCCATGCTGCTGCCTCCCTTACCTCTTTCCCACAAGAACACACACAGGGCACCTAAAATACACATCAGTTTATACACGCACACACACTAGACACACCGAAAACACACACAAAGCACATGCTTCCGGCCTCGTGCTCATATCCCCCCACCATACACCGCAATTCCCCCTAGTATCTCACTCCCCCAAGCTCATAGACACAGAAAACACAACTATGGCACAGAGTCATACGCGCTTACACTGAACACAAACACACAGCCAAAAACACACACCGAGCACACACTGAGAGTGTGAAATTACCCCTTTATGATTCCTCCAATCTCTTCTTTTTCTCTCCTTTCTTCTTTCCTTTCCTTTCTTCTCCCATGTTTTCTTTCTCTTCTTTGTTTCTTCCTTGTTCAGTCATTGTTCCTCTCTTTTCTGTTGTTTCTTGTCTTCCTTTCCCGAAAGGGAAAGGTATCCCTTTTTGTTTTTTTTTCTTTTTGTTTTCTTTCTTCACTTAAAGATCTTATCCCAATTTATTATTTTATAATTTATTTCATTAGTCATCAAATAACCAAGGTGGAGGTGGCACCATCTTGTAACCAATTTTCAAAATTTGCAAAATAGCCCCTCTAATTTTCAAAAATTACAAAAATGCCCTCAAAATTTTAAAAATTATATTTATGCCCCAAAATTCTTTTAAGCTTCCACAAGTTTTTAATACCCGGGTATTGCTCAAAATTAGCCCCAGTTTATTTTTTGGGTCACGGATGACTATTTGAAATAGCTTTTCGAAGTTCAGAATATTACAGTTCTCTTGTAGGAAAATAGCTAAGTCACCAACTAACCTATGGTTCTAGGGTGAATGGCAACTCCCAGACTCCATCTTCGATTGACCCCGCAATGAAATTTTTTTTGGTGATACTAGGTTTCGGGTAGGGTTCAGACTCCATTTGTTCTCATTTTTCATCCTCCTTCTTGCCTATCTTTTTTGGGTTAGTGAGATATGGCACTCGACCATTGGAGTGGTTTAGGGCCACTGTCCTGGGTAGCTTGGTAGAGGGATGACTTTTCTTTCCTAAATGATGAGTATGGACCAATGATGGTTTGATGCGGCGCTTCCTCTAGTTATCATACCTTTTGCTACGGTTGGGATGCAGGATCCTTTCAGGTATGTATGGTTCTTTCCCTTATGTCTGGCTCTAATAGCAGGTCTATTCTCTCACTTCTCTTTCTTAGGGGTGAAGTCTTGGTAGCCTTTTTGCTAGGTGGGGTTTCTCTCCCCTACTCACTTGTTATTCGAGTTTATTGGAGCCCATAATCGTATCCATGCTATGTCTTCATCAGCTGGATATGCCATTTCTACTTCTATTCATAAGACCCTTTGCAAGAGGGCCCCAGTCTTTTGTTGAGGGGATTCGATTCTTGTTATTCTTTTCATGCTTAGTTCTGGTTTTCTTGCCTTTGATTGATATATGGCCGAGGATATGCAAGTGGCAATCCTTATTTGCTGATCTATGTATCAGCTAACTATTCAGCTTTGCTACACATCCGGGAAGGAACCCTTTAAAAGGCATAGAATCCACTAGAATGGTCTTCCTTATGTGTCAAGACCTAATTTCTTGGATCCCTTGATGTTATCCATACACCAAGAATAAGCTTTGACAATCCCAAAACTCCAAAGCTTAACAACCCTAAGTTTTGGTACAAGTAACTAGAAATGAAAGATGGTGTAAAAGGAATAACTCTCTAGAAGTTGGTAAGTTCAAGTTTAAGCTCACAAGGAGAGATGAGGGTATGGATACTATAAATAAATATATTTCTCAAGTATAAGCTCACAATGAGTACTTGAACGTGAAACCAATGAATATTAAGATAAAGGCTTTTTAGCTTGGATTATTTGCAATACATGAGGGCCTGGGATAAGATTGATAATAGAAATCAATGCCCAAAGTCAATTTATAGGTGTGGGAATTAATAAATATGACTGTTTTGAAATTGGTGGAGAAAAAAATTTGCCAAAATGGTCAATGAAGTCAACTTTATTGCTCAATGCATTCGATTGAATTACGTAACCACGTTTTAAGTAACTACGTTGGACATTAAAATTACAATAATGCAGTTGACTATATTATCCAATGCAATAGACTTTATTCTAGAAAAGTGTTTTTATTCTCTTTTTCAATCTATAGGATATTTAAACATGCAGGAAAACCTATGGTCAATTTTGAAGTCACAATTGTAGACAAAATCTTATCTCGATGTTTACTAACAAAGTGAAGGAATGATAAAGACGTTACAATCTGATTCTGAAGAGTCCTTCATTCTTTGAAGCATTGACTAATTGTCTATTGCATGAGTATAAGATAGTACCTAAAGCTTCATTAATTCAAATGCGTATTAGATAAATGTAGTACCCATGTCGGTTATCATCAAAGCTAAATATATACCTAGGTTAAATAACAGTAAGGCTAACAATTTCTCTTTTCTTTTTCTTTTTTGATGACAAACATTAATCATGTAATATGAGGTATACATGAAAATAATCTAAATAACAAATGGTCACCTTATTTTTTGAAAAATATATATCATGAGGGATTATAGGTAAACAAAATGTAGTCATAAGGGCAATAAACTCCCTCTATCTTGAGCAATATACACATATTTCTTCAATAATAACTCAACATTACAAGTACACCCCAATCCACACAAGTAAGAGAATCGATAGCATTTTTTCTCCCCTTTGACATCATTAAAAAGACCAAAGGGTGTGCTTGAGTGAAAGTGAGCAAAATATATATCCATCCATTAATGATAATATAGCCAACAAGGGCATCCAAATAAGCAAGTTAAAGTACTTGAATAACCATTGAGAGGTGTATCAAGCACACAATATCTAAAGAGGAGAAGATAAAATGAAGCAAAAAGAACAGGAAAATAAAACATAGTGTAAAACCCAATAACCCAATAAAAGAGAATTAAAGTGCTTAAGGGATAAGACTACTAAAAGCATCCATCAAAAAGTTAAAACACATAACTGAGTATGGGTACAAACTGCTAAAAGCATCCATGATAAAGTTAAAGTGCATCAAAGAGTCTAAAATCATAAGAACAAGAATGGATCTACGTCCATAGTTCTAGGACTCTCGCATGATAGGGATAGGGGTGCACCACAAGAAAATATGTATTTTGCGACGGAGTTTTAGCGACGGAAGGTATTCCGTCGCTAAACATGTCTTTAAGCGACGGAATATACCGTCGTTAAAACTCCGTTGCAAAATACTATTACCGACGGAAGACACCGTCGGTAAAAGTATTTTGCAACGGAGTTTTAACGGCGGACTTTTAGCGACGGAATTACCGTCGCTAAATATTTTTTTATAAAATTAGTAATTTTGAGTTCTTTTTTAAATTATTTAAACGACGGAATAAAACCGTCGTGAAAAATTCTGTCGCAAAAGTCTTTATAATAAGACATTCACCGACGGAGTTTTAGCGACGGTCTTATTCCGTCGCTAAAGATCCTCCATTTAAATTCAGATCTGGTTTCTTTCTCTCTCCCCGTTCTCTCTCTCCCCGTTCTCTCTCTGAAATTCTGCTCCCACCCACCCACCACCGTTCTCACCTCCGGCGACCCTTCTTTACGGCGACCCAGCTCCGGCGACACTCCCGTCCCCCACCCGACGCCGCGCCACCAAGCCTTGCACTCCGGTCGTGCCACAAAACCTCCACTGTCGCTGCGCAAGGAAACCCAACACTGCCGCCGCACCACCAATGCCGGCGCCGTCGTACCCACCTCGAGATTTGTATGTCAATTGCCCTAAATTATCTGAATTTTTTGTTAATTTGTCTTCAATTTAGGTTACATGCCCTAAATTATCTGAATTATTTAGATTTGTATGTCAATTTAGGTTCAATTTTTTGTTAATTTGTCAATTGCCCTAAATTATCTGAATTATTTATGATGTCATTCACTTTGTTGTTCAGACGGATCTTGGCTTATTGAAGAACTTGAACTTGTTATCTCTAATTTTCCTTAATTCTTGACGAGGTAGGGAAGAAAACCATATTCGGTAGTTAGTCTGTAACACCGATATAGATCATGGTGACGCTGAAAGGTCATAGATTATGGGCAATTGCATGACATCAGGATAAGAAAGCCTCTGTATTGTTTATTCAATTCAACCGACCACTAAATTGAAGTAATTGAACCCTAAGTAAATCCTAAATTGAATGCCCTAATTGAATCGAACCCTAAATTAAACTAATTGAACCCCTAATTAAACCCTAAATTGATTGCCCCAATCTAACCGAACCTTAATTGAACCCTAAATTGAATGCCTCAAATCAACCAAATCCTAAATTGAATTAATAGAGCCCCCTAATTGAACCCTAAATTGAAGTAATTGAATCCTAAATTGAATGCCCTAATTGAATAGAACCCTAAATTAAACTAATTAAATCCTAAATTGATTGCCCCAATCTAACCGAACCCTAATTGAACCCTAAATTGAATGCCTCAAATCAACCGAACCCTAAATTGAATCAATAGAGCCCCCTAATTGAATCCTAAATTGAAGTAATTGAATCCTAAATTGAATGCCCTAATTGAATCGAACCCTAAATTAAACTAATTGAACCCCTAATTAAACCCTAAATTGATTGCCCCAATCTAACCGAACCCTAATTGAACCCTAAATTGAATGCCTCAAATCAACCGAACCCTAAATTGAATCAATAGAACCCCCTAATTGAACCCTAAATTGAAGTAATTGAATGCCCTAATTGAATCGAACCCTAATTTGAACTAATTGAACCCCTAATTAAACCCTAAATTGATTGCCCCAATCTAACCGAACCCTAATTGAACCCTAAATTGAATGCCCTAATCCAACCGAACCCTAAATTGAACTAATTGAACCCTAAATTGAATGCCTCAAATCAACTGAACCCTAAATTGAATCAATAGAACCTCCTAATTGAACCCTAAATTGAAGTAATTGAACCCTAAATTGAACCCTAAATTGAATGCCCTAATACAATCGAACCCTAAATTGAAATAATTCAAGCGCATCAGATATGTGAATTTTGAACATTTTTTTTCCATTTGAACATTGATCATTTGTTTGATAATTTTAGGTTGTTAATTGTGGGTTTTAGAATTGTGATTATTGATCGATGATTTTAGGTTATTAGCTGTGCATTTGAAGTAATTGCGATTATTAATTGATGATTTTAGATTGTTAATTGTGCATTGAGCATTTGAGATATTGAGATTATTGACGGAGGATGGGACCCAATTGGATTGAATGTGTGGTTTTTGTTAATTTTTATTGCATTGAGCATTTGAGAATTGAGAATTGAGGTTGTTGACGGAGGATGGGACCCAATTCGATTGAGATACCTGTTAGTTAGCGCAGACACGGACAGCACGTCTGATCGACGGTGTCCGACATTTAAAAAACAAATTAACGTATGTCGATGTGTCTGGAGGTGCGTGTCGGTGGGCGTCGGACATGTGTCCGGAGGCTTCGGACACGTGTCCAAAGGCGTCGGACACGTGTCGGTATGTGTCGGACACGTGTCCGGAGGTGTCGGACACGTGTCCGGACACCATATCGACACCCCATATGAGGTGTCGGAATTGAGATTGTTGACGGAGGATGGGACCCAATTGGATTGAGATACCTGTTAGTTAGCGCAGACACGGACAGCACGTTTGATCAACGGTGTCCGACATTTAAAAAACAAATTAACGTATACCGATGTGTCTGGAGGTGCGTGTCGGTGGGCGTCGGACACGTGTCCGGAGGCTTCGTGGACGTGTCCAAAGGCGTCGGACACGTGTCGGTATGTGTCAGACACGTGTCCGGAGGTGTCAGACACGTATCGGACACCATATCGACACCCTATATGAGGTGTCGGAATTGAGATTGTTGACGGAGGATGGGACCCAATTGGATTGAGATACCTGTTAGTTAGCGCAGACACGGACAGCACGTCTGATCGACGGTGTCCGACATTTAGAAAACAAATTAACGTATGCCGATGTGTCTGGAGGTGCTGTCGATGGGCGTTGAACACGTGTCCGGAGGCTTCGGACACGTGTCCGGAGGCTTCGGACACGTGTCCAAAGGCGTCGGACACGTGTCAGTATGTGTCGGACACGTGTCCGGAGGTGTCAGACACGTATCGGACACCATATCGACACCCTATATGAGGTGTCGGAATTGAGGTTGTTGAATGTGCATTAAATTTAGGTTAGTTAGGTTAATGCGACATTTTTAGCATGCACCCCATGGAATCTAATCGTGGCTCCAGCGCTGGCTATAATTACCCCTAATTAGTCCTGATTAACAATATTTTAGTAAATCAATTAACCCTAATTAGCTCCAACGAGCCTAATTAGTTTTAATTAACCCTAAGAACCTGATGAAATTCAAATTAGCTGTAATTACCCCAAATTAGCCCAAATGAACCCAATTATGCGCATATTGATTGTAGTTAGCCTAATTAGTCATAATGTGCACTAACATAACCCAATTACGCCTAATTAGCGCTAGTTAGGACTAATCAACACTACTCGGCACCATCAAAACCCTAATTAGGACTAAATAACCCTAATTAGCTATAATTATCCAAAACTAGCCCTCATTAACATTAATTAGCCCTAACATAACCCAATTAAGCCTAATTAGCCCTAATTAGGACTAATCAGCACTACTCGGCACAATTAAACCCTAATTAGGACTACATAACTCTAATTAGCCATAATCAACCCTAGTCAGCTATAATTATCTGAAACTATCCCTCATTAACATTAATTAGCCCTAACATAACCCAATTAAGCCCAATTAGCCCTAATTAGCCCTAATTAGGACTAATCACTACTCGGCACAATTAAACCCTAATTAGGACTAAATAACCCTAATTAGTCCTAATCAACCCTAATCAGCTATAATTAATAATCGTAATTAACCCTAATAACCCAGTTAGCCCTAATTAGCCCTTGTACATCCCATAATTACTCCATGTTGCCCAGAGATGGTTCAATTACTCGTTGTTTACAAACCCTGCCTTCTTTATATTAATTGTTGTTTTGAGAAGTCCATTGGCAACGAGATGGTTCAACTCGTTGCCAACGAGTTCTATTTAATGTGGAATTGGTAACATATGCAACGATCATTCTGTAGTTTTGATATTTCGGAAAGATTCTTGCATATCTTATCAATTTCTGAACACATGCATGCATAGAAACCCTTAGTTCCCGTTCAAAGGTACTCATTACAAGGTAATGCCTTGTAATGAGCCTTTGGATGTCCAGTTTGGACAGTTTGGAAAAGCTAATTGTTTATAAAACAGTATTTTGACTCATGCTTTATGTTCTATGTCGTGGATATTTGGTACACGTTCTCGTGTGTTTCTCTGGGTGCATACAGATCTGGTGTTCTAACATCCGTCAAACCTTCCTGAGCAAGGTTAGATGAATGTTAGAACACCTAATCGATGTGGTGTACTTGGAGAAATGCGGGGAGGTGCTGCCGAATTTTCCACAGACATCGGACTAAGCATGAGTTATTCACTGTTTTATAAACATGTGCTTTTCTGAATGGGATAGGACCACTACCTGTGTCAAGAGTGGAGGGGAAATATGTAGACATGTTGTAACATTCATGCATTGATATTTACATCGGCAATGCCTAATCACTGGTCATTATTGAAGGTGGTATACAGTACGATAATTCAGTCGTCATGTCAGTCGATCGAAGTTGGATGAAAAGGAAGAATGCTGAAGATTTTGAGTGTCGCGTTGACGAATTTCTCGACTTCGCTTATGCGCATCCTGCACATGTTGACCTTGATAAGATAAGGTGTCCGTGCGGTAGATGTGAGTTGTTGCACTGGAGAAAAAGAATTGAAGTAAAATGGCATCTTCGTCGGTACGGTTTTATGGGTGGATACACAAGGTGGACGCAGCACGGGGAAACGATAGTATTGTCGTCCAACCTGGCTAGTCAAACTGAAGTTAGGGAGGAGGCACGATATGATTTTTGAGATATGATTATGGATGCTGGGCATGCTAATGTTGACTGGGGTAACGACAGTCCACAACCGCCGAACGAGGGGGCTCATCAGTTTTATGAGTTGTTGAGAGCTGCGGAAGAGCCGCTGTGGGATGGAGCTCCGAAACACACACGGCTGTCTGCGGTTAGCAGGTTATTACAGTTGAAATCAGACCACGGGCTGAGTGAGAAAGGTTTTAACGAGTTTGTTACCTTCATCAAAGAAATACTGCCCGAAAGTGAAAAGCTACCGCCGTCGTACTATGACGCGAAGAAGATGATGAGGAAACTTGGGTTGAGCTATGACCGGATAGATGCGTGCAATAACGATTGTGTATTATTCTGGAAAGAGAATAAGGATTTGTCACTATGTCCGGTATGTGATCATTCGAGGTACAAACCGGACAAAGGGAAGAAGAAAAACATTGCATGGAAGATATTGCGATATTTCCCGGTCACACCACGGCTTCAGAGAATGTACTACTCCTCCAGTACAGCTGAACATATGAGGGCTCACCGTGAGACTCGCAGCAACGATGCCGATGTGCTGACACACCCAGCTGATGGAGAGGCGTGGAAGGAGTTTGACCGCAGGCATCCAGTCTTTGCTCAGGAAGTTTGGAATGTTAGACTTGGTCTGGCAACCGATGGGTTCAACCCTTTCGGTCAGTCTACCACGCCTTACTCCTGTTGGCCTGTTATTATTGTCCCTTACAACCTTCCACCAGGCATGTGCATGAAGAAGCCGTATATGTTCTTGTCGTTGCTTATTCCGGGGCCGAAGAGTCCCGGTAAGGACATAGATGTGTATTTAAGGCCGTTGATTGATGAGTTAAAACAATTATGGTGGAATCATGGAGTCGAAACATATGATGCATCCCTTAAACAAAATTTTCAGATGAGGGCTGCTTTGATGTGGACTATACATGATTTCCCTGCATTGGGAATGACGTGTGGCTGGAGCACACATGGGAAGCTAGCATGCCCTGCTTGTATGGGCGTGAACCCCGGTCATACGTTAAAGCACGGCGGAAAGGCCTCGTGGTTCGGATGTCACCGTAAGCTTTTGCCACCGGGCCATCAGTTTCGTAGGCAGAAGGATAAATTTGACGGGACAATCGAGCGTGAGGTTGTCACACTGGACTACCCATCTGGTGAAGAAGTACTCTCACACCTGGAGGCACTTGATACTGACATACCACACGGTAAGGGTGTGCCGGATCGGAAGATTGCAGGGTTCGGGAAAGAGCACAACTGGAGAAAATTTTGTATCTTCTGGGAGTTACCCTACTGGAGGACGCTCGTTATCCGAAACAACATGGATGTGATGCATATTGAGAAGAACGTTTTTGATAATGTGTTCAACACAGTGATGAATGTCAAGGGCAAATCGAAAGATCACCTTAAAGCGAGAAGGGATCTACAACAGTTGGGTGTACGCCGTGAATTGCATCCTCGGACAGTCAGTGGGAGGACCATACTTCCGAAAGCACCTTACTGTCTAGACAAGAAACAAGTGGAGAAGGTCTGTCAGTGGGTTAAGAATTTGAAGCTTCCGGATGGGTTTGCGTCCAACATATCTCGTTGTTGCAATGTATCGGAATGCAAGTTCCAAGGGATGAAGAGTCACGACTGCCACGTATTCATGGAGAGATTCATTCCTATTGCCTTCCGGGGACTGTTGCCACGGGTTGTTTGCGAGACTTTGACTGAATTATCTCATTTCTTTCGAGATATATGCGCTTCTACGATCCGGGTGAGTAACATGGAAGTGCTTGAGAAGAACATTGTGGTGACGATTTGCAAGCTGGAGAAAATCTTCCCACCTTCGTTCTTTGATTCAATGGAGCATCTGCCTGTTCACTTGGCATATGAAGCTAAGATGGGTGGACCCGTGCAATATCGGTGGATGTATCCCTTCGAGAGGTAATCCTTAAATTGTTATAGTTGTTCGTTTACACTTAATGCGACATCTGTTATCATTGATATTTCACCTAACTCGATTCGCTAAACTTCTAGGTTCATGTTCCATTTAAAGAAAAAAGTCCGTAATAAGGCTCGGGTTGAAGGCTCAATTGCGGAGGCTTACGTAATGGAAGAACTTGTAAACTTTTGTAGTCAATATTTCGGGCCTATGTTGGTACGAGGTTAAATCAACTAGGCCGAAATGACCCCGGATCAAGCACTAATTTGGAAGGGCAATTGTCAATATTCAAGCAGCCAGGGAGTCCGTTCGGCCGAACGTATACTCGATGGCTAACGGATGAAGAGTACAGTGCTGCAACAATATATGCCCTTCTAAATTGCGATGAAGTTTCGGCATTCGTTGAGTAAGTTAAAGTCTTAATTCACTTACATTGTTGTACATAATTGAAAGTGTGTGTTAAGTGAGTCAACTATATTGGTTTGCAGTGAGTTCGATGCGGAATCCTTAATCACTGATCCCGCTGGACTTGAATCTCATCGAAAATCACAATTTGTACAGTGGTTCAAAATTCGTGTAAGATTGTTTAACGAGATTATATTATGTGTTATATACAGTTCTGTGGCCAATTAGTATACTGATTTATCCTTAATTTTTACCGTCATCTACAATAGGTTCAGTCAATGGATAGACCAGTGGCCTCATGCTTGAAATTACTAGCCGAAGGCCCTAACAAACAAACATCCTGTTACGGAGGCTATATCATCAACGGGTTTAGGTTTAACGTAAAAGATGATGACCGAACAAAACAAACCCAAAACAGTGGAGTCTTGGTCAACGGCGACTGTTATGCCGAGAATTGCATGGATTTTTACGGAGAGCTAGATGAGATTGTTGAGCTAACATATTTGGGTTCCCAAAACCGCCTGGTAATGTTCAAGTGTACGTGGTTCGATGTCACATGCAGTAGAGGAATCCGTGTTAGCTCTCAAGGGATTGTAGATGTCAATGTCAAGTCAAGACTTGCATCAGACGAGCCCTTTGTGTTTGCTAGTCAAGCTGTACAAGTCTTTTACGCGGAGGACGTCGCCAATCCCAAATCTCATTGGTATACAACTATCAAGTCCAAGAAATTGCCCGTGACATATGACAGTGAGCTAGACTCCTTTCAAGCCGACCAACCACGTGTCTTGTTCCCTGTTGAGGTCAACAACGAGGAGGACGATCTTCCTCTTCCAACAACACTTCTTGTGGGAGAAGAAGTCGTAGATGATGACGCGGAAGATGTTGAAAGTGTTGGAGATGATGTGACCGAGTCTACTGATGAAGAGGATGAATTAGAAGATGAAGAGGACGACGAGTCCCACGAAGAAGAGGGCGACGACGAAAGTGATGAAGATGATTCGCAAACTGAAAATGATTGACTTGTAATGTTGTAACATCACGGGAAAAATGTAGTAACATTTTAGAACTTGGTGTTTATTGATGTGTTTTTGCACATCCGTTCATATATATATATATATATATATATATATATATATATATATATATATATATATAGTGCCGATGATGATTTATGCCTAAATTATTGTTTTTCACGTGTTAATGTCTTTGTATATAATCTATATGAAGTCAGATATGGATAGGATACGGGCTATTCGTGGCCGGGCTGGACGCCGAGCTGCTTCCTCCCCGGTTAGTCCCACCTCGTCATTGCCTACTGATGACGAGGCACAGAGTGATCGCGGACAGCCATCGGGGGCCCAGCCCCAGCCGTCGCCCCAGCCCCAGCTCGAGCCGTCGCCCCAGCCCGACGCAGATTCATCCCACACGCGCGTGCATTCTCCATCTTCCGTGGGTTCTACCTCAGGTATAGTTGATAACGGTGTTTCGTACATTTTCGCTAGCCTTATATTTGAACTGTATTAATGTCTGTGTTTTGTAGGATCTCGACGAGGCCGTGGTCCGACACGCGGGGTACGCATCGACCCCCAGCGTAAACAGAGAGTTACGCTCACGCAGGAGGGCCTGTAAGTACTAAAAATATCACCTCATGCCTTATGTTTAAAATTTTGGGGTGTTAATTTATATTTGAACTGTATTAATTAATTTAATTACTTCTTTGGCAGGATCCTGGAGAATATTGCGAGGACGAAGATCGGCGTTCTTGTGAAGGGCCGATTCTTCGAGCCACGCCTGTACTGGAAGGACTGGGATGCCGCTGCGAGGGAGGCCCTATGGGAGGAGTGGCTGGTACGGTGAAGTATTTTTTTCAGCGTTAGTAAATGTTAAATTACAGTTTGTTTTATGTTGTTAATTTGTGTTATTGAATGCCTTACAGGAGGGGTTCACGTTTGACACGCCTCAGCAGCAGGTACTGGGGCAGCAGGCTTTCTTTGCCTACATCGGCAAGAATTACCGCCGATGGCTCCACGATGCACGGGACCGGGCGAAGAAGGCGCTGCCCGCGGGTGCCCCGATGACGGACATGGCGAGATATCCCCCACATTGGATATCTCACCGTGTATGGGGGGAGATGATAGATCGGTGGGCTGCGGATCCAGGTTGGGACGCCAAGAGTAAGAGCGGGACTGAGAACAGACAGAAAAAGATCCGACGCACACGGGGGGGTCGGTGCCACACGACATCGTCCGACACAAGAACGCGGTCGAGCACCCGGATCTGGAGGACGATGAGGTCGTAGCTCTGACGTATAATCAGACGCACGTGCGGAAGAAGGACAAGGACGAGACGCACCGGGCGGGCGACTATATTTCAGATATTGCCCGGCGGATCGATGTGAGTCAATTTATTTAAGTTAATGTTTTTTCTTTCTATCCTCAATGTCTGTTTCGTTAATTAATGCCCTAACATATCGTTAAACCACTATTTTTGCAGGCCTCGTATGAACAGCTAAGGGGGTCCGAGCAGCAGTCCGGACAGCCATCAGCGTCCACTAGTACGGCTGCGAGTACTGGGGGGTTGAAGCGATGGCTGGATACGCCGGAGGTCGTGAATCGGCCGAAAGGCCGCATACGCGGCCTGCCTAGCACGACTGCTCGTGCCGTGATAGGAGCGTCCTCACCCCCTGCTGCCCCTCCACAGACACCGGCTCCTCGGCCTCAGTTGGACGACGAGGAGATCCAGCGCATTGCTACAGTGGTGTGCCGGATGATCAGGGAGCAGGGCACTGCTGGACAGGCCGCCCCGGCCCCGGATCAGCAGGATCCAGATCCGGGACTCGGGAACCCCTGATGAGCCCCTTCCCGTGCCCGTTCCTAGCTCCCCCCCCCCCCGTGCCCGCCTTGTACTCTTCTCCCCTCTCCTAACCGGCTATATCCGGTTCCCGGCTTGTACATATATGAATTTTTTTTATTATAAAATTTTTTATAATTGATTATATATATTTCTTTCTGTATTGATTATTGCGCGTTGTTGTTGAGATTTGAAAATTGTATTACAGGTTTGGGTAATTGAAAAATAAAAAAAAATTTCAAAAAAAAAATTGACTTTTGGCGACGGATTAATTCCGTCGCTAAAGTATTCCTACAATCAGTTATTTAGCGACGGAATATTCCGTCGCTAAATAAGTTTTTTAGCGACGGAATATTCCGTCTCAAAAATATAAATCCGTCGCTAAAGAATATAATTCGCGACGGAATATCCGTCGCTAATTAAAATAAATCCGTCGGTAAAAATGACATATTTAGCGACGGATTTAAAAATTCCGTCGCTAAACTATTAGTGACGGGCTTTTATACGAGGGATATTTAGCGACGGTGAATCCGTCGCTAATTCTTTTAGAGACGGATTTTTGGCTTTTAGCAACGGATTACCCCGTCGCTAAAACCCTATTTTCTTGTAGTGGTGGAACAAATCCTTCTCGGGACACCGGATTCCCCAATGAGCCTCCATGCAAGCAAGGGAGTAGCCAGACTAAACTAATAATGAACAAGGTTCATCTGGCTAAAGATGTCCTCCATGCACCCAATGCTGGCATTCATCCGATGCTGCATCATATCCAATTGAGCAGGTACAGCCTCATACCCGAGGGCATAATAATTAGAGATTGCCTATCTTGTGAGTCCTTAGTGCAATCGCTGAGGTGGATTGTGATCATCCCTAAAATTGGCATCCTTACTTTTTACATAATCATCATCATCTTCATCGTTTAAATCTAACTCAGCATCCATAAGCTCAAATAGGAATCGGCCACATGGATCTGAATGACATTTCCTATGAAGGGTCGAACATTTAAGAACTTGATGCCAATTTATCTCAATGACCTAAACATGAAAGCATATTTCTAAGGCATGAAAGACACAACTCAGTATGAAGCCATAAAGGTATAGCTAACAGCGGATGCAACGCGTTTTGAGTAATGGTCAACGTAATATGACGAGGAATATTGACCAAGTTATGAGAGTCATACAATGTCAAGAGTTGAACGTCTAGATGAGACACATGTGAGAAAGATTGCCAGCTTTAAGGATAACATTTTAAGTGATGACGTGATGGATGAGTCTAGAGAGGGAAGGGAGGTCGCGAAGGCTAGGCTTACTGGTAGACCTTACAAGACGGTGATGGAGAGTGTGCTGGAGATGTTCCTCAAACGAGAAAGGTCCATCGAACTATTGTGATTAACCCATTAAATGGAGCACCTCAAAATTAAACTTAAACAATTATTACAGAGCCTAAAACAGAAGCAAGGTGATTCTCACAAAAAGAGATATGACACCCAAAAAAGATGAAGGAGAGCGTTTAAGAATTAGGAGGCATGTGCCATACCAAATTCGCGTAAAATAAACCAACGCAGTTAGGGTTGTAAAGGACGGTGTCAAAGATGTTGATTCGTCTAAGTGACATGCCTCAAGATGACTAAGTACTTCAATAACCCTAAGAAATGGAGTCTCTAAACACAAACGTTAGACAAGAGGGGAAGAGAGTTGCCGTAGAAAAGAGGTCCAAGGCCTTTCGATTTCAATAGCGCACGTGGTCTAATTCCCTAGATTAGCCTTGTCTTACATTAAAAAACCTTATCTTTTAAACTACAAGAAAAGGGCTTTTTACTGACGGGTTTTAGCACGAAAAACAATCTTTCGCTAAAAGGTAGATATACCGATGGATTACTCCATGGATAAAACTTCGTCGCTAAAAACTTTTAGCAATGGGTCTTCTATGGGTAGATATTTTTACCAACGGTTCTTTAAAGATTGATATACCGTCGCTAAAAGGATTTTAAAAGTTTCCTATTTTCGGCCTTTTTTTTTAAATTTTGTAAAAACGTTTTAGCGAAGGAAATGTTTTGTCGCTAAAAATTCCGTCACTAAAACTCCCTAAGGTAGCCGTTCGTGACAGAATATTCTGTCGCTAAAACATCCATCGCAAGAAGTCTTGACTTCAGCAACGGACCTTTAGCGACGGTATATATCCATTCTGTTATTAAAAAAAAACCTCATTTGTCTCTCGCTATCTCTCTCTCTCTGTGGTTCTCACTCACCCTAGATTTCTTCCCCCAGTGACCCCCCTCCGGCGATAACCCCCCCTTCCGGTAACGCCCCCCCAAGCAGCCTCGCACAATGACCCCCACCCCCAACCCCCCATGACCCCGTTCCTTGAGAAGATTTCTACCCCTGGTGATCCCCCTTTAAGAAAAAACCCCCCTTCTGGCAATGCCCCCCCGCCCCCCCGATAACCCCCCACGACGCCGTGCAAAGCTACTGCTTCTGTGCAAATTAGGGCCACCACTGCCGCCACCACCGTTGGCGCCGGGATGTCCATTTTACCCTAATTTTGGTTTAATGTATGTGTTTAACTGTTAATGTATAGTTAAATGTACGTACTTAAGATTATGCACTGGTTTGGGTATTCATGAGGGAATTTTAAGTTGTTGATTGATTGAGGATTTTAGGTTGTTAATTGAGCATTTCAGATTGTTAGATTGAGCATTTGAGATTGTTGATTGAGATTTGTGACCTAATTGGATTGATATATGTTACTTAATTTTATTTTTCGTAGTTAACTGCAAATCCAATTAGGTAATTAAACATTCATTTTCATTTCGGAAACACCATTATATCGGTGTTCTGCTTGCTTGAAAATTGATTAAATGGGGATTGCTTACAATCTATTCAGACTCATTTTGGTTTAAACATCAATACGGCACGTCGTGCACATCTTTCTCAAGTAAACCAAAATTAACTAATTACACATCACATTATGTAATTAAAAATTTAATATAGTAGCCCGAATTAATCCCTAACTAACACTAATTGAGTCTAATTAAATGCAATTAGCTGTAATCAACCATAAATAGCTTGAATTGCCCCTAATTAACACATTAACTCGGTATTTTTACCTCAATTAGTTATTATCTATTTAAGTTCGTTACAAAATCATTTGGTTATACTGAACTTAAGCAGAGAAATTAAATCATCATTCCTAAATCCTTTAATATCTAACGATCCACCAAATCAGGATTCTCAAGTAAACCCAGTGCTTTTGGTTGTTAAGTAATGGGCTAAAAAATTTCCCTTAGCGTGTCGTGTTAGACCATCTGGTCTAAGATCTTATATTTTGAGACTTCAAATAACACTTTTGGCTCGCAACTCTCCATATCTGCAAAAGAGAAGACTTTCTGAGACAAAAAGGTCTTTCTCAGCCTATCACAGACATTTCCTGCCCTCTATTGTTCCTGAGGTAATTAGATGGTAAATATACACAGTTTTCTTCTGACCAATGCTGTATGTCCGATGTATGGCTTGCCTTTTGTAACGCCCCCAAAAATCTGGACCTCCATTGCCCCGAACTCCCGGAGCATTTACCTACTGGATCACATTCAACCTTTCAAATCTGACACATACTCTAAATCATCCAATTCAGCATCAACTCAGACTTCTCAAAATACTAGATTAAAAGCTGTTTAGCTTAAAATATAACAGCTTAAGTCCTTCGCAATTCAAATTTCTAAGAAACAAATTAATAGTACCGAGCCACGCAGGGGCCTCGCTATACAGTTGTGATGGGCTCATCGTAATTTCACTCAGACTCTAAACTCTATTCCCGAGCAACCTACTGTTGATCAAACCTGCAGAAAGGAATCAAACGAAGGGTGAGCTTTTAAGAGCTCAATAAGGTCGTACAAGGACTACCAATAGGATTACAAAAATGATTCCAAAGTATCCAACTGATGAAGATTTCCAGAATACTTCAAAATGGTCAGAAATTCAATGATTTTCAAAAGGATCAAAATTCATCAGAAGTAGATACCAAAATAAACAATAATACACAAGATCGGTTCTAGAACGATCAATAAAAGCCATCACATACGATAAGGGTTTTCCAAAGGATTTCAAAACGTACACAGATCATCTGAGACAGTTCTTTCCAAAATACACTGAATTTCTCAAGGGACTTCAACCCAAGCACAAATTATATCAGAAAATACTTTACAGTCATTACTTTCCAAAATACACTGAATTTCTTAAGGGATTTCACCCAACCACAAATAATTTCAGACAAAAGTTCTTACCTAGGGTTCAAATAGGATCCCTTACCTGGATCTGTAGCTAGCTTATCCTGACTAGAGGTCTTTAGCTTTATCATAAACGGAATGATCAAATCATCAGAACATAGTCTATATCACAATATTATAACTTATTACGGACTCACAAATGCTCTCAAAATGAACCTTCCTCACCTCGTGTGTAAAATTATCAAAACATCCCTGAGGTGTAAAATGACCAAAAAGTCCATCTCGGACTTAAATCACTCAAACGACCTTTTTGTGAGTAGAATCACCAAAAAAACCTTATTGTATGTCAATTTACCTCAAAATACCTCTTTAGGTAAAATTACCAGAATACCCCTTCAGGATGACAAATTACCAAAATACCCCTTCAGGAGGCAAATTACCCAAATACCCTTTCAGGACGGTAAATTACCAAAAATACCCCCTATTACACTTAAATTATCAAAATGATCTTTCTGTAAGAGAAATCATTAAAATATTCTTACCGTATATAAATTTACTCAAAAATACCTTTTATGGAAAAAAACTACCAAAATACGCCATCGGGGTGGCAAATTATCAAAATACTCTGGGGGTTTTCGGTACCGAAAAAATTCTAAAAATATCTTAGAATGCTATTCTAAGTATCTTGATATTATTTCTGGCCTGAAAAGTATTTTAGAAAAAATTTCGCCTGAAAATTCTAAACTGGTGTTTGGACCGAACGCCAAAAGGCCACTTTCACGAAAAATACCTATCAACCTCAAAATGATCCAAAATAATGGAATATGAAACATATGAGTAAAATAAGTTTTTTCTAAAATTTTTAGATCAAAATAGCTTGGTTTGCTATGCTAAATAATTTGATAAATGTCTTTAATCGAAACCCCAATTTATCATTCTTCCCAGACCCCAAAAATTCCCAAAAACTTCCAGAAAGTAGTTCTCATAAAAACATTTAGGGTTACGGTTTTGTACTTTGTCTAATTTTGACCCTAACTATTTATAAGAAGATCAGATAAGAAACTGTTTCATGACTTTTCATCTTTAAAGATAATTACACGTTACTATTCAGATCACCACACACACACTAACACACCTTGACCACGCACACTCATCTTCTTCCTCTTTCAGCTTGTCACACACCTGGGCACGCTTTCTCCCAATCATGCATGAATTTCTCAATGTTTCACATCCTAATCACTTGGTTACATCACAAAGTACACATTAACACCCCAAACCAACATAATTTACACAATTACAACAAGAATTCATCTAATTTTTCCATCCCCGAAACACATATACACAACCGAAGCATACATATACCCATGTATATCACGTATGTTCAACCAAATTCACTACAAGAAAAACTATTTTTTATGATGGACTTTTAGCGACGGAGTATAATCCGTCGCTAAAATACCTTTCAGCGACGGAAAACACCGTCTGTAAAAATCCGTCGGCAAAAAACATTTACGAATGGAATATACCGTCGGTAATAGTTTTTGCCGACAGAATATTAGCACCGTCGCTAGAATTTTTTTATAAAATATCTAATAATTTTGTGACGGAAAAACACCGTTGCTAAAATATCCGTCGATGAAAGTTTTTAAAATAGGACTTTTAGCGACGGACTTTTAGCGACGGTATTTGTCCGTCGCTAAAAGTCCTTACATATAACAGGTTCGTCTTTCTCTCTCTCCCTCCCTATTTATCTCTGTCTCTCACTCTCACTTACTCACCGGCAATTTTGTTACCGTCGGTCTCCCTCTCTGGCCACCCACCTCCGGCGACATCACCCCCCTCCCCCCCACGTCGTGCCCCTCCATATCCGCGTGCCACCAACTTAGCTCCACCAATTCCCTCCACTGCCCGCCACCAAGGCCCTCCATTTCCGCCGCGCCACCAATGCCGCCGTCGCCACACCACCTCTCTGTTTGTCTATTTGCCCTAATTTGCTTTAATGCATGTTTAAGCGCCATTTGTCCTAATTTTCAGATGCTCTGATTTATGTCCTAATCTGCCCTAATTTGTTTCTGGAATGTCGATATGTTCTTATAATTTCAATTATTTTTAATTGCTGATGGAATTGATGAATTGATTTTGTAACTGATTGATTAGTTTGTTTAATTACTGATGGAACTGATGCCTACATTTGTATATTACAAAATATGGAGAATTGAGACTTTAGATTTGATATGGAGCATTTGAGAATTAAGAATGTTGAAGGAGGAGGGACTCAATTGGATTGAATGTGTGATTTTTATTAATTTTAATTACACTGAGCATTTGAGAATTGAGATTGTTGACGGAGGATGGGACCCAGTTGGATTGTTGCCCGGAGGTGTCGGACAAGTGTCCGGAGGTGTCCGACATGTGTCTGGATGTGTCGATGAGGTGTCGAGGTGTCGAGGTGTTGGTAGGTCACGGACACCGCATCCGATCTATACCGACACTGAAAAATGTCACATTTTGGCTTTATACTTGTGGACACCTCTTGAATCGAACCCTAAATTAAACTAATTGAACCCTAAATTGAATGTCGTAATCCAATCGAACCCTAAATTAAACTAATTGAACCCTAAATTGAATGCCCTAATCCAACCAAACCCTAAATTGAACTAATTCAAACCCCTAATTGATATGCAAAATTGAATGCCCCAATTCAACCGAACCCTAAATTGAACTAATAGAATCCAATCGAACCCTAAATTGAACTAATTGAACCCTAAATTGAATGCCTTAATCGAATTGAACCCTAAATTAAACTAATTGAACCCCTAATTGAACCATAAATTAAATGCCCTAATCCAACCAAACCCTAAATTGAACTTATTGAACTCCCTAATTGAATGCCCCAATTCAACCGACCACTAAATTGAACTAATAGAACTCCTAATTGAACCCTAAATTGAAGTAATTGAAGTAATTAAATCCTAATTAAACCCTAAATTGAATACCTTAATCGAATTGAACCCTAAATTAAACTAATTGAACCTTAAATTGAATGCCCTAATCCAACCGAACCCTAAATTGAACTTATTGAACCCCCTAATTGAATGCCCCAATCCAACCGACCACTAAATTGAACTATAATTGAACCCTAAATTGATGTAATCGAACCCTAATTAAACTACTTGAACCCCTAATTGAACCGAACCCTAAATTAAACTATTTGAACCCCTAATTGAACCCTAAATTGAATGCCCTAATCCAATCGATAGATGATTTTAGGTTGTTAATTGATGATTTTAGGTTATTAGCTGTGCATTTGAAGTAAATGAGATTATTAATTGATGATTTTAGATTGTTAATTGTGCATTGAGCATTTGAGATATTGAGATTGTTGACGGAGAATAGGACCCAATTGGATTGAATGTGTGATTTTTATTGCATTGAGCATTTGAGGATTAAGATTGTTGACGGAGGATGGGACCCAATTGGATTGAATGTGTGATTTTTATTAATTTTTATTGCATTGAGCTTTTGAGAATTGAGATTGATGACGGAGGATGGGACCCAATTGGATTGAGATCCCCATTAGGTAGCACAGACACTGACACCGCGTCCGATCGACGCTGACACCGAAACAACATATTTTAGCTTTATACTTGTGGACACCTCTTCAATGGGTGTCCGGCACCTCTTCAATGGGTGTCCGACACCGTGTCCGACTGTCCGGCAATTAAAAAATAAATCAATGTCTTCGAACACCCTATATGAGGTGTCGGACACATGTCCAGAAAAGTTCGACACGTATCCGGATGTGTCGATGAGGTGTCGAGGTGTCGGTTGGTCACGGACACCCCGTCCGATCGACACCGAAAAATGTTACATTTTTGCTTTATATGTGTGGACACCTCTTGAAGGGTGACAGACAAGTTGTCCGGCATTTTAAAAATAAATCAATGAATTCGGACGTGTCCGGAGCTGTTGGTAGGTGTCGGGCACGTGTCCGGAGGTGTCTGACACGTTTTCAGAGGTGTTCGACACGTTTCTAGATGTGTCGATGAGGTGTCGAGGTGTCGGTAGGTCACGGACACCGCGTTCCATCGAGACAACACCGAAATATCACAATTTGGCTTTATACTTGTTGACACCTCTTCAAGAGGTGTCCGGCACCTCTTCAGGGGGTGATGGACACGGCGTCCGGCATTTAAAAAATAAATCAATGTCTTCAGACGTGTCCGGAGATGTCGAACACCATACCGACACCCTATATGAGGTATTGGGAATTGAGATTGTTGACTGTGCATTGAGACTTTGAGAATTGAGATTGTTAACGGAGGATGTGGCCCAATTAGATTGAGATATCTGTGAATTAGTTGAATGGTTGGTTGTTGAATTTAGGTTAATTAGGTTAACGCGACATTTTTAGCACCCCTTAGAATCTCGTCGTGGCTCCAGTACTAGCTATAATTAGCCCTAATTATTTCCGATTAACCCTAATGAACCCAATTAACCCTAATTAGCTCTAACAAGCCTAATTAGTTTTAATTTATCCTAAGAACCCAATGAAAATTAAATCAGCTGTAATTACTCGAAATTGATCCTAATTAACACCAATTAGTCCAAATTAAACCCTAATTAGCCCTAATTACTCATATCTTGTAGACCCGTGATTAGATTAATTAAACCCTAAACCCTAACATGTAACTAAACTCTGATTACGTGCCTAAGTAGTCGTAATTAAGCCTAATAACCCAATTAAGCCAAATTAGCCCTAATTAGGACTAATCAACACTACTCCGCACAATTAAACCCTAATTAGCTCAAAATAACCCTAATTAGGACTAATCAACACTACTCCGCACAATTAAACCCTAATTAGCTCAAAATAACCCTAATTAGTCCTAATCAACCCTAATTAGCTATAATTAGTCCAAGGTAGTCCTCATTAACACTAATTAGCCCTAACATAACCCAATTAATGCCTAATTAGCCCTAATTAGGACTAATCAACACGACTCTGCACAATAAAACCCGGCTATTAGCTCAAAATAACCTTAATTACTCCTAATCAACCCTAGTCAACTATAATTAGCCCAAGGTAATCCTCATTAACACTAATTAGCCCAGTGATTGTTTAATTACTCGTTTCTTATAAAACTTGCATTCTTTATATTCGTTGTTGTTTTGCGAAGTCCATTGGCAACGAGATGGTTCAACTCGTTGCCAACGAATTCTATTTAAACTGGAATTGGTAACATATGCAACGATCTTTCTGCAGTTTTGATATTTCAGAAAGATTCTTGCATATATTATCAATTTCTGAACGCATGCATGCATAAAAACCCTTAGTTCCCGTTCAAAGGTACTCATTACAAAGTAATGCTTTGTAATGAGCCTTTGGATGTCCAGTTTGGACAATTTGGAAAAAGTTACGTGTTTATAAAACAGTGTTTCAACTCATGCTTTGTGTTCTATGTCGTGGATATTTGGTACACGTTCTCACGTGTTTCTCCGGGTGCATACAGATCTGGTGTTCGAACACCCGTCAAACCTTACAAGGCAAGGTTTGATGAATGTTAGAACACCTAATCGATGTTGTGTACTTGGAGAAATGCAGGGAGGTGCTGCCGATGTTTTCGCAGACATAGGACTAAGCATGAGTTATTCACTGCTTTATAAACATGTGCTTTTCTGAATGGGATAGGACCACTACCTATTAGAGAATGGAGGGGAAATACATAGACATGTTATCACATTCATGCATTCATATTTACATCAACCCTGCCTAATGATTGGTCATAATTGAAGGTGGTATACAGTACGATAATTCAGTCGTCATGTCGGTCGATCGAAGTTGGATGAAAAGGAAGAATGCTGACGATTTTGAGGATCGCGTTGACGAATTTCTCGACTTCGCTTACGCGCATCCTGCACATGTTGACTTTGATAAGATAAGGTGTCCGTGCGGTGGATGTGAGTTTTTGCATTGGAGAAAAAGAATTGAAGTAAAATGCCATCTTCGTCGGTACGGTTTTATGGGTGGATACACAAGGTGGATGCAGCACGGGGAAACGATAGTATTGTCGTCCAACCCGGCTAGTCAAACTGAAGTTAGGGAGGAGGCACGGTATGATTACCGAGATATGATTATGGATGCTGGGCATGCTAATGTTGACTGGCATTACGAAGGTGGTGACGGCAATCCATAACTGCCGAACGAGAGGGCTCATCAGTTTTATGAGTTGTTGAGAGCTATGGAAGAGCCGCTGCGGGATGGAGCTCCGAAACACACACGACTGTCTATGGTTGGTAGGTTATTACAGTTGAAATCAGACCACAGGCTGAGTGGTTTTAACGAGTTTGTTACCTTAATCAAAGAAATTATGCCCAAAAGTGAAAAGCTACCGCCGTCGTACTATGACGCAAAGAAGATGATGAGGAAACTTGGGTTGAGCTATGAGCGGATAGATGCGTGCAATAACAATTGTGTTTTATTCTGGAAAAAGAATAAGAATTTATCACGGTGTCCAGTATGTGATCATTTGAGGTACAAACCGGACAACGGGAAGAAGAAAAACATTGCATAGACGATATTGCGTTATTTCCCGGTCACACCACGACTTCAGAGAATGTACTACTCTTCTAATATGGCTGAACATATAAGGGCTCACTGTGAGAGTCGTAGCAACGATGCCGATGTGCTGACACACCCAGCTGATGGAGGGGAGTGGAAGGAGTTTGACCGCAGGCATCCAGTCTTTGCTCGGGAAGTTCGGAATGTTAGACTTGCTCTGGCAACCGATGGCTTCAACCCTTTCGGTCAGTCTACCACTGTTACGACCAGGTCCACAGCTCCACCACAAGGCATAACCTCCCTCAAAAGGGCTAGCCAAGTAGGTACTTATGAGTTCCTTGGCAAGGTCTTATAAGGGTCATCTCATACTATTCCACATCCGATGTGGGATATTACAATCTCCCCTCCTTATACCTTAGCGTCCTCGCTAATGCTCAATCACACATAGCCCAGAATCTTCCTCTCTAGCCAATGTGGGATATACCAGGCTCACCCTTCGTTGCCCAAACCATCCTCTTGATGTGGGATATACCCGGGTTTGCCTTTGTTTCCCCAACCATTGGCTACCCGACTGGATAGCCCAGCCCAAGTTTTCGAGAGTCAGCTCTGATACCATCTGTAACGACCCGGTCCACGGCCCCACCACAACGCATTGCCTCCCTCAAAAGGGCTAGCCAAGTAGGTACTTATGAGTTCCTTGGCAAGGTCTTATAAGGGTCATCTCATACTATTCCACATCCGATGTGGGATATTACAACCACACCTTACTCCTGTTGGCCTGTTATTATTGTCCCGTACAACCTTCCACCAGGCATGTGCATGAAGAAGCCGTATATGTTCTTGTCGTTGCTATTTCCAGGGCCGAAGAGTCCCTGCAAGGACATAGATGTGTATTTAAGGCCGTTGATTGATGAGTTAAAACAATTATGGAATCATGGAGTCGAAACATATGATGCATCCCTTAAACATAATTTTTAGATGAGGGCCGCTTTGATGTGGACTATATATGATTTCAGCGCATTGGGAATGACGTGTGGTTGGAGCACACATGGGAACCTAGCATGGCCTGCTTGTATGGGCGTGCACTACAAGAAAACCTGCATTTTGCGACGGAATATTGCCGACGGACTGGATTCCGTCGGTAAATTGTAATTTACCGACGGAATTATCCGTCGAAAAAATTCCGTCGTTAAATATTATTAACGACGGAATAATCCGTCGAAAAAGGTTTTTTGCAACGGCCTTTTGCCGGTGGTATTTTAGCGACGGAACTTCTGTCGCTAAAATATTTTTAATTTTTTTTTATTTTTGGAGGGTTTAATAAAAACTTTTAAGTGACAGAATGTCCCCGTCGCTAATAATTCTATCGGTAAAGTCGGATATCACCGACGGACTTTTAGCGACGGGGTAATTCCATCGCTAAAATTACCCAGATCTGTTTCTTCTCTCTCCCCGTTTCTCTATTCGAAAATCAGCTTCACCCCCTTTTCGCCGGCGACTTTCACCTCCACGGTTCACCGCCGTTCTCACCTCCATGGTTCACCGCCGTTCTCACCTCCACGGTGCCCCACCTCCGGCGACACGACATCCTCCCCTCGACGCCGGTAGACCGATATATACCTCCATTGTCGCCGCGCCAGCGCCGCCCTCCACTGCCGCCTCGCCACCAACACAGCCGCCGTCCACTGCCGCCGACAACCACTACTCGTCAGCCGCACTTAGAAGGTAAGTCACCCACTATCGATTTTCTTTGGTTTGGCATGGTACATATGTCAATATTTAGCACCCACTGTTGTAATTTTTGGGATTAGATCATGCTACTTTGTTTAATTATGTGGTGTTTTGACTGGTTATCTCGAAAACTATGGTTGAATATTAAAAAAAATTAAAATAATTGAGGTGTTGTTGATTTGATACTGCCCTGTCGAGAGAGAGGGGTCTGCAGGTTGGTGTGTTTTGGGCTGGGCGTGAGGAGGTGGTTATGGAGTCACAGTGACGGCAGCCGTGACTGCAAGTGCATTTTCTGAGTGCAGTGTGTGCATATAGTGTGTTGTGTACTTATATATGTAGGTGGTGCAATGTAAAGTGCTAAGTGTGTGCAGTGGGTAAAAGGAGTGGGCAGGCTGTGAGGATACATGGGGTGGAGGGAGAGAGGCTGTAACAGGCACCCTAAATTGAATGTCCTAAATCAACCAAACACTAAATTGAACTAATAGAACCTCCTAATTGAACCCTAAATTGAACTAATTAAACCCTGAATTGAATGCCCTAATCGAATCGAACTCTAAATTAAACTAATTGAACCCCTAATTGAATGCCCTGATCCAACCGAACCCTAAATTGAAATAATTGAACCCCCTAATTGAATGTCCCAAATCAACCGATCCCTAAATTGAATCAATAGAACCCTCTAATTGAACCCTAAATTGATATAATTGAACACTAATTAAACCCTAAATTGAATGCCCTAATCGAATTGAACCCTAAATTAAACTAATTGAACCCTAAATTGAATGTCATAATCCAACCGAACCCTAAATTGAACTAATAGAACCTCCTAATTGAACCCTAAATTGAAGTAATTGAACCATAATTAAATCCTAAATTGAATGCCCTAATCGAATTGAACCCTACATTAAACTAATTGAATGCCCTGATCCAACCGAACCCTAAATTGAAATAATTGAACCCCCTAATTGAACCCTAAATTGAATGCCCCAAATCAACCGAACCCTAAATTGAATCAATAGAACCCCCTAATTGAACCCTAAATTTCTGTAATCGAACCCTAAATTGAATCTCATCTAATACAATCGAACCCAAAATTGAAATAATTCAAGCCCATCGGATATGTGCATTTTGAACAATTTTTCCCATTTGAACATTGATAATTTTAGGTTGTTAATTGTGCATTTGAGAATTGTGATTATTGGTCTGTGATTTTATGTTGTTAATTGATGATTTTAGGTTATTAGCTGTGCATTTGAAGTAATTGCGATTATTAATTGATGATTTTAGGTTGTTAATTGTGATAATTTTAGATTGTTAATTGTGCATTGACCATTTGAGCTATTGAGATTATTGAAGGAGGATGGGACCCGATTGGATTGAATGTGTGATTTTTGTTAATTTTTATTGCATTGAGCATTTGAGAATTGAGAATTGGGATTGTTGACGGAGGATGGGACTCAATTGGATTGACTGTGTGATTTTTGTTAATTTTTATTGCATTGAGCATTTGAGAATTGAGATTGTTGACGGAGGATGGGACCCAATTGGATTGAGATACCTGTTAGTTAGCGCAGACACGGATACCACGTCTGATCGACGGTGTCCGACATTTGAAAAATAAATTAACGGGGGCCAATGTGTTTGGAGGTGCGTGTCGGTGGGCGTCAGACACGTGTCCAGAGGCGTCGGACACGTGTCGGTATGTGTCGGACACTTGTCCGGAGGTTTCAGACACGTATCGGACACCATATCGACACCCTATATGAGGTGTCAGAATTGAGATTGTTGAATGTGCATTAAATTTAGGTAGGTTAGGTTAATGCGACATTTTTAGCGCTAATTAGGACTAATCAACACTACTCGTCACAATTAAACCCTTATTAGGACTAAATAACCCTAATTAGTCCTAATCAACCCTAATTAGCTATAATTATCCGAAACTAGCCCTCATTAACATTAATTAGCCCTAACATAACCCAATTAAGCCTAATTAGCCCTAATTAGGACTAATCAGCACTACTCGGCACAATTAAACCCTAATTAGAACTAAATAACCCTAATTAGTCATAATCAACCCCAATTAGCTATAATTATCCGAAACTAGCCCTCATTAGTATTAATTAGCCCTAACATAACCCAATTAAGCCTAATTACCCTAATTAGGACTAATCAGCACTACTCGGCACAATTAAACCCTAATTAGGACTAAATAACCCTAATTAGTCCTAATCAACCCTTAATTAACCCTAATAACCCAGTTAGCCCTAATTAGCCCTTGTACATCCCATAATTACTCCATATTGCCCAGAGATGGTTCAATTACTCGTTGTTTACAAACCCTGCCTTCTTTATATTAGTTGTTGTTTTGAGAAGTCCATTGGCAACGAGATGGTTCAACTCGTTGCCAACGAATTCTATTTAATGTGGAATTGGTAACATATGTAACGATCTTTCTGCAGTTTTGATATTTCGGAAAGATTCTTGCATATGTTATCAATTTCTGAACGCATGCATGCATAAAAACCCTTAGTTCCCGTTCAAAGGTACTCATTACAAAGTAATGCTTTGTAATGAGCCTTTGGATGTCCAGTTTGGACAATTTGGAAAAGCTAATTGTTTATAAAACAGTGTTTTGACTCATGCTTTGTGTTCTATGTCGTGGATATTTGGTACACGTTCTCGTGTGTTTCTCCGGGTGCATACAGATCTGGTTTTCTAACATCCGTCAAACCTTCTTGAGCAAGGTTAGATGAATGTTAGAACACCTAATCGATGTCGTGTACTTGGAGAAATGCGGGGAGGTGCTGCCGAATTTTTCACAGACATGGGACTAAGCATGAGTTAAATTTTTTTTATAAACATGTGCTTTTCTGAATGGGATAGGACCACTACCTGTTGAAGAGTGGAGGGAAAATATGTAGACATGTTGTAACATTCATGCATTCATATTTACATCGGCAATGCCTAATCACTGGTCATAATTGAAGGTGGTATACAGTACGATAATTCAGTCGTCATGTCAGTCGATCGAAGTTGGATGAAAAGGAAGAATGCTGAAGATTTTGAGTGTCGCGTTGACGAATTTCTCGACTTCGCTTATGCGCATCCTGCACATGTTGACCTTGATAAGATAAGGTGTCCGTGCGGTAGATGTGAGTTGTTGCACTGGAGAAAAAGAATTGAAGTAAAATGGCATCTTCGTCGGTACGGTTTTATGGGTGGATACACAAGGTGGACGCAGCACGGGAAAACGATAGTATTGTCGTCCAACCCGACTAGTCAAACTGAAGTTAGGGAGGAGGCACGATATGATTACCGAGATATGATTATGGATGCTGGGCATGCTAATGTTGACTGGGGTGACGACAGTCCACAACCGCCGAACGAGGGGGCTCATCAGTTTTATGAGTTGTTGAGAGCTGCGGAAGAGCCGCTGTGGGATGGAGCTCCGAAACACACACGGCTGTCTGCGGTTAGTAGGTTATTACAGTTGAAATCAGACCACGGGCTGAGTGAGAAAGGTTTTAACGAGTTTGTTACCTTAATCAAAGAAATACTGCCCGAAAGTGAAAAGCTACCGCCGTCGTACTATGACGCGAAGAAGATGATGAGGAAACTTGGGTTGAGCTATGACCGGATAGATGCGTGCAATAACGATTGTGTGTTATTTTGGAAAGAGAATAAGGATTTGTCACGGTGTCCAGTATGTGATCATTCGAGGTACAAACCGGACAAAGGGAAGAAGAAAAACATTGCATGGAAGATATTGCGATATTTCCCGGTCACACCACGGCTTCAGAGAATGTACTACTCCTCCAGTACAGCTGAACATATGAGGGCTCACCGTGAGACTCGCAGCAACGATGCCGATGTGCTGACACACCCAGCTGATGGAGAGGCGTGGAAGGAGTTTGACCGCAGGCATCCAGTCTTTGCTCAGGAAGTTCAGAATGTTAGACTTGGTCTGGCAACCGATGGGTTCAACCCTTTCGGTCAGTCTACCACGCCTTACTCCTGTTGGCCTATTATTATTGTCCCTTACAACCTTCCACCAGGCATGTGCATGAAGAAGCCGTATATGTTCTTGTCGTTGCTTATTCCGGGGCCGAAGAGTCCCGGTAAGGACATAGATGTGTATTTAAGGCCGTTGATTGATGAGTTAAAACAATTATGGTGGAATCATGGAGTCGAAACATATGATGCATCCCTTAAACAAAATTTTCAGATGAGGGCTGCTTTGATGTGGACTATACATGATTTCCCCGCATTGGGAATGACGTGTGGCTGGAGCACACATGGGAAGCTAGCATGCCCTGCTTGTATGGGCGTGAACCCCGGTCATACGTTAAAGCACGGCAGAAAGGCCTCGTGGTTCGGATGTCACCGTAAGCTTTTGCCACCGGGCCATCAGTTTCGTAGGCAGAAGGATAAATTTGACGGGACAATCGAGCGTGAGGTTGTCACACTGGACTACCCATCTGGTGAAGAAGTACTCTCACACCTGGAGGCACTTGATACTGACATACCACACGGTAAGGGTGTGCCGGATCAGAAGATTGCAGGGTTCGGGAAAGAGCACAACTGGAGAAGGAGTTAGCCTACTGGAGGACGCTCGTTATCCGAAACAACATGGATGTGATGCATATTGAGAAGAACATTTTTGATAATGTGTTCAACACAGTGATGAATGTCAAGGGCAAATCGAAAGATCACCTTAAAGCGAGAAGGGATCTACAACAGTTGGGTGTACGCCGTGAATTGCATCCTCGGACAGTCAGTGGGAGGACCATACTTCCGAAAGCACCTTACTGTCTAGACAAGAAACAAGTGGAGAAGGTCTGTCAGTGGGTTAAGAATTTGAAGCTTCCGGATGGGTTTGCGTCCAACATATCTCGTTGTTGCAATGTATCGGAATGCAAGTTCCAAGGGATGAAGAGTCATGACTGCCACGTATTCATGAAGAGATTCATTCCTATTGCCTTCCGGGGACTGTTGCCACGGGTTGTTTGCGAGACTTTGACTGAATTATCTCATTTCTTTCGAGATATATGCTCTTCTACGATCCGGGTGAGTAACATGGAAGTGCTTGAGAAGAACATTGTGGTGACGATTTGCAAGCTGGAGAAAATCTTCCCACCTTCGTTCTTTGATTCAATGGAGCATCTGCCTGTTCACTTGGCATATGAAGCTAAGATGGGTGGACCCGTGCAATATCGGTGGATGTATCCCTTCGAGAGGTAATCCTTAAATTGTTACAGTTGTTCGTTTACACTTAATGCGACATCTGTTATCATTGATATTCCACCTAACTCGATTCGCTAAACTTCTAGGTTCATGTTCCATTTAAAGAAAAAAGTCTGTAATAAGGCTCGGGTTGAGGGCTCAATTGCGGAGGCTTACGTAATGGAAGAACTTGTAAACTTTTGTAGTCAATATTTCGGGCCTGATGTTGGTACAAGGTTAAATCAACTAGGCCGAAATGACCCCGGAGCAAGCACAAATTTGGAAGGGCAATTGTCAATATTCAAGCAGCCAGGGAGTCCGTTCGGCCGAACGTATACTCGATGGCTAACAGATGAAGAGTACAGTGCTGCAACAATATATGCCCTTCTAAATTGCGATGAAGTTTCGGCATTCGTTGAGTAAGTTAAAGTCTTAATTCACTTACATTGCTGTACATAATTGAAAGTGTGTGTTAACTGAGTCAACTATATTGGTTTGCAGTGAGTTCGATGCGGAATCTTTAATCACTGATCCCGCTGGACTTGAATCTCATCGGAAATCACAATTTGTGCAGTGGTTCAAAATCCGTGTAAGATTGTTTAACGAAATTATATTATGTGTTATATACAGTTCTGTGGCCAATTAGTATACTGATTTATCCTTAATTTTTACCGTCATCTACAATAGGTTCAGTCAATGGATAGACCAGTGGCCTCCTGCTTGAAATTACTAGCCGAAGGCCCTAACAAACAAACATCCTGTTACGGAGGCTATATCATCAACGGGTTTAGGTTTAACGTAAAAGATGATGACCGAACAAAACAAACCCAAAACAGTGGAGTCTTGGTCAACGGCGACTGTTATGCCGAGAATTGCATGGATTTTTACGGAGAGCTAGATGAGATTGTTGAGCTAACATATCTGGGTTCCCAAAACCGCCTGGTAATGTTCAAGTGTACGTGGTTCGATGTCACATGCAGTAGAGGAATCCGTGTTAGCTCTCAAGGGATTGTAGATGTCAATGTCAAGTCAAGACTTGCATCAGACGAGCCCTTTGTGTTTGCTAGTCAAGCTGTACAAGTCTTTTACGCGGAGGACGTCGCCAATCCCAAATCTCATTGGTATACAACTATCAAGTCCAAGAAATTGCCCGTGACATATGACAGTGAGCTAGACTCCTTTCAAGCCGACCAACCACGTGTCTTGTTCCCTGTTGAGGTCAACAACGAGGAGGACGATCTTCCTCTTCCAACAACACTTCTTGTAGGAGAAGAAGTCGTAGATGATGACGCGGAAGACGTGGAAAGTGTTGGAGATGATGTGACCGAGTCTACTGATGAAGAGGATGAATTAGAAGATGAAGAGGACGACGAGTCCCACGAAGAAGAGGACGGCGGGGAAAGTGATGAAGATGATTCGCAAACTGAAAATGATTGACTTGTAATGTTGTAACATCACGGGAAAAATGTAGTAGAACTTTTAGAACTTGGTGTTTAATGATGTGTTTTTGCACATCCGTTCATATGTATATATATATATAGCTATTGTGCCGATGATGATTTTTGCCAAATTATTGTTTTTAACGTGTTAATGTCTTTGTAATTTATCTATATGAAGTCAGATATGGATAGGATACGGGCTATTCGTGGCCGGGCTGGACGCCGAGCTGCTTCCTCCCCGGTGGGTCCCACCTCGTCATTGCCTACTGATGACGAGGCACAGAGTGATCGCGGACAGCAGATGGGGCCCCAGCCGTCGCCGTTGCCGTCGCCGTGGCCCCAGCCCCAGTTGTCGCCGTCGCCCCAGCCCGACGCAGATTCATCCCACACGCGCGTGCATTCTCCATCTTCCGTGGGTTCTACCTCAGGTATAGTTGATAACGGTGTTTCGTACATTTTCGCTAGCCTTATATTTGAACTGTATTAATGTCTGTGTTTTGTAGGATCTCGACGAGGCCGTGGTCCGACACGCGGGGTACGCATCGACCCCCAGCGTAAACAGAGAGTTACGCTCACGCAGGAGGGCCTGTAAGTACTAAAAATATCACCTCATGCCTTATATTTAAAATTTTGGGCTGTTAATTTATATTTGAACTGTATTAATTATTTATTTACTTCTTTGGCAGGATCCTGGAGAATCAGGCGAGGACGAAGATCGGCGTTCTTGTGAAGGGCCGATTCTTCGAGCCACGCCTGTACTGGAAGGACTGGGATGCCGCTGCGAGGGAGGCCTTATGGGAGGAGTGGCTGGTACGGTGAAGTATTTTTTTCAGCGTTAGTAAATGTTTAATTACAGTTTGTTTTATGTTGTTAATTTGTGTTATTGAATGCCTTACAGGAGGGGTTCACGTTTGACACGCCTCAGCAGCAGGTACTGGGGCAGCAGGCTTTCTTTGCCTACATCGGCAAGAATTACCGCCGATGGCTCCACGATGCACGGGACCGGGCGAAGAAGGCGCTGCCCGCGGGTGCCCCGATGACGGACATGACGAGATATCCCCCACATTGGATATCTCACCGTGTATGGGGGCAGATGATAGATCGGTGGGCTGCGGATCCAGGTTGGGACGCCAAGAGTAAGAGCGGGGCCGAGAACAGACAGAACAGAGATCCGACGCACACGGGGGGGTCGGTGCCACACGACATCGTCCGACACAGGAACGCGGTCGAGCACCCGGATCTGGAGGAGGATGAGGTCGTAGCTCTGACCTATAATCAGACGCACGTGCGGAAGAAGGACAAGGACGAGGCGCACCGGGCGGGCGACTATATTTCAGATATTGCCCGGCGGATCGATGTGAGTCAATTTATTGTTAATGTTTTTTCTTTCTATCCTCAATGTCTGTTTCGTTAATTAATGCCCTAACATATCGTTAAACCACTATTTTTGCAGGCCTCGTATGAACAGCTAAGGGGGTCCGAGCAGCAGTCCGGACAGCCATCAGCGTCCACTAGTACGGCTGCGAGTACTGGGGGGTTGAAGCGATGGCTGGATACGCCGGAGGTCGTGAATCGGCCGAAAGGCCGCATACGCGGCCTGCCTAGCACGACTGCTCGTGCCGTGATAGGAGCGTCCTCACCCCCTGCTGCCCCTCCACAGACACCGGCTCCTCGTCCTCAGTTGGACGACGAGGAGATCCAGCGCATTGCTACAGTGGTGGTGAGGATGATCAGGGAGCAGGGCACTGCTGGACAGGCCGAGCCGGCCCCGGATCAGCAGGATCCAGATCCGGGACTCGGCAACCCCTGATGAGCCCCTTCCCGTGCCCGTTCCTAGCTTCCCCCCACCCCCCCCCCCCGCCCCCGCGCCCGGCTTGTACTCTTCTCCCCTCTCCTAACCGGCTGTATCCGGTTCCCGGCTTGTACATATGAGTCTTTTTTATGATTGATTATATATATTTCTTTCTGTATTGATTATTGCGCGTTGTTGTTGAGAATTGAAAATTGTATTACAGGTCTGGGTAATTGAAAAATAAAAAAAAAATTCAAAAAAAAAATTGACTTTTGGCGACGGATTAATTCCGTCGCTAAAAGTATTCCTACAATCGGTTATTTAGCGACGGAATATTCCGTCGCTAAATAAGTGTTTAGCGACGGAATATACCGTCTCTAAAATATTTTATCCGTCGCTAATTTGACAAAAACGAAAATAAATTAAAATTTTAAAAATATCATTAGCGACGGAATATCCGTCGCTAATTAAAAATAACTCCGTCGGCAAAAATGACATATTTAGCGACAGATTTAAAACATTATGTCAGTAAAGTATTAGCGACAGGCTTTTATACGAGGGATTTTTAGCGACGGTGAATCCGTCGCTAAAAGAATTAGCGACGGATTTTGGGCTTTTAGCGACAGATTTTTCCGTCGCCAAAAGCCTATTTTCTTATAGTGGTGAACCCCGGTCATACGTTAAAGTACGGTGGAAAGCCCTCGTGGTTTGGATGCCACCGTAAGCTTTTGCCACTGGGCCATCAGTTTCGTAGGCAGAAGGATAAATTTGACGGGACAATCGAGCGTGAGGTTGTCACACTGGACTATCCATCTGGTGAAGAAGTGCTCTCACACCTGGAGGCACTTTATACTGACTTACCATACTGCAAGGGTATGCCAGATCAGAAGATTCCAGGGTACGGGAAAGAGCACAACTGGAGAAAATTTTGTATCTTCTGGGAGTTAGCCTATTGGAGGACGCTCGTTATCCGAAACAACATGGATGTGATGCATATTGAGAAAAATGTTTTTGATGATGTGTTCAACACAGTGATGAATGTCAATGGCAAATCGAAAGATCACCTTAAAGCGAGAAGGGATCTACAACAGTTGGGTGTATGCCGTGAATTGCATCCTCGGATAGTCAGTAAGAGGACGATACTTCCGAAAGCACCTTACTGTCTAGACAAGAAACAAGTGGAGAAGGTCTGTCAGTGGGTTAAGAATTTGAAGCTTCCGGATGGCTTTGCGTCCAACATATCCCGTTGTTGCAATGTATCGGAATGCAAGTTCCAAGGGATGAAGAGTCACGACTGCCACGTATTCATGGAGAGATTCATTCCTATTGCCTTCCGGGGACTGTTGCCACGGGTTGTTTGTGAGAGTTTGACTGAATTTTCTCATTTCTTTCGAGATATATGTTCTTCTACGATCCGGGTGAGTAACATGGAAGTGCTTGAGAAGAACATTGTGGTGATGATTTGCAAGCTGGAGAAAATCTTTCCACCTTCGTTCTTTGATTCAATTGAGCATTTGCCTGTTCACTTGGCATATGAAGCTAATATGGGTGGACCCGTGCAATATCGGTGGATGTATCCCTTCGAGAGGTAATCTTTAAATTGTTATAGTTGTTCGTTTACACTTAATGCGACACCTGTTATCATTGATATTCCACCTAACTCGATTCACTAAACTTCCAGGTTCATGTTTCATTTAAAGAAAAAAGTCCGCAATAAGGCTCGGGTTGAGGGTTCAATTATGGAGGCTTACGTAATGGAAGAACTTGTAAACTTTTGTAGTCAATATTTTGGGCCTGATATTGGTACGAGGTTAAATCAACTAGGCCAAAAATGACCCCGGATACGCCACAAATTTGGAAGGACAATTGTCAATATTCAAGCAGTCAGGTAGTCCGTTCGGCCGAACGTATACTCGATGGCTAACGGATGAAGAATACAGTGCTGCAACAATATATGCCCTTCTAAATTGCGATGAAGTTTCGGCATTCGTTGAGTATGTTAAAGTCTTAATTCACTTACATTGCTGTACATAATTAAAAGTGTGTGTTAAGCGAGTAAACTATATATATTGGTTTGCAGTGAGTTTGATGCGGAATCTTTAATCACTGATCTCGCTAGACTTGAATCTCATCGGAAATCACAGTTTGTACAGTGGTTCAAAAGGCGTGTAAGATTGTTATCATTGATATTATGTGTTATATACAGTTCTGTGGCCAATTAGTATACTGATTTATCCTTAATTTTTACCGTCATCTACAATAGGTTCAGTCAATGGATAGACCAGTGGCCTCCTGCTTGAAATTACTAACTGAAGGCCCTAACAACAAACATCCTGTTACGGAGGCTATATGTAATATCCCGAACATAGGGTTAGCTAGTTATTATTACTTTAGCGACAATTTCTATCAGTGACGTTCCTTTGAATCTTTAGCGACATTTTTATAGTTAGGAACGATACTTTTTACTTAACACCAGTATTTTAATTAGCGACTTATAGCGACAGTAATTTTTACTGAACATCAATGTATTTTCTCAACAACTTTTAGCGACGAACTCTTGTTTAGCATTAGTATATTTAGCTAGTGACTTATAGCGACAATGGGTGTAGAGAGTGACACAACAATCGTTGATAAATTTTTCTAACACGTAAAATGTCGTAAGTAGTTTTGTGTCTTTTCTTGACAATAACAGAAAGCTGGGGAAAAATTAAATTAACTAATGAAAATTCGGGGGACTTCTATGAAAATTAGTCAAAACTAGGTTTTCTGTCTAGGTATATATATATATATAAACACATATGTGACATTAGGATCAGCCGTCCCTATTTTTTTTCCAACCCTACTTCTGAAAAACGATTGAGAGCAGAGAGAGAGAGAGAGAGCACGGCTGCGAAGAAGAAGTTTTCGGCGAATTTTTCGGTAAGGTTTCTAACATTTTCTCGCTAGTTTTTCAATGATTATGGGATTAAGGGAGGGATGCCGTGAGTGCAATGGGGTGTTAGGCAGGTCACAGCCATGGTGGCCGTGACTGTGAAACTTTGTGGGTGAATTAAGGAACGAAAGAGGGATGTGGGTGTTGTTTAGGTGTCTGCAATGGTGCTTTGAGGTCTCGATGTGTAGTGTAGAAATGGGGGATTGGGCAGCCGTGTATGACTGCCGTAAACCTATAATTTCAACGTCGTTATGGTTTGGAAAAAGGGGTTGCGTGGCTAGCCAAAGGTAGGTTGAGGTGTGTGGATTAGGGTGTGTATTTGTGGGAGTGCCGTGTATGTGTTTGTGTGATCATGGGTGTAATGGACATCAAAAGAAGAGTATTACCATGGTTGTATGCGGCTATGGGGAGGGTAAGTGCGGGTGTTTGCAGGTGGGTTAGAGTATAATTGATGGAAGCTGCATGTATGTGTGGGAGTATTGTGGGCTCATAGTTGCTGTGCATGTGTGTTTTGTGATTAAATGGTGGGTAGAGTGCTCAGGCGTGCTAGTGTATATGTGTGTTTTGGGTCTCTGCCGAGAGAAATGGAGAAATTGGCAGCCATGGGCTGCCGTGTGAAAGAGAGGGAAAGTAGTGGCTGTGTGTTGTGTATATTTAGTGTGCATGTGAGTTTCAGGAAGTGGGAGAGAAATGGGCTAAGTGTAAGAGTGTGTGTGTGTGTGTGTGTGTAGCTGTGTGAATATGTGTGTGTACAATGGGTTTGGAAGGTTTCATGGGTGACTAAGTGGGAAGAAAGAAACATAAGGAGAACAGAAGACCAGCAGTGGGTGTAAAGATGCATGAAATGTGCTGTGTGACTTGGAAGGAGAAGCACACAGCCAAAGTAGGTAGAGGAAAAAGACCCATGACATGCTGTGTGGTGTGCAAGAAGGGAAATGGTGTGAACCTGCATGAGTAAATCGGTTACACAGGAAGGCTGCCGCGATGAACAATTGTGGTGCTGTGTTGTGGGTGTAATTGTGTGGTGCTTAGGAGGGTAAAAAAAAAAGGTGGAAAAGGGGAGGGGGAAAGGGCTGCCATGGGGCAGCCGTACAAACGCTGTGAAGAGGTTTGATTTGCGGGTAACGGCATAGAAGAGGAAGGATTACTGTAATGGACAGCCATGATGCTGTGTTGTGGCTGTGTTTATGTGGTGTTTAGTGGATGTGAAAGTGGAAAAAAATGAAGGGGAAGGTGGCTGCCATGGTGGGCAGCCATGGTGCTGTGCCATGAGTACGTTTATGTGGTGTTTAAATGGGTGTAGAAGTGGAAAAAGGGAAAGGGAAGCTGACTGCATGGTGGGCAGCTATGGTGCTGTGCCGTGAGTGTGTTTATATGGTGTTTAAGAAGGTGTAGAAGTGGAAAAAGGGAGGGGAAAGGTGGCTGCCATGCTGGGCAGCCATAGTGAGTGACATGGGTATGGTATTACGGTCAGGGGGGCAGCAGCAGCTGAGCGTTTATGTGCGTGAAAGTGGTGCGTGTTCAAGAGAAGAGGTGCATGTGTTTCATTGTGTGGGCTGTGAGGTGCATGAAATGATATGTGTTATGGGTTTGAGTGTTCACAGGTGTGTTGTGTGTGAGTGAATGCGTGTGTGTTAACGGGGGAAGAAGTGAAGTAGTGGGCGTGTGAAGTGGTGTGTATACATATAAATATAACAGTGTGTGTGTAAAATGGGTGAAGCAGCGAGTGGAAATGAGCTTGAGTGAATGGATGTGTGAGGTGATACCAATATATGTGGGTGTAACTTGCACTTTTAGTGTGTGTTTCGGTTGGGTTGGAGTGTAGTTGTTTGGGTGCTCAAGTATGAATATGAGCATGGCAAATGTGCCCATATTATATAATTGTAGTGAGGTGAGTGTATATATACAATATATAGAAGTGTGTATGTGGGTGTGTCAAAGGAATAAAGAGAAAAGAGAAGCAACAGTAAAGTGTCCTGATGGGTGTGAAACTGTGTGTGAACAAGTGGGGGTAGTGATGAAATGAGTGAAGTGCAAGAAAGAAGAGCGGAACGGATATTGGGTTAGCGTTAAGTTCGGCACGTGTATATATTAGCGCACGCTTATTTTTAGCATGTGAAAATTTACAGTATGATACGTTAGACCATATTAGAATTCTTGGCAAACTTTCATAATTTTCTCAGATCGTGGGAATTGTATGTATTTTCTGTAATTTCAGAGTTGGAAAATTCTTTTGGAGCCTTTAAACCCTGAAAATGTTCTGGGGAAAAATTGTAGTAATGTCTTTATGGTATAAGTAAGACTTGGTAAAAGTTTGATGATTTTTGGGGTTAATTGCTATGGTTTTCCATATCGCATTATTTTTAGCAAAACAAATATTTGAAAAATAATTTTAATGGTTTTTAATTTCTGATTTAAATTTATATGATTTTTATACATATTTTAAAGCTCTTACAAAAATTATGGGACTTTATTTTCAACTAAAAGAAATTTTGGCAATTTATGGGGTTTTATTGCATTTAAAGAAATTATTTTAATTCAAAAATATTCAAAAATTCAGAAAATTCATATCTTGACTTTTATTAATGATTTAAGCCATAAAAGTGTTTTAGTGTAAATTATTATAAATTTTAGAGTGTCATTACACCTTAAGGAGTGTACGGAATTTTCGGGTAGGTTGGCCGCGTGCGAGGCGCGCTTTGAGTTGAGCGATTTCGGAGTTAGAAGTGAGCATGTGGTGGGTAATTGATATTAGGTTTATAGTAATGTAGAATAGATTGTATTCTATTAAATGGATTGCCAATCTAGGTTTATTCAAAGAATATTGATCGAGGTTTGGCAGCATTGCGTAGCTATCCAGGTAAGTACCCCTGCCATATTCCTCCGTATCCCCTATTTTCCGTCTATGTATATGTACAAATGAATTGTTCAATTAAAAGTTTAAGCCTTTTGCACACTACTGCTTTTGTGTAAATTGTTTGATGATAAAATACATCAAAAATGCCATGGAATGTTTTCTATGAGTAGTGTTTAAAGTTGGCTTATGTTGAATGAGACGGTATTTCTGGCTTGGTTGTTGCGCCCCATATCCACGGGGGAAAGTTGGATTGTTGGGTCCTGGTCAACGGGACGATACGTTGACGCACAGTACTGTTGCTCGTGGTGCGCCCTTACGTCCACACCAATATGTATCCCGGACGAAGGAGGGATTGTGGGCCCTAGTCGGGGGGGTGCATACCCTGACCAAATAATGTTCATCCCAGGTGGAGTAGGGATTATAGGCCCTAGTCAGGGGGGAACGTACGCTGACCGCAACATGCCTATGTTATGATGAACTGTGATAGTTATTAATGAGCCTACTTGATGTCATACTTCGTTTTTGAGAATCTTGGATGAATTGCTTTCAAAAGTATATATATGCATAGTATCTCTTGTGAAATGTTTACCAGTTTTAAATTGAAGAAAACCATGGCATGTTTCATGTTTTTATGAATCCCAAAATCTTTTTTAGGGATATGATTTGTGTACTTACTGAGCCCCAAGCTCACCCCGTTTTATAAATGTTTTCAGGCGATCAACTAGATGAACATGAGCATTGCGAGGGAAATGAGAATAAAGCCGCGGGAGATGCTCGTTAGGAGGCTGAATTAAGAACTATGAGAAATTATGATATTACTGGTTTATTCTAGAATTGTTTGTAGTGTAACTCCAGGAGATTTCCTTTAAATAAATTATATTAGTCATTATGGAGGAATTTAATTGAGATAATTTTGGAGAGATCTATAAGGACCCTTTTAGAAGTCATATTATGGTATTAGTTAATGCTTGATATTAGAATTTGTTGACAGGTTTAAATAAGGCCTGGCCGGTCACGTGCCTAGCTCGCGAGCCTGCCCGTGGGGGTCGTGACACTATATCATCAACGGGTTTAGGTTTAACGTAAAAGATGATGACCGAACAAAACAAACCCAAAACAGTGGAGTATTGGTCAACAGCGACTGTTATGCCGAGAATTGTATGGACTTTTACGGAGAGCTAGATGAGATTGTTGAGCTAACATATCTGGGTTCCCAAAACCGCCTGGTAACGTTCAAGTGTACGTGGTTCGATGTCACATGCAATAGAGGAATCCATGTTAGCTCTCAAAGGATTGTAGATGTCAATGTCAAGTCAAGACTTGCATTAGACTAGCCCTTTGTGTTTGCTAGTCAAGCTGTACAAGTCTTTTACGTGGAGGACGTCGCCAATCCCAAATCTCATTGGTATATAATTATTAAGTCCAAGAAATTGCCCGTGACATATGACAGTGAGCTAGACTCCTTTCAAGCCGACCAACCACGTGTCTTGTTCCCTATTGAGGTCAACAACGAGGAGGACGATCTTCCTCTTCCAACAACACTTCATGTAGGAGAAGAAGTCGTAGATGATGACGCGAAAGACATGGAAAGTGTTGGAGATGATGTGACCGAGTCTATGATGAAGAGGATGAATTAGATGATAAAGAGAACAACGAGAAAGTGATGAAGATGATGATGATTCTCAAACTGAAAATGATTGAGTTGTAATGTTGTAACAAGCCGGGGAAAAAATGTAGTCACATTTTAGAACTTGGTTCATATTGATGTGTTTTTGCACCTCCGTTCATATATATATAGTGCCGATGATGATTTCTGCCAAATTATTATTTTTAATGTGTTCATGTATTTGTAATTTATCTATACGAAGTCAGATATGGATAGGATACGGGCTATTCGTGGCCGAGTTGGACGCCGAGCAGCTTCCTCCCCGGTGGATCCCACCTCATCATTGCCCACTGATGACGAGGCACAGAGTGATCGTGTACAGCAAATGGGGCCCCAGCCCCAGCCGTCACCGTCGCCCCAGCCCGACGCAGATTCATCCCACACGCGCGTTGATTCTCCTTCTTCCGTGGGTTCTACCAGAGGTATAGTTGATAACGGTGTTTAGTACATTTTTGCTAGCCTTATATTTAAAGTATATTTGAACTGTATTAATGTTGGTGTTTTGTAGGATCTCGACGAGGCCGTGGTCCGACACGCGGGGTACGCATCGACCCCCAGCGTAAACAGAGAGTTACGCTCACCCAGGAGGGCCTGTAAGTAAAAAAAATATCACATCATGCCTTATATTTAAAATTTTGGGGTGTTAATTTATATTTGAACTGTATTAATTTATTTATTTACTTCTTTGGCAGGATCTTGGAGAATTAGGCGAGGACGAAGATCGGCGTTCTTGTGAAGGGCCGATTCTTCGAGCCACGCCTGTACTGGAAGGACTGGGATGTCACTGGAGGGAGTCCCTATGGGAGGAGTGGCTGGTACGGTGAAGTATTTTTTTCAGCGATAGTATTTGTTTAATTAGAGTTTGTTTTATGCAGTTAATTTGTGTTATTGAATGCCTTACATGAGGGGTTCACGTTTGACTCGCCTGAGCAGCAGGCACTGGGGCAGCAGGCCTTCTTTGCTTACATCGGCAAAAATTACCGCCGATGGCTCCACGACGCAAGGGACCGGGCGAAGAAGATGCTGCCCGAGGGTGCCCCAATGACGGAGATGACGAGATATCCCCCACATTGGATATCTCCGACTGTATGGACGGCGATGATAGATCGGTAGGCTGCGGATCTAGGTTGGGACGCCAAGAGTAAGTGCGGGGCTGAGAACAGACAGAACAAAGATCCGACGCACACGGGGGGGTCGGTGCCACACGACATCGTCCGACACAAGAATGCGGTCGAGCACCCGGATCTGGAGGACGATGAGGTCGTAGCTCTGACGTATAATCAGACGCACGTGCGGAAGAAGGACAAGGACGAGGCACACCGAGCGGGCGACTATATTTCAGATATTGCCCATCGGATCGATGTGAGTCAATTTGTTTAAGTTGTTAATTTTTTGTCTTTCTATCCTCAATGTCTGTTGCGTTAATTAATGCCCTAACATATCTTTATATCACTGTTTTTTGCAGGCCTCGTATGAACAGCTTAGGGGGTCCGAGGAGCAGTCCAAACAGCCATCAGCGTCCACTAGTACGGGTGCGAGTACTGAGGCGTTGAAGCGATGGCTGGATACGTCGGAGGTCGTCAATCGGCCGAAAGGCCGCATACGCGGCCTGCCTAGTCGGACTGCTCGTGCCGTGATAGGAGCGTCCTCACCCCCACTGCCCCTCCATAGACACCGGCTCCTCGGCATCCGTTGGACGACGAGGAGATCGCGCGCATTGCTACAGTGGTGTTGAGGATGATCAGGGAGTAGGATCAGCAGGGTACCGTAGCTGGACATGCCGAGCCGGCCCCGAATCAGCAGGATCCAGATCCGGGACTCGGCAACCCCTGATGAGCCTCTTCTCGTGCCCGGTCCCAGCTCCCCCCGCCCCCCCCCCCCATCCGGCCCCCCACCCGGCTTGTACTCTTCTCCCCTCCCCTAACCAGCTGTATCTGATTCCCAGCTTGTACATAATGAGTCTTTTTTATGATTAAGTTTACATATTTCTTTGTGTATTGATTATTGCGTGTTGTTGTTGAGGATTGATTTTTTTATTACAGGTTTGGGCATTAGAAAAATTAAAAAACATTTTAAAAAATTTTGACTTTTGGTGATGGACGTCGCTAAAAGTTTTTATTACAATCGGTGTTTAGCGATGAAATTTTCCGTTGCTAAATAAGACATTTCACGACGGAATATTCCGTCGCTAAAATATTTATTCCGTCGCTAATTTAACAAAAAAGACTTAAATTAAAATACTTAAAATATAATTAGAGACGGATATTCCGTCGCTAATTAATAAATAAATCCGTCGCAAAAACTTAAATATTACACGACGAATTTGAAAATTCCGTCGCCAAATTATTAGTGACGGACTTTTATATGAGGGACTTTTAGCGACGATAAATCCGTCGCTAAAATATTTAGCGACGGATTTTCCCGTCGCTAAAAGTCTTTTTTTCTTGTAGTGATTCAATCCTATTTCCCGATTAAAGGTTCAAGATTGAGGGATTACCCCGATGCATTCACAATTCTTTCTTTCTTTCCTTTCTTCACCTCTTTCTTCCTTCTTTTTTTTTCCTCTTTCCAACTGGTTTCCCTTTTCTATTCGTTTCAGGTTGTTCTTCAATTTCCTCTATTTCTTTTTTGCACCCCGCAACTATTCTTTTATATTTTAACCTCATTAATCTTATCCCTCTTTATTTTATTATTTCCCCATACTTAGTCAGCCCAAATTTAACCAGGAGGTGGCCACCATTCGGCTGAATTCTCCCAGCTTTATGACAGCTTTTGCCAATTTTCAAAATTTATACTTTGGCCCCCAAAGTTTTCAAAATTACAAAAATGACCCAAAATTTTTAAATTTATATTTTTTGTCCCAAAATTCTTTTAAACCTCAATACACTACTAATACCTGAGTATTGCCCAAAATTATCGTTCGTTTATTTTTTGGAGCCCACATGGTTATTTCAATGGGTTCCTAAAGTTTGGGATATTACACCTTTCAACTGATGGATTCCAACCAATATCAAGCAAAACAACTCTCGATGCCCCAACCAGGGCCGATTAGGGCTAATTCGAGCTAAATAGGTTTAATGCTAATTCGAGCTAAATGAGGTTTGAAAGGCAAGCTATGTGAGGGCATAAATTTGGTTAAGGCGTCGAGATTTGTGTTTGTTGATATTGGTTGCAATCCATCAGTTGAAAGGCAAGCCATATACCAGGCATACGGGATTAGTCTGAAGAAAACTGTGTATATCTATCAGCTAATTATCTAAGGAACAATGGAGGTCAAGAAATGTCTGGGACAGGCTGAGAAATACCTTTTGTCTCAGAAAGTCTTCTTTTCTGCAGACATGGAGAGTTGTGAGCCAAAAGTATTATTTGAAGCCCCGAAAGATAAGATTTTAGACGAGATGGTTCAACATGACAAGCTAAAAGAAATTTTTGAGTCCATTACCTACCAACCAAAAGTAATGGGTTTACTTGAGAATCCTAATTTGGTGGATCGTTAGATATTAAATGATTTAGGAATGATGATTTTTTCTGCTCAAGTTCACTATAACCGAATGATTTTGTACCGAACCTAAATATATAATAACTAATTAAGGTAAACATGCCGAGTTAATGTGTTAACTAGGGGCAATTAGGGTAATTCAAGCTATTTAGGGTTGTTACAGTTAATTGCGTTTAATAAGACTCAATTAGTGTTATTCAGGAATTAATTCAAGCTGCTTAAGGCTAGTTCAGCCTAATTAGAATATATACAATTAATTTCCCTAATTAGGTTTAATTAGGGTTTGTCTACGATTTATCAGGACAATTACGATTTAATTAGGTTAATCAGCGATGATCAGGGCTAATTAGAGATTAAATTAACAGTAATTTAGGATTAATCAATTTTAATTAGGGCTAATCGGAGTTAGTTAGGTTTAATTATGAATAATTACTGTAAACTAGAGTTTAATTAGGGTTAATCAGTTTTACGCGGCCTCTCCGATATGACTGCACGTGCCGTGATAGGAGCATCCCCACCCCTTGCTCCATCTCCACAGAGGCAAACCCCGACCATGGAATGCTCGTTGTTAAATGAGGACGAGGTCTGTTGCATTATTGCAGAGGTTTATAGGAGGATCACGATGCATAATCAGGTACAACCACTATATACAATTAATTAGTGAACAATAAATATGATTGTTATCGAGATTAATGCGTCCATGCCTTTACATGCATGGCACTGCTACTGGACATGGCGAGCCGGATCCAGATCATAGTGCCCCCATGGATGAGGATGATTAGCAAGACCCATCAAAGCCGAGAGTCGCTAAATCCTGATCAGCCAAAGTTTATTCATGGAAATCTCCATTGAGCTAACTTTAACCCTTACAATAATAACTGATGGTGCTCTTTTGACTTTTTTTAAGGAATAAATGATACTATTTGTAGAACATATAGTTATGAAAAGTAATGACAATAACCATTTAGACATGTAAATCTATATCTATATAATATATAATAAGCGAAGCGCCATCTTCTTTGCGTGACACATCATCAAAGAGTAGCTACTTTACTTGACACATCATGACATTAAGTATTCAATGTGAAATAGAATTGTGAACATTATAAGTATCTCTAAAGGTCTCAAACATTATCGTGGATTGGGTTATTTATTCTTGATAAGTTAATTTTCATATAAGTGAAAAGTCTTATATTATTGAAACTCTAATTCTAAAATTGTGAAACTTTAACCAATTAATGAACTTACTTATTAGGACTTAATTTTAACTATTATATCCTTAAAATTAATTTTTGATATGAATTTAAAATTTCATATATTGAAAAAAACAAAAATAACATATTAATTACATTCAGAAGAGAGAAAAATGATATTACATTACCGTAATCGATGTAAAGATGTATCAACATAATATATAGCTTTTACAATCATTTTTGAAAAATAAAAAAGTGACATTATTTTTTGGGTGAGACCACGTAGCCAACTAATGAATGTATCATTGTTATTAATTAAAATTGCAATGTTGATGAAGCTTATTCGTAAATCTGATAGTTGAGAAGGATTTACAGTTATATACTAAACATCTCAATGTATCTAGAAACTAAAAAATAACATATAAGGTATAGAAGAAAAATTATGTGGCAATTAATTTATGTTTACTGTAATTAATTCAATAAATTTATGCATATATATATATATATATATATATATATATATATTTGCACATAACATAATCATTACAAAAAATTATCTATATATTAAATAAATTCAATAATCAAATTGTTGGACAATTTATTGCTTTAATAAGACCGCACAATCAATAAAGTGATTGTATAAGCATATATGAGATTTTAAAAAGAAATCATATATGTAGTAGAAAAACGAAGGTACAATTAAATCAAATAATTCTTAATTACTATGTTTGAGAATATTTAAAACCTTTAAGATGCAAAAATATGCTATGTAATCACATTATGTTCTCAAACTGAAATAAAATTGTTAACATTATATGTGTCTCTAAAGGTCTCAAGTATTACATTGGATGGGGTCCTTATTTCTTGCTAAGTTAATTTTCATATAACTAAGCTTTATATAATTAAAAACTAATTCCAGATATTTTAAACTTCAACTAAACAACGAACTAACTTATTAGGACTCAATTTTTACTATTGTTTCCTTAAAATCACACACTAATATGAATGTAGAATTCAGACATCTAAACAAATAAAAATGACATATTAGATTTCTAAGAAAAAAATGATGGTACAATTGAGATTCAAAAATAAAAATAATATAACAATTGATTCATATTAATTTTTTAGTATATGCTTACCGTAATCGGTGTAAAACTTTACCAATTTGATATATAGCTTTTCGAGTCCTTTTAGTAAAATAAAAAAAAAATTACGGTATTTTTTAGGTGGGAGTACACGACCAACAAATAAATATGTAATTATTGTTAATTGAAATTGTAATAATGGTAATGCTTATTCATAAATTTGATAGTTGTAAATGATTTTAGGTTATAGAATAAACATGTTAGTGTATCTAAACGTATGCAAATATTATTTTGGATGTGATCCCTATTTTTAAGTTCATATAATTTTGTAGGAACTACATGAGGGCAATATAAGAAAGCCTTATATAATTTCAAAACTCTAAATATACTAATTGATATGGATCTAATTTTGACTATCATGTTCTTAAATCTAAATCTCTCATACGAAGATAAAGAAATCATGTAAATAGAACACAAAAATAACATATGAATATTGAAGAAAAAAATTATGTTATAGTTAATATAATTTTATTAGGTACTATAATTTAATAAGTGTAAACAAATTTATGCATAACATAATCATTGTAAAAATTATCTATATAAAATCTAAGATTAATACTCAAATTATAGGATAATTTTTTTCTTTGATAAAACTGCCGATCAACAAAATGGCTATATTACATGTATGTAATTTTCAAAGAAATCACATCTGTATTAGAAGAAAAAAGTACAATTCAATAGAATAATTATTGATTATTATATATAAAAACATTTAAAATCTTTAAGATGCAAAATGAAATCCATGTAATTCTACAAAACTAATGATTACCTAGTTCGTTTTTACATAGGCACAATAAAAAAGCCTTTTTTATTAGTACTTATTTAAATTTTAATAAAAAAAATAAGGCTAATTAGTAAATCTTAGGCAAGTTATAAGCATTAAAATTTAATTATGATTATAATGGAATTGATTGAAACTATGAGTGGTGATTATTGTGCGAATTCAATAGCAAGTGGTTGACGTACGCTCATCCTATAATATTAGCCTAATATGATGATATTTGTTATCCTTTGCAAGCTCAGCTCATTATAGTTGTAGGTATAACCCGTCATATTTTGTTATATAAATATTGTATTATGTTGTGATAAAACAAGTGTAATTCATGAGAAAATATAGTTTAGTGCATATAATAGACATAAAAACTATAACTTGGAGACAAAAAATAGTCATAGAAGATGGGAAAAATAATTTCAATACACCAAAACAAGGACACATTATCTTGATTAATTGAGTTTTCTCATTACTAGCATCCTACAAGAATTAAATAAACACTTAGTCATTCTATTAAAATTTATTTTTGTAAAAAAGTGATAAATTATTTGAAAGTGATAAAGTGTATACATACGTCCTGTTAAATTTAAAATGCAACTTTTTTTTGGTAAAAAGTCCTTTATTCCCAAAATATTCTGTATCTGTTTTACATCCTCATGAGTACAAATCCCTTTCCATCTCCATGTACATTATATATAACTCAACATTGTTAAAAATATCCTTCAACTTTTGATTTGGGCTCTAACCTGCATTGTGCTCCCTTCAAAGCTGTTTCCTCAGGATATTCTGGTCTATCCTCCATTCTGCACATAACTTTTTATTTTTCTGCGTGTCTACAATGTTTTCCCAGCTGTAGACCCTGCCTGTATTGCATCCATTTTTGTATCATATAAAAGCAATTTTCTAGATTTGCTTGTTTTTGTTCAAACACTATTGTGTTTCTCTCCTTCCATAGTCCATACACTGTTACTGTGATAGCCAGTTTACTGAGTTTAGCCCTGAAGCTCTTTCCTCTGCATATATGAGTTATTTGCTGTAGATAGTGCTCCCATCCTTGGATAGGTTTTGCAATCCCCAATCTGCTACAAACCAGCTTCCATACTTCTTGTGTGTATTTACACAATGTGAACAATTGATCACATGTTTCTTGGTGTTCTGAACATAAGCTACATGTGTCATCCTGGAGCAACTTCCATTGTTTCAATTTCTCCTTAGTTCTCAGTCCCCTTTTACACAGCATCCAGTAAATGAAAGAACACTTAGGGATATAGCCACCAAACCATAGCATTCTTGCCCAAGCTACCCCGTGTGCTTTAGTTCTCATTTCACTCCAAGCACTCTTGATTGTGAACTGCCTTGTTGTAGTTAGGATCCATACTACTTTGTCTTTCTCATTTCTTACTTGTTGTAGTCTGTTGATCTACTAGGTGATAATCTTCATCTCTCCCCATCCATTGTTTTAGCTACTTTAGCATCTCTTGATAGGCCAGAATCAAAGATCAATCTTGGTCCATACTTTTCAACAATGCTTTGGTCTTGCAACCAACTATCCAACCATAATCATGTGTTCTTGCCATTACCAATCTTATAAACACACGGTGACTGCATTTGCTTCCTTAGCTTCATTATCTTGCACCAAGTCCAAGAGAGGGAAACAATGGCTTGAAGATCCATAAATGCCTTTGTTTTATTATGTGCATATGGCACCATTTCACCCACAAAGGTATCTTTTTTGTGTGCCAAATCCCACAAGTGTTTGCAGATTGCAACCTTATTCCATTGCTCTAACATTTTTAAGCCTAGACCACCTCCTTTTTTTGGTAAGCATAGATCGGTCCAGGCTACTTTGGCCGCTGTGTCCTTTGTGTCCTTACCGTGCCAGATGAATGATCTTATTTTCCCTTCAATCTGCTTGATTATTTTCTTTGGTAAGACAAAGATGCTGCACCAGTACACCTGCATGCTTAATAAAACAAAAGTTGCTAACTGAATTCTTCCATCATATAATAAAAATTGGGTGGTCCAAGTTGCTAATGAATGATCTTTTTGTTACTCTATCCACTAGCACTTGGCAATTACTACTTTTTAGTTTGGTAGAGATTAAGGGGACTCCAAGGTGAAGTAACTGGGAAAGTACCAATGGAAATTCCAACTACATTAGCTAGTGCTCTTGCATTCTGTTCATTAACCCCAGCTATGAAAATTACACTTTTGCTCAGATTTGGTGCCAAGCCAGATATCTGTTCAACTCATTAGGCCCAGCCTTCAATAGTTCCAAGGTCTTTTGATCTACTATTGCAAGTAAAAACAGATCATCAACAAAACATAGATGGTTGATCTCAAGTTCTTTGCATTTTGGGATGATAGATGAAATCTGCTTGAGCTGTATACCAATCCATAATATTGGAGAATGTTTTCATAACTAGCAAAAACAAATAAGGAGACAGAGGGTCTAATTTGAAAAACAATCTAATTTGAAATGTAACTTTATTCCTTTTAAATTTTTATTTAATCATTATAATAACCTCAAGAATACATGTAACACTTTAAAATTCCTCTAGAGTTAAAGATTAAATTCATATATAACATTTACACTTCAAAAGGGATATGTGATAACGTCACCATTATTAATTACAACTAAGTAGTATTCGCTATTTAACTCTATATAACACCAGCACAACTATTTACTACACTGGGTGTGAAGCCAATATTCATTTTAAATACTACTTGATAACTTAAAATAAAAGTTTAAAGAAGATAAGTATCTAACGGGTCCACTGTATCACTATCTATACTTTATCTATCAGCTTTCAGTATAAAAAATTTATTGGTAAAAACACATGTATTTGCAAATATCTCATAATAATTGCATGCATTCTAATCAAACAAATAATGCCATTTAGTGATCAAAAGTTGGAGTAATACCGGAGAATTTATTTTTTGATATTTTACTTTTATTAATTTAGGTGTTAAGATTATTCTTTATAACGAAATAAAATATTTTTTATACAGTCAATATCTTTTCTGTCTAATGATATGCGGTATGCGTTAATATACTTTTTAAAACTTGATGCTATACTATATTTCATAAATCGGTCGAAACTTGACCCGAGTTACTGGCCAGTCGATAAGTAAATTTTCTAACACTTTTATTTATTTATTTTTTTGGCTTTTTGGAGTACAAAACTTTTTGGTTACCTTTTGCAACCAAAACGTGGCTGTCTGCTACTCGATTTAGATTCCAAATATGGGTGGTAGAGAATTTTCTAAATTAGCTTGACTGAAGACTTTATAGTCATAGTAAACGTGGCCTTTCTACATCCATGGGTCTCCCAACTAAAAGCTTTTAGGTAGGCAATTCCGGTGGTTGTCGCGTTCATGATCTCGTTTGACCCACTACTTTTTCTAAATGTCAAGGGACTACCAATTCCTTAGGACCGCTGCTCAAGTAAATAACATGGATCTACCATTTGCTGTACCCATTTTTCGTTACACTTTAGACGTTTGCATTATTGGAAGCTTGGAGGCCTGTTTGGACGACACTATACTATGATTTTATTTCTCGTTTGGACTCAAAACTTGTTAAAAATAATTCATTTTTAGAAATGACTTTTCCATGCTCATATTCTATATAACTCGGATCGTGTATATGCACACTATCACTTCTCACCTTAACTTCATGGGAAAGAAAATGGAAGAAAGGGCGAGCAAGTTAGGGTAAAGGGGTTGGCAACTTGGCTTTTAGTAAAGACAGTCCACTATCTATTCTATCAATTTTCTTAAAGATAATGGATTGTGACCTTAAGAATGTCATCCTAAGATACTGCTTCCGAGGAGGAGAAGTTATTATCCTAGTGAAAAGATCTAGATAGGAAGCACTTAGATAGTAATAAATATACAATTAGTTACACAAAAAAAGGTATCTTAGGAGGTTTCTAGGCTGTTGGATCTGAATCAAAGGGATCCCGATGCACTTTACGATCCAATTGCCTTTGCCTTTGGTTTTTGACGTTTCTTATTGAAGATTGTGGCACATGGGTGGCTTCACTTGTGGAATGCATATCTAGGTTTTGGAGGTTCTGTGCCTCAGAAAGTATGGACAGTTATATATCATTGTTTATAAAATAAAACATCAAACTAGCTCACTGTCAAGATCATGCATATTTCAGTCACTCTATTTCTGATCCTTGCATAGCAATCATACAAATCTTATCTTTGTTTAGATTATTGGCGACATATCTGCATCTAATATTAATACTAATAAAGAGTCGAAAGACTATTCACGAGAGACCCTCGTGGTTACGCCTAACTTCTTATTATACTGGGTAACCCAATCCTACATGCTAGGAGATGGAAAGAAGACAATATCGTAAAAATAAGTTTGAATTTTTTAAAGCTTAATTTCATTCTAAACCTGTCTTTGTAAAAGTTGCAGCTTGTTGCAGCTAAAAACTGGATCGAGAACCACACCAGAAATCAGGCCTGTAAAAGAGAATACGGAGTGACCGCCGGGTGGGGTTCTGGCGGGGGAACGCTCCAATGCTTAAGTCAGAGATGGCTAACAACGTAGAACTCTGAAGAAGCAGTAAGACACAATGTGTGATTGTGTGTGAACTTGTCTTTACCTGAGGGGCTTGACCTCTTTATATAGTGGTAGAAGGAGGAGTCCTAGTAGGACTGGGCTTTGACCAACTCTAATCAGAATCTAATTAGGATTCTAGAGGATCTCATGTCAATCTGAACTGATAGAGTCAGAGCCTCTTTAAGATTCTGCCCGGTGATTGTTACGGTACATGCCATATCAGTAATGAGCCAGTATGGGTTACGTGTCATAACTGTCACGTGTCGTCCGTAGATTGGAGGGATATTTTTAGCTATATCATATGCCCCCTGCTTTTAGCAACGTTTACTGAAGTGGGTGGAAGCACACTTATCCCACTGGTGATAGTGAAATATGCCAAAAGCAGGATCGAATCTGTTTGCCCCCATTTCAAATATTTGAAGAGTTCTCTACTCGGACATGGTTCTGTTCGGACAAAGTTCTGCTCAGATTGAATTCTGCTCGGGCATGAATTTGTTCGGACATGATTCTGCTCGGACATGGTTCTGTTCGGACAGAATTCTGCTCGGATGGGATTCTGCTCGGACAAAGTTTTGTTCGGCATTTGTCACTCTGCTCGGGCAGAGCGCTCGGACTGGATTCTGTTCGGACAGAATTCTGCTCGGCCTACGTCACTCTGCTCGGGCAGAGTGTTCGAACAGGATTCTGTTCGGACAGAATTCTGCTCGGCTGTTGTCACTCTGCTTGGGCAGAGTGTTCGGACGGGATTCTGTTCGGACAGAATTCTGCTCAGCCGTAGTCACTCTGCTCGGGCAGAGTGTTCGGACGGGATTCTGCTCGGCCTTTGTCACTCTGCTCGGGCAGAGTGTTCGGATGGAATTCTGTTCCGACAGAATTCTGGTCAGCCGTTGTCACTCTGCTCGGGTAGAGTGTTCGGACGGGATTCTGTTCAGACAGAATTCTGATCGGCCGTTGTCACTCTGCTCGAACAGAGTGTTCGGACTGGATTCTGTTCGGACAGAATTCTGCTCAGCCGTTGTCACTCTGCTCAGGCAGAGTCGGGCAGAGTGTTAGGACGGGATTCTGCTAGGATAGAATTCTGCTCAGCCACGGTCACTCTATTCGGGCAGAGTGTTCGGACACGATCCTGCTCGGGCAAGATTATGTTCGGACACGATCCTGCTCGGGCAAGATTCTGTTCGGACACGGTCACTCTGTACGAGCAGAGTGTTCGGACACGATCCTGCTTGGACCGAATTCTGTTCGGCCATTACCTTAGTTCCCTCCACGTGTCTCCTTCTCCATTAATGTCTTTGAGCAGAAATTGAGAATTTTCAAGTTTCTCTACTCTTCAGTTTGTGACACGTGTGTGGTGGATGAACCGTTGCGTTTCCCCAGAAACGGTTACATGGGGTTTCTCTATAAAAATGAACTTTCAGTTCATTTTTTCTTCTCTCGAAATTTTTGGAGGCACACTACTCTTCAAGTAAGTCTTTTTGCTTTCTTCTTTCTGTTCAGCACTTCAAGTTTTTCATAGTTTTCTAGTTTGAGTAGAAAACATGTCCGAAACTTCAACGTCTGTTTCTTCGTCCGAAGAGAATATTTATATAAGTAGTTCCTCTTCGAGTTCGGAACGAGTTCTAACCTCAGGAAATGAAGTTGGAACTTCAAATCCACAACTTCCACTACCTTTAACTTCCCAACCCTTCCAACCTTCATGTTCTCAACCATTACCACCTTCATCTTCTCAACCTTCGCATTCTTTGTCTAGAAAAAATGCCTTAGGAGATGTAAAGGATCAAGCTGAGGATAAGGCTAATCCCAAGCCTTGGTATACTGCTGACGAGAAGTCAGGCAAGATGTCTACCGAAGATTTGCAGGATTTAATTCGGGAATATCCTCTTCCTGAAGGATGGTATGCTCGTCTTCCTGGTTTGCAAGAACCATCAAATTATGGAACCAAGTTTGAAACTGGGATATATGAAGAGCAGGTGAAGTCTGGGTGTAGGCTTCCTCTCCACCCTTTTGCTCTTCGTTTCTTTGAGCATTATCGCATGGCTCCCGGGCAGCTTGTTCCAAATGGTTGGAGGAAGCTTGCCGGCCTTATATATTTGGTCCAGACTTCAGGCTACAAACCAGATGCAACAGATTTTATGAGAGTGTTCTTCGAAATCTGTTTCGTCAAGGGAGTCGCCAACTGCCCGGGATGGTATTACATTCATAATAGGCAACGACTCCTGAAGGGAGGCCCGAAGTCAAATAAAGGCTGGCATTCTACATACTTCTTCGTTGGCTGCCTGGACAAGGGGCAGCTTCCATTTGATAGAGACTGGAATCCATTCTGTAAGGATTTTGAAAATCCTGGCAAGCCTACTCCCAACAACCTGACTAAACATATACTTAGTCATATTAAGCTTCTAGGTGGTCTTTGCATAGATGAGCCTCTTTCGGAGGAGCAACTGGAGTGGGCGAAGATCATTCCTTCAAAGCCCATTCCAGCTGGTCTTCTGATTCCTTCTCCTCCTCCCGCTATTCCTAGCGCGACATCTGCCGAGACAGTTCCTTTAGGTGTGTTTTATGGAAGTCATTGATTTCAATTTGATCTCTATGTTTATTCCCGTACTGATTTCTTCCTTTATTGCAGAGATGGCTAGCGGAAGTGGAAAATCGCCCCAAGGAGGTTTTCTTGGCGTTCTTCAGAAGGCCAAGGGGAAGCGAAAGAGAAGCGGCCAACTGTGGAGTTGCCCCCTGCTCCTAAGATAGAGTCACTCCTCCAGAATGTTCTCCACGCATCTTGGAGCAAGTGTCCATTGATAACGATCCGATCTTTCGACCGCGGTGGACACTTAGGCGTAATGACCTTGGGATGTCGGATAGCCAGGTCTCGGAGCAACATCTTCTTCATAGAATTCTACCTCGAGACAAGGAGGTCTGATTGCGACTCTGGAGAAGAGGCTTGAGCAAGTCAAGAGGAAGGCAGCAGAAGAGGTGACCAAAGCTCGTGACCAAGGCATCCGTGACTTCTTGGATGGAAACGCTGGGGATGAGTGGCTGAAGAAGCGGACCGACAATGGCCTTGAGATTTATGAGCTTGGCTTTGCGAAGGCCAAGGAGATGTTTGCCGAGCGCTTTCCTGACATCCCATTGGGTGACTTTGTTCTGCCTGCGATAGTGTCTCCATCTAGAGACACTGTTATGCCTTCAGAGGCAGGGGATGCCGCAGCTCCCCATCTTCCGGGGGAAGGTCCTTCTGGTGATGCCCCTGAGCCTTAGATTTTAGCCTTTGTATCTAGGCTTTTTGCTTTATTTAGACAAAGAATTTTGATGCCTGTTTAAGGGCTTATTGTAAAACTCTTTATCTTTTATTTCATGTTGTTTATGCTTTACTATGTGTTTCTCATGGTTTGTCTTTACCATTCACACAGTATGATTGATTTTTACTTTGGCTCAAACCCTTTATTCGTCACTTAAAGAGTTGGCAAAGAAGTCGAGCACCCCCGCTCGGCCTATAATTCGAAGAAGCAAAAGCTTTAGTGGAGTGACGGTGCCCCCATTAACTTTTGTTTCTTCACGGACTTAGATCTGTAGCTAATCCGTTTGGCCTTCTCTTGTATTTTTATAAAACCAAGAGTTATACACTCTGTTCGAACAGAATGTTTTTGGCTACATTGATCTCTCTGTTCGGGCAGAGTGTTCGGCCATCACTCTGTTAGGACAGAATGTTTTTGGCTAGATTGATCACTCTGTTAGGGCAGAGTGTTCAGCCATCACTCTGTTCGGACAGAATGTTTTTGGCTACATTCATCACTCTGTTCGGGCAGAGTGTTCGGCCATCACTCTATTCGGACAGAATGTTTTTGGCTACATGGATCACTCTGTTCTGGCAGAGTGTTCGGCCATCACTCTGTTCGGACAGAATGTTTTTGGCTACATTGATCACTCTGTTCGGGCAGAGTGTTTGGCCATCACTCTGTTCGGACAGAATGTTTTTTGGCTACATTGATCACTCTGTTCGGGCAGAGTGTTCAGCCATCACTCTGTTCGGACAGAATGTTTTTGGCTACATTGATCACTCTGTTCGGGCAGAGTGTTCGGCCATCACTCTGTTCGGACATAATGTTTTTGCTAAGCCCACAATAATACTGAGAGCAACAATAACTTTATTGCTACAGCAAAAGTTAAAGTTTACATTGGATTGCTTAACAACCCATTAATTTGAAATTATCTTTCTAATGACAATTTCTAAAAGATTGGGGTTTCGATAAGGTCTGGGCCCTTATCCCCCTGAAAAAGAAGTGTCTTGCCTTGAGGCAAGATGCTACTACGCGATAATGGTCTTGAGTCCGAACTTCTTCTATCAAATCAAGATTTCCTCTGAGTTCAATATCTTTGCCTTCTTTGGTCGGCACGAAGTTATGTAGCACTGACGAGCTATAGTCTGGTCCCCTTTCACCTCTCCAATCCCGTGTTCCGTGGGGAACTTCATCTTGAGGTGATAAGTTGACACTACAGCTTGTAACTGATTGAGTGCTGGTCATCCTAATATGGCGTTGTAAGCTGAGGGGACCTTGACCACCACAAAATCAAGTATGAAGTTGGCTTGTGCCAGAGGTGTGCGAATCGCAACTGGGAGTGCGATAATACCTTCGGCTGCAACTGGATGATTGGAGAATCCATACAACGGAGTATCCATCTTTCGGAGACGGTCCGTTGGAATGTTCATCTTCTTGAATGCATCGTAAAATATGATTTCTGCAGAACTTCCGTTATTTATCAAGACACGCTTTACATCAATGTTACCAGCTCTAACTGTGATGACTAATGGATCATCATGAGGAGTTTGTATATCCTTTGAATCTTCATCGGAGAAGGTGATCGCTGCTACGGGTACCGTCTTCGATTTCTTATCTGGGGGCTGACTCGTTATGTGTACTTCTCTGGCGTATGCTTTTCGAGCCCGTCCTAATGAACCTCCTGCGGCTAATCCCCCAGATATAGTGTTGATTATACCCGCATTCTCTTCTCGATCTTCTCTTTCTTCCATGGCCGGAGGTGTCTGTTGTCTTTCTTCTTTAGGAGCTACAAACTTTCTCAACTGGTCACGCTTGATAAAGGCATCAATTGCTCGTTTAAGCGACCCTCAGTTGTCAGTTGTGTGGCCATGATCGTTGTGAAAGTGACACCATAAATCTTTGTTCCGTTTATTTGGTCGAGATTTCAGCTTCTCCGGCCACTGGAGTGCCTTATTGTCCTTGATCTCGTGAAGAATCTGTGATGGTTTTGCATTGAGGGGTGTCAGATTTTCCCAAGTGAACGGCTCTTTCGGACGCCATTCATCATACTTGGAACGTTTTGTCGGCTTTCCTCCTTGGGGAGGAGTTAATTCCCGAGACCGTTTCTTCTGTTCTTCCTTCCCTTCTCCACGCCGTCCTCTGTGTGTCTCCAGGTATTCTTCAGCTTGAATATATTTGTTAGCCTTCTCGAGAAGGGCTTTCATATTACCTGGAGGACTTTTGTTCACAGAGAATGCGAACTTGGATATGGGTCGAAGGCCTCGGAGGAATGCAGTATACTTCACGGACTCATCCAAGTTATCAATTTCCAAGGTGGCTGCGTTGAATCGTCCGTGAAAGCATGCCAAAGACTCGTTTTTCTCTTGCACAATGTTCAGCAGACTCGCTGAGTTCTTTCTCCGGGAGCGACTGCTTATAAAGTGTTTTTGAAAGAGATCCGATAATTGGCTGAAGGAGTAGATGGACCTTGGTTGTAGAGATTTAAACCATGCATGTGCTGCTTTCCTTAGAGTGGTAGGAAAGGCTCTACACATGACAGCGTCTGAAACCTGGAGGAGTAGCATGTTTGTTTGAAACTGGTAAACATGTTCTCCTGGATCCCCAGTCCCGTCGTAGAGGTCACATTAAGGCATTCGAAAATTGGGAGGTAGCTTTGCCTTCTCGATGGCCTTCAACAACGGATATCTAGATTCATCCCTTGGGCGAGATCGCTCTGGAGAACGATATCTAGGGACCACCTTCCAGGAGTCCCGTTCTTGGGAACGAGACTCAGGCGTCCTCTTCCTGTTGATAGATCTTCGAGGGGTCTCCACTCTGGCGGCCTGTGCGGGAGAGGAGTTAGTACTGTCTTCGACTGAAGAATCGCGACGGTAGCATGATCCACTCCTGGTTACGTGATCTCCGCTCTTATCTTTGGGATTGTAAGTTGGATCGGCCATTGATTGGTATTTGCGGCCGTAACTTGATCTGGATGTGAGACGAAGACGAAGATCGCCGGGGTCAAGATGAGAATGGTAAGTGGATGGAGGAGCCACCGCCATGTCGAGCTTTTGTTGAAGAGTGTTCACGACATCTTTTAGCTCGTGGATCTCTTTTGTAAGTTCAGCATGGGGTGTTTTGAATAACTTACGGTTCAGGCGATGACGAAGGTCCCCGTTTTTCAGAGTAGATGTCGGAGAGTGATTTCTTCGAGGTCTAACTTCTGATTCAGGAGTTACAGATGTGATGTTAACGTGTGCATCTTCCGTAGAATCGGCATGACGACGTGAAGGTGTCGAACGGTGGTCACGACTGAGTCGACGAGAGCTGCTCGTTCTGGCGTGACGGTGTCGAGAACGACTATGTGAAGAGTCGCTAGAAGAAGAATGATTGGCCATGTTCCCTGTAGTAGTCCCACGGATGGCGCCAATCTGTTGCAGCTAAAAACTGGATCGGGAATCACACCAGAAATTAGGCCTGCAAAAGAGAACACGGAGTGATCGCCAGGTGGGGTTCCGGCGGGGGAACGCTCCGATGCTTAAGTCAGAGATGGCTAACAATGTAGAACTCTGCAGAAGCAGTAAGACACAATGTCTGATTGTGTGTGAACTTGTCTTTACCTGAGGAGCTTGACCCCTTTATATAGTGGTAGAAGGAGGAATCCTAGTAGGACTGTGCTTTGACCAACTCTAATCAGAATCTAATTATGATCCTAGAGGATCTCATGTCAATCTGAACTGATAGAGTCAGAGCCTCTTTAGGATTCTGCCCGGTGATTGATACGGTACATGCCATATTAGTAATGAGCCAGTATGGGTTACCTGTCATAACTGCCACGTTTCGTCCGTAGATTGGAGGGATATTTTTAGCTACATCACAGCTAAAGCTCTAATATTTACAGTTTAGCTGTCAAAACCTGGGGGTTTACCTATAATTGCAAGCAAGGGGAAGTACTAACAGATGTGAAGGAGACCGTTGAAGACAAAGGGTAGCTTTGTCAGATCCTATTTTGACAAAACTCATCATTCCTCCCTTTACTTCAGATACCTGGTTGCTCTGCATCGACTCCTCCACTAGATCCACCCTGCTCACCTTCTTCTCCACCGCCTATTCACTACCCACTGTCCATGCCGATCTTTGAGTAGTTCCTCTCAACTACACACCATCACCTCCATCAACAACAAAATATGTACGCACCCAAGCAATCACAAAAATAATCTCTCCTTCTCTATACTAATTTTTCATGCTTCCTCGCTTCCCTACCCACCCACATATCCATTCATACAAATCTAGTTATGCACATAGTAAAACGGAAACTGGAAGAATGATAATCTTCTCTTTCCTACCTGACAAGTATGTTTATCATTTTGTCATTTGAAATTCAACTAATCAAATGATTTTATTTTTCTCTTTTTTATATCAACATCTCCGATTTGAAAATTTTATTAATAGGTTTGCAATTTCACCAATTTCTATAATTTTGCCAAAATTTTGTTTTTCTTCTCCTCTTTTTTATTATTTATATATATATATATATATATATATATATATATATATATATATATATATATATATGTCTACCCTTCAATCTTGAATCTTTCCTCTGTTTTGGCCAAGCCAAATATTGTACCACTGCTTCTCTATTTGACAAAATAATCTCCGTCTTCTTATTTCATTATAAGCCATAGATATGTTTGTGTATCAACAAAACACACTATTTTCTCTCGTCTTTTATTTTCCGTTATGTCTTTCTATTTTTTTTATTGCGACACCCCTCAACCCAAGTGGCGTCACCGGAACTGAGTTGTAGGTAATAAACACAACAGAACCCTGCTGGACTACAGAGCAACTCTACATACATAACTTTATATATATAAAGCTTCAAACGGGCATCCTTACAAAAAAATTCACTACAACGTTCAACATAAATATAACGGAAGTTTTAAAATAGAACATCTAGATCCTAAAATACGGTTGGCATCGTCTTACGTCTCCTTTTATAAATCAAGCCAACTTCTCCTTCCATTTCCCCGACATCTCACCCAGTCCAACCTTACCACTTGAAATAACACAGATAAGGAATGAGAGCAAATCGCTTAGTAAAGATAACACGAGGATTAAAGTGCAGAGACGATGCGACAGCCTCGAGAAAAAATAATCAATCAGACGATATCAATAAACAATAGTTAAATAATGCAACATCAACCTAATGGCCAAACTAAAAAAAAAAATTTGTCAGACTAAGCGGCTTTAAAACCCAACAGAATAATATTATCTTTACATTTTTATGAATAGGACTAACCGACTAACCGACTAACAGACTATGCAAATGAATATAAATTCAGTACCGCCAAATAAAACATCAATGAAATAGAAGCCATTAAAATCGTTAAGACCGAGATAAAGTCAAATGCAATGCAGAGTCCGATCCGACGGACTAGACTCGACGAAACATGACAAACTCGACTAGCACACCGTACATATTTTTTGCCGGTGATCATATTTCGCAGGCTCTCCTTTCATATAATGTCCCATGTTCCAGGATATTCATCTCAGTTTTAGGTAACTAAAAGAGACGTTAACCATAAGAAGGGAACTTACGAAGAATATTCGTCCCAAACCACGTCACCATCAAGCTATAAGTTACATCAATTGGACAGACTAAGGGAATGAGTTCACCTTAGGCCCTCAATCAATCAATAACTCAAGCAAGAATTTTCGGTCCTAAAACCGACCCGTGTTCTACACTACAACTGCAACTTACACCAACATCACTCATAGAAAAGACCAGGGAGAAACGTAACCACAAGTTCTCAACAATATTCCAAACTAAGAGGGACATCGGTACAACAACTACCGACATCTCGTATAAACCATGCACATTCACAATACAACAACATTATCAATGACAGGTACGCTAAGCGAAGTAATTCATAGCATACAAGGAATCACGTTAACCTAGGCTTAAATGCGTGCGTTCCTAAAAATTCAGTGTCGACATGGTAAATTACCAAACACCCCTTAATGGCCAATATCACCCCAACACCCCCAAAATCACTTCAAAATAACTTTTTAAATGTCTTACACCCCTTCTCGAACCAAAAAGTCCTTCCAAAAATTTTACGAGGAAATGTACCAAAACACCTCTTGGCTTATGTATAATTATCAAAACACTCCCTAGTGCTCATCAACCTTACTGTTATTCCAAATCCAATTTGAAACATGTTTTTAAGCACTAAAAAGTCCTTCGAGAATTTTTCGCTCAAAAATCTCGAACCTACAATTAATAAAGAGCTCAGAAGCCGGCTTCGCTAAAAAATTGCTATCGGCTTCAAAATTTTCCAAAACTTCAGATATTGAAGCAACTCAACATTTTAAGGTCCTTATAAAATTTTCACGCGAAACTGCGTTAGTTTGCTATTTTTAAATTTACCACAAAATTTCATAATAATCGTGTTCGCCCCCCTTCTCGACCTCGAAAAAGTCTGAAATTGTTCCACATTATAAATCTCATAAAAATAACTAAAGTCTCTTTTCTGTACTGTTTCTAAGTCTGCCTCGAACTATTTTTTAAAATTCCTTCATTGGATTGTATTAAACCTAACTATTTTTAGTGACGATTACAGTCACTATTCACTCAGTTTTTAGATCAAACGCATACAATTATTCACCATCACACAGCTACACCTCCTTCTTTCTCCCACTCCTAAGCCCCTCATCCCCCTCACAGCCATGGAAACCCCCCCCCCCCCCCCCTTGTACCCACGCCCCTCATCCCCCTCACAGCCATGGAAACCCCCCCCCCCTTGTACCCACATAATTTCACCTATATACTCACCGTAGTACACATACAAAATCACACTCAACACTAACACTCACACAGCCCCCATGCTGCCTTCCCCCTTCACTTCCCTTCAACATTCACGCACACACACCACTCATACTCGATGTGTGCACATCGCTGTGCTTTGTGCACACACATATATACATAACACTCACACACTACAACAAACTTGGGTTGTAAGGACGCCTCTTAGCGTCCTTATAAGTATCATATAAGGACGCTTTTGATGTAAAGGTGCTTTGGATAGCATCGTAATGCCGCCCCATTAGAGGCCATCACAATAAGTTATTACAATGCACACAAGCGCCTCAATAAGGGTAAGGCTTAATAAGGCGCAAATAAGCGTCCCATAAATTGAACCACATCCAACCCTATTGGGACGCTTTCTAGCGTTGTTTTAGACCTTTTAAGACGCTTAATAGCATCCCAAGATAAATCTGTTTTACAAAAAAAAATATTTATATAATTATTTTCTGTTACAATTTTCAGTATTCAACAAATGAGCTAGCAGTAAATCATTTCAAAATACAAAAACTTATAACTATAATATCCACAAAAAGTAAAACTCATAAAACCATCCTCTTAGAATAACGCCTAATATGTCATAAGCACATACAATACGAAGTTTCTTCTCTATCATATAGACAAGTGAACAAGTTCAAATATCTATTTGGAGAAGACAACATTGTTCCAAGGATATACTCAAGAATGCTAGGATATCACTGAATGAAGATTACTCCAAATCTCGCAAAGCACCATCACGGACTGCAAAATCTCTGCTCAACTTTCCATTAGCATTTGCAAAACTGTCGAACAATTGAGTCAGAATGTCATCAATGAGATGATCCAAGCATTATGTTATATGTTACCTTTGAAGCAATCACATGGCATGTGAAAGAGTTGCCAAAGATTTTACTTGATATTCCTGGTTTGCAGCTTCTTTGCGAATGAAATACTTCAAGCTTGGAACTCCATTTGTAATATAGTCCCAAATGTTTGCATAATTGACATGTTACCTGCAGTGTAGCATGCATGAAGTAAATCTCTCAGAGTATAAAATTCAACAGAAGTATGCATATGTATTTGAGACAAGTCTGTTTCGATAGCACACTAAGAAAATTTGAAGTGTTAATGGCTGCCATTACTTTTTTAGTGTCGCACCATTCCAGATGAATCAATCACAAAACGTGTAGATGAATTTCCTACAAATGGTTAGCACCTTAGTTTGACTAACTGAACTCGAGATAGAGCACTAGAAAGATTAAGCTATTTACCTCCAAAAATCTTGTCAACTGCATTAACAAGAACTCTAGCAACTCGATCACTTGGAATGCTAAGAAGCTTGAAGCAATCTTCTGCAATGAAAACTTGAGTAGGTCGCACAGGACTAGCATCAGCCAGTTGCAGCAGTTCCTGACCAACTTGATTCAAGATTACAGAATCCCTAGCAAACCAGCCTGAAAAGATTTTCGTATCAAAGAACGACTTGTCAAATTAGAAACTAGAAAGATCTTGTGATCTATGTGGTCGTATATCTGATTAAGTAAGCTTCCAAGAAAATAAATTGTACAAGTGACATTCTTTACCTTCATCAGTTTAAAATTAGGTCATTTCTTATTACAGAGTGCAACCTGCTTAACAAATCAAGAGTAAGACCAGATAGGTAAGATGTGGTTGCTAGAGGATTTAAAGGGAACGAATTCTGATGCCATATTATTCCAGTGTTCATGACAAATCATGGAGAAAACCAAGTCTTGGGTACGAAGATTCTATTCTATTCACACCTGTATGAGCACTACCTTGAGCTATATATATATATATATATATATATATATATATATATATATATATATATATATATATATGTGATCAGCAAAATTCGAATCCATAAATGATGGGTATCGCAATTTGACAACTGTGACAGCTATGAGTTCAGGATTAATGTAGTTAATCTCATCTTTTGCCTCGCATCTATTCATCTCACATCTCTTCATAGCTGAAGAAGTTTACAAAGTTCTTCCAAGTTGATCAAACCTCCATTGAGAGGTCTAATAGCCAAGCAAATATCAACAATTTGTACCCCTGTCTAGGCAAGTAACACTTTTTTCTTTTACACACTTATGAAAATTTTCTCAACAAGGAGGCATCTTTTAGATTTATGCGTTTAAAGGACCCAAAAAAAAAATACGCTAAGATTACACAAGTATAGGAGGAGAATCACATTCTCACAGAACTGCCTGCATTATATTGATGGCTGACTCATCTTGCAAGTTGCACCTCATCTCTCCACCAAGTTCTAGTTGGACCAATAAATCATGATTTACTAACTGCTATATGTAGGGTAAAGTACAGCTATATTGTGAAATCTAGACTTATAATTTACGCTACTCGGCAATCTCAAATATAATGACACGCTAACCCATTTTTAAGAGAATTAACACAACAACTTCACTTACTACTAAACATCATAAAAACAATAAATTAACTACATTAATCGTTGCTTGGGGTGAAAGAAATTACCTGATTAGATGAATCCTAAAGCAAATTGAAGATTCGTTTGAGATAAGCTTTGAGACTTCAGATCTGGAAAAGAGAGGAGAAATTCAGCAAGAGAATGGAGAAGAGAGAGGAAGGAGGAGAGAGAGAGAGAGAGAGTGAGAGTCGAACCTGATGATGGTGGGTGCTTGTACCACTGGTTCTACCAGCAAAATGGTGGTGGTTCTTGTGGCAGATTCACGGCATAGACGCGAGAGTTGGAAAGAAAAAGAGATGGGGCAGAAGAAACAACGTAACCCATTGAAATATAACTCAGATTTGCCCAGTTGGAGTGTAGGTTACAGGAACTTTGGATTTTAGCTTTAGAAGGAGAGATGGTGGTCAGAGATGGTGGTCAGATGGAATGAAAAGGAAGATAAGGGAATTTGGGGATTTATTTAGGGTAAACACGCAGGGGACGGACGTTCCTAGGAGGACCTTTATAGGGCGATCAAGTAGGGCGCTGCAAAGCGTCCTATTATGTACGAGAAATAAGGACGCTTTTATGGTAGCGTCTTATAATGGACTTTTTAAGACGTGTCTTCTAAAACGTATCTTTATAGACGTCGTTACAACTAAATTTTCTTGTAGTGACACCCATAGATTTTACACCTAACACACACATAGACCCTATTTAAACCCTCCCCCGTCACTCCCACACACAGCCTCTCACACACACACATACACACTTCTTTGTACACAGCAGCACACCAACTGATGTGTTGCTTCCCCCTCCCCTTCTACACTCACGCGCACTGCACACACATAACAACAACCCCAGCTGCGCTCTCTCTCTCCCCCCTCTTTCTCTCATTTTCTCTCTCCCTCTATCCCCTTCACGCACACATAAAGCACCAACCATGGCTGTTGTAGTCCCCCTGACACCACATAGCACCCACCCACTACACTTCTCACACCCAAAGGTCACACCACCCGGAACACACACATACACAATTTCACAAATTACAAATTCAATAGAGAGATTATCCTTTGTTTTGGGATTCGATTTTGATTTTTCTTTCTTCTTGTTCCTCTTTTCTTTTTCTCCTTGTTCATCTTACCCTCCTCTTTTCTTCTTCTCTTCCCCTGTTTTACTTCCTTCTGTCGATGCTCTGTTTCCTTTTTCTTTCTCTTTTTTCCTTTTTCCTTCTTTCCTCTTTAATTCAAGATATATATATATATATATATATATATATGGGAACTGATCCATTGATAGCGCTAGCAAGGAGATTTTGCTAGCGCGATCTAGCCGTCCACGCGCGATCTGTGGACGGTTCATATCTTTTTTTTGCGTTGATTTTAAGTATGTCCGCTACATAATGTAGCGGACAATATTTTTGACGAATATACCCCTCAATCTCCAAGTGTCTTTTCTAAAATATCGTCCGCTACATAATGTAGCGGACCATATTTTATATAAGACAGACAGTCTGCGAGTCTGCCAACCCCCCATCAATTCTCACTCTCTCTCTCTCTCTCTCTTTAGAGAAAAAAAACCCATCTCTTTTTCATCTCTCTCCCCTCTTCTGAACTACATGTTCTTCTTCTTCGCCTCCCCAGCCCCCATATCCATCATCATCGCTAGCAACTTTAGAGAGTGAGAGTGACAAGGTTCACCACAGCAGCCTTGACATTACAACCGTAGCCTTAGCGCTGCCGCCACTGTAGCCTCAACATATTGGGCACCGCTGCGTCTTTTTTCATTAATTTTTTCTCCTGATTTTGTTCTATTTTGATTGGACTTAGAGATTCATGTATGGTCAGATTCATGATTTCTCTTGCGTCGAGGTTTGGGGGCAGCAAAGGGTCACATGGTGGTTGGGGGATGCGGAGGTTCGGATGGTGGTGGTGATGGTTCAGCGGTGGTGACAGAGTGGTGGTGGTTGTGGGTGATGGAGACACTGCCTGGGATGAATCATTGTTGGTGTCTTGGTTGTGGTGGTTCTTCCATTTCACGCCGCCACCACCAATCTTAATTCTTTTTATTAACGTAGTAGCTATGACGATGATGGAGAAAGGTGTGGAAAGCGAGTGACATTGACGATGGAAAGGTGGTGAGTGCGGAGGTAGTGATGATGGAGAAGGCGGGTAATGGTGACCATGGAAAGGTGGGCGGCGATGATGAGCACTCAGCGGTGCTGCCGGTAAAGCTGCTCGTGGATGTAGTCTAAGGTTTCGAACAGAAAGAGAGTCAGACAGAGAGAGAGAGAGTCAGAAAAAAATGGTCAGAGAAGGAAAGAGAAAAAGGAAAAAGTTGATGCCAAGGAAAGTGGGTTCGTGCCTATGTGGAGGTGCCACAAAGGCTGCAGTCCGCATCAGCTTCCAAGTATACAAAGTTAGAGACAACAAGGATGGAGTAAGGGCTGAGAGCAAGGCTTCCCAGATAGGCCTTGAGGAGTGGCAGTGCGGCAGAGACGAGGCCTTGACAAACAGGGCCGGCAGTCGATAGTCCAAGTCAAGGTCCGAGTCGAGATCCACTGTTACGGTCCAAAGTTATGTTTCTCTATCTAGAATCCAAGAGCTCCCAAATTTTAGAGTGAGAAAGTGATTTTTGTAAGAATGAGTCCAAAAGTCCTTTTTTGAGTTGTAAAGTTCACTATTTATAAGAAACAGTGTGCTTATGTCATAAAATACCACATGTCATCCCCTGGGAGTGACACGTCACCAGGGGGTCCCAAAATACCGATTCTCTGTTGGACTGTCGGTTCCCAAATTCATGTTGCCTGCCTCGGACAGCGTCGCTCTACCTGTCTGAGAAGACTGACCACATTATGATGGCATGATCAGAGTAAGCTCGTTGCTCCAGCCACCGATCCAAGCCCTTAAAGGAATCCCATAGGCCTGGCAGCGGGGTGCAGCGGAGGGGGAAGACCCGACACCCCACTGCCAGGCGAATTAGGTACGATGCCCTCTGAAGACCTGTTCTCGTCTCGGAGTGACCCGGGGGTCATAGTCCATAGGGGTGCCGACGCGAGCCCCCAGTGCCGGAGCACGTAGGCCAGTCACTCAGGCACCCTAGCAGAGATAGTGTCCTGGAGGAGTCGCCAATCCCACTGCGAAGGGTCCTCATGCCGGAGCACTACGAACTGAGCCCCCAGAATGAAGACGGCGATAGCTTTATGGTAACGAGCCTATCCCGCTGCAAGGGGTCCTCGTGCCGGAGCACTACGAACGGAGCCCCTTGTGATGAAGACGGTGACAGCTTTATGGTAACAAGCCTATCTCGCTGCGAGGGGTCCTCGTGCCGGAGCACTACGAACGGAGCCCCCCGTGATTGTGACGGCGACGCCATTGTGGTAACGAGCCCATCTTGTGGCGGTGATGGCTTTGTGGTAACGAGCCCATCCCACTGTGAGGGGTCCTCGTGCCAGAGCACTATGAACGGAGCCCCCCGTGATTGTGACGGCAATGGCTTTGTGGTAACAAGCCCATCCGGTGGCGACGATGGTTTTGTGGTAATGAGCCCATCTCGCTGCGAGGGGTCCTCGTGCCGGAGCACTACGAACGGAGCCTCCCATGATTGTGACAGCGATGGCTTTGTGGTAACAAGCCCATCCCGTGGGCAATGGCTTTGTGGTAACGAGCCCATCCCGCTACGAGGGGTCCTTGTGCCTGAGCACTACAGACGGAGCCCCCCGGAATGCTGCACACTATGGAGAGTGAGTCGAAGCATGTTCCACGTCCATGTCAGGGGTGCATGGTGTGGTGAATAAGTGTGATGCCCGAAGGCCTGCATCATGATTGTGGCACACGGGCGTGGTGATGACTGTCGCGAGACCCTACCTGGTGCCGGGGGCACATGTCATGAGAATGGCGCACGGGCACGGTGACAAACGTCACGAGGCAATGCTTGGTGCCGGGGGCACGCATCCTGAGAATGGCGCACGGGCGCGGCGACGAACGTCGCGAAGCAATATTTGGTGCCGGGGGCATGCATCATGAGAATAGCGCACAAGCACGGCGATGAATGTCGCGGAGCAATATTTGGTGCCGGGGGCACGCATCCTGAGAATGGCACACGGGCGCGGCAATGAACGCCGCAGAGCAATACTTGGTGCCCGGGCACGCATCATGAGAATGGTGCACGGGCACGCGTTGGGTGTCCCGGAGACGAGGCATGAATTGAGTGTACCTGTTATACCCAAAATAATGAGTGCAATATGTAAAGATGATATAGTTGGGGATGATGACACAGGGTTCGTCGGTGACGGGTCATTCGGCGGTAGCGCGTGACTTTGAGCAACGAACTTCGTGAGAGCGGCGCACGGTTGCGGACAATCGGATGATAGACGTCACGAGGTTGTTATGTATGCGTTAGTAAGCTTCGTGATGCAAATCCATAACTATAGACTATTTCTCACTCTTGAAACACTCTAGGCACGCTCAGGGTGCAAAGATGCGAGAGTATTAATGATCGTGCATGTGCCACGTCCTGACGAGACCACATGTGAGACACAATTCCCCAACACATTTGGGAGAAAGTACCTAAGTTGGCTTCTTTCAAACTATCTATGAGGATTTACGAATATCCTCAAAGTTCTTTGGCATAATGCTTTAGTACTTTTTCAGTGCTATTAATGTCACTCTTTTCCAATCTAATCCACTTCTACTTCTAACCAAACCGAGCAGAAATATACTGAACAAAGGCAGTTTACCTTCATAGTGTCTGCAAAAGAACTATAGAAATGATAAGACTCTGAGAGTACAAAGCACATGGTTAGAGAAAGAATACACTTAAGGGATTGTCTGGATGAGTAGACAATCCGATCAAGAGCTGCCATATGTTTAACGCGTGCTTGCTTTGTTACTCTGTTGACGCCAAGTTTTTCCAAGATGATCTAATTTGAAGTTGTCACATGACCAAGCATGCCTGTTTTACCATTCTGCTCATGCTAGGCGGCTCCCTTGAATGATCTGACTTGCCAAGTGTTGGGTCTGAAGAGGACCTCGTTTTGCCTTCTTGACTAAGTTTTCATCTAGCTCTTGCATGTTTTTCGCAACTATTCTCTTAATGGTGTGTAGTATAGTAAAACTTTAGGCCCCATGTGAGGAAGCCATGTGTCTTGTGCATGCTCAGAACCTCCCACGCATCTTTTAGTCATTGCTGACTTCAATTTGAGATTATGATTTGATAGCCACAAACTTGTCCACTTGGGCTTGGATGAATTAGTGGAGATTTGTTTGCCGGTCGATTGCTCACTTATTCATGACATGGCATGCTTAGAATTATTAGCCTTGCTTAGGCTATCCATCCCAATTTTCTTGGTGTGACCAACTATTGTGCCAGGTATTCAGAAACATTCATTAACAACATATTAGCCGATTCATTCGTGCACATATGGTCGCTTTCTTCTCCCCTTGATTGATGGCAACCAACCCATCAACCTCCAAGAATTTATTTTTGACTCGATCTTGAAATAGGGATACTCTGGCTTAGTTACATATGAGATGGTTACACAGATTTTGCAAGGATATTTTGTTTGGATAGCGGTCATATTTTGCTTGCCATAAATAGTGGTGTGCGGGTGGTGATATGGTGGTGTTGGTTGTGATTATGTGGTTGTTGTTTTACAAAGTGACGGAATTAAGGGAGCAAAAAAAAGAATTAATCACGATGGTGGATTAGATGTGTTTCCAGCTCACTAGTCAAAAGTGGTTGCAAAAGTTTAATTGCTTGAAAAAATATAGAATTGGACATAAAAAGACAAAAATACACTAAATAATAAATGTTGAGGTTTTTGTTGCAATTTTTCTAAAAAATACAGGGTTCACAGTGCAAATAACATTCTTCTTAATATGAAAATCATTTTACCGCCATGAAAAAACTTATCAGACTTAATGAGCGATAATTGTCACTCATACACATAAGTTTCTTGAACTTTGTCTGCCAATTCACCAATACTTCCTCTAATCCAGCTTCCTTGACTTTTGGCAAAAGTTAGATTTCGTTACGTTAAGACATTAAATTATTATGTTAGATAAGTGTCGTCTAAAAGTTAAACTAGCATAAAACAATGAGTAAAATCAATGATTATATGTACTAAATTTGTCCTAAAAATTTGTAGAAAGTAAAATAAAAAGTATCCAATTGAACAGAGGGATTTGCATATAAAGAAGATGTAGGTAGATAAATCTATAGATACTTTCCTTAAAACTTGCCACCAAGTATAACGAGGCTTCTTTGTTGCAGCTTCAACATGTTGATACTTCTTTTAAAATCAGTAAACGAAGATGAATGAAATCTATACAAATTTTTCGCGTCTCAAATAAACGTTTTACAAATTGTAACTGCTAGTGCATTTGTTCTAATTTCTAGACAATATTCTAATGCGACGATTTGTATATAAGGGCATTTTATGTAATTGTATCTTTATTATTACATGTACGATTGAATCGGACGTAGCAAAGGTTGAGCTTAAATGTAACACCCTAAAACCTGAGGCTAGGTTAATGGTAAAAATCCTAACTGATTATTTATTGGGCCTTTAGCGACGAATTGATGAACATTAATTTTGTAATCTTTAGCGATAATTATTAGGAACTATAAGTTGTAATTTAATGATAACAGTTATAAGTGATGTTAATTGTGATCTTTTAGTGACGATAAGCGTGAGCGATATTTTGTCGGCAACCTTTAGCGACGATTTTTACCAAAAAGTTATAGATTAGTAAAGCGGATTAGTTAAAATCTGAAATTAAGATTGGGGTTATTGAATAAGTAAAAATTTACAAAATATGATTTTTTTCGCCTAATCAACTCTTTATTTTTGGAAGCAAAATCAAAGAGGGAACAGGGGGAGACGAAGCTGGAGAAAATTGGTTCTTTGTGCTTCTAACTGATTTTTGGTTGCACACAACATTAGAAAAGAGAGGGAGAGAAGGGGAGACATTTCAGCAAATTGCTTCGAAGAAGAAAAAGAAAAAAGGAGAGAGAGAGAGAGTTAAATTTAAGTGATCGTATTGGTTATTAGAACCCCTACGTCGGTAAACACTGTTTAGCTTGCTCTGTAAAAAGCTTAGGACTCCTTTTATTTATCACCATATGTATTAATGGAATTGAGAAATTGAATTGATCAGAAGCTTTGATTTAAGTTTTGAAAGTTGGTTATTTGAATCGGGATTTTTATGTTACTAAGCAGCGATTGTTTTAACGCTTCGAGAGTTGGGGGCCTAAGGCTCCAAAAATTCCGAGGGGTTACTACTGGTATCTGATTATAGGTTTATGGTTCTGTAAACTTTAGAAGCGTGTGAGGAAAAGCCTAAGTTCCGACAAGAGGGTTAGGAAAAATCTTAATACCTTAATTGAACCTTAGTAGTGGTTAGATATCAGAGTGAGCAGCGAAAGTATAGTGGTTACATCGTTTGGTTTGAGGCTTTTATGCGTAAATATTTGTAGGAATTGGCTAAATAATTAGAGGACAACAATCTCAGGTACGTTCAATTTCGAGGATGAAATTTTTATAAGTGGAGGAGAATGTAACTGTTAAACCCTTCATATTTAAATGCTTAAATAAAATTAAAGAGTTTGGGACGTAATGGGTATTTTAAAATTTTAATTGTTTTAAGAATATAAATATATGTCTTTATGTATATGATAGTTATGTACATTCATAGAAGTACACCAAAGTTCAGAAAAGTCTCTAGAAAATCCCTAAGAAGAGCCTTTTGAGAGTTTGATCATTATTTCGAGGTAATTTTATTTTCAGGTATCGAATTAAGGTTTGTAGTTGGAATTCTTATGAATTTTTATTATTGTTAGAACCCTAATTGGAACCTTTGGGTAAATTAATTTTTAGGGCTTTTGATACAATTGGAGTGAAAAGATCAGATTTTGGGTTAAATTGCGCGATCGAAGGTAAGGGTTTACCGTTTTTGAATCTTAAATCAGCGTTGGGCCAATCATTCGTTCAATGGTTCAATATGTCTGCTTCAATTTATGTGCCATCACTGTATATTCGGTGCTGTAAATTTCGGATGTGTACGCCCTTTATCGATTTCTGTCCTATCATGATGCACGGTTGAAACTTTCCTTTTTGTGTATTGAGATCTTGAGTCCCATGCAACCAGTATATAGTCTTGATCTCTCTTACGTCTTAATTTCGTGCAACCTCTTACAGTTCAACGTTGCTTGGTGCCTCGACTATCGTGCCATGGCATAGCTTTCCTTTTATTGAGGTGTCAATGGGCCGGGCTTGGGCCGGCCCAGCCAGGGCCTATTGGGCCAGCAGAGAAAATGGGCCGGGCAAGAGAAATGGGATATCTAGGCCCTGCCCAAGCCTTGGCCCTAGGCCCAATTTTTAGGGGCGAGCTTAAGCCGGGCTCAGGCCCAACATTATTTTTTTTCCCAAAAATTCTTATTATTTATTTTCTACTCTGCCGAGGAATTAAAATTTAAATTGAATATAAATTTGTTCACAAGCCCTCCTCCTTTTATCCGGGCTTGAGACCGGCTGCTTGTGAAGTTACCCATTTTTAATATATATCTATATATATAAGAAAAATATTTATTTTACTTGTAAATAAAGACAAATTATAGGCCTTTTAAATTGGAAATATAAGAGAGAGAAAGAGCCATTCAAATGTCACTTATGCTTGTAGCAACCATTTAGAAGGCCTATCGCGACAGTTTAGTGATCAAGCTCAAGTAGTGAAATATGGAACTTAAATTTCACCTTCCAAGATTATGAAAGGTAACAATCTATTTTATCATTAATTAGAAAGTTTGATTTGTATATTAGAAACAACATTGTGATCATATGTATTATCTATTTGGTGTATTTGTAACAGAAGGTGAAGTACAGGGCCTTAATAGCTACTAGGGAGGCTCACAGTTTCCTGGTGCAATTATAAGCCAAAAAAGCATATACTTCTCTTAATCAGGAACATTATGACACCATTACTTCGAGACTAATAATAGGGGAGATAACTGTACCTTGGTCCTCAGATTCTCTCGTTATCTAAAAAAAAAATTCCCTGGCTAGAAAATCTCATATAGCGATAATTAATAGTCGCGATAAGCCTTCTAAATTGGCAATAATCTCGAATTTATAGCGACAAATTACTAGAAAGTATTAATCGCGAATATATCATGATTATTTGTAAGATTCGTGAGTATATATTAAATATCGTGATATGTAACGATTATATCGTGAGTTGAACTTCCCTTCTCTTGAAAAATGACAAGAGAAAAAAATCTCTCTTGGTGAGATACGAACCCAGGTATTACCAATAGTTAGTACAGTTTTGTTTCACCAGACCAAGCTACCATTCTCGCTTTATTTGAGCAAAAGTATATATATATTTTACTAAGCCACAAAGGGCAGGGCCGACATGGGGCCAAAAGCGGGCCAGGCCAGGCCCAAAAAAAAGGGCTGATTTCAGGCGTGGATAATTTTCCAAAAAAATAGGTCTGGCCTATTTAGGGCCGGGTTGGCCCGGCCCGCGGACTGCCGACCCATTTGACATCTCTAGTATATCATACGACAAAAAAAGTTACTGGGTACATCATTACTTTTTCTCTTTGGATGATGTAATGATTGTGCTTGCCAAACCTTTTTCTTTCTTTTTGTTCTTGCCTTGTCTGGTTCGTTGTAAGCTTCGTAAGGCTTGTCCATATGGCACATATTCTTAGGATTGAAATTTCATATGTATTTTTTTCTTCGTTACTCGTGTCGCATTTTTTTTTCAATGGATTAATTTTTATTGAGTCCGTTACTTTATCCTCTTCGATTTGAGCCTAATATTGAATAAGTTCTGGAACAGTTAGAAACATCATATAAGAATTATTTGTAAGTATTTATTATGTTTACACCTTACTAGCTTGTATAACCTACATAAGACACCCATTAGTTCTCATTGTCTAAATCGCTTCTTGACATTGCGGTAAACTATTGAATCTGTGCATTGTTAATTTCTGTGAGCCATGTCATGTGTATATGACTTTTCTATTTATGACTTACTTATGTGGATTGGAACGTGAGCTAACTCAGCGGGATGAGTTAGAAATCGCGATCTTATTTTCTGAACCCGGTTTCACGTGTCAGTGATGACATGTGTGACCTTACTCTGAATGGCTCTCTAGTGTCTGTCTTTGTACAATAATGTATTTTTGACATTTTGAAATTCTGTCTTTGTACAAAAATATATTTTGTCAATTTAAAAGGGGACTGGATTGCAGGGCTAGCAGCACGATTTAGAGCTAGTAATTTTATATCAGAGCCAGTATTAGTAGTTTAGTTTTGCATTTAGTTTGGTTATTTTTATAACATACAATAGGATGACCTATGTGGATTTGGAATTTATTTTGGAACTCCGTGTCGGAGTAATTTGGATCATGTAAATGCCTTAGGATGCTATGATATTTATTGATGTATTTTTTGGGTTAATTAGTACATGCTCTGAATGACAATTTAGGGTGACTTTTTGAAATTATTTTGAGATTTTTTGACTCTATTATTTGATATTAACGCTCCAAAAATTTGTGATGTTACAGTAACACTAAAAAACCTAAGACTAGTTTAATGGTAAAAATCCTAGTTGATATTTATCATATCTATAGCAACAAATTGGTGAGCATTAGTTTTGTGATCTTTAGCAATAATTTTTAGGAACTATAAGTTATAATTTAACGATAACAGTCATAAGTTATGTTAATTGTGGTCTTTTAGTGACTATCAGCACGAGCGATATTTTATTGGCAACCTTTCGTGACGATTTTTACCAAAACTTGTAGATTAGTGAAGCAGATTAATTAAAAATCTAAATTAAGATTGGGGATATTGAATAAGTAAAAAGTTACAAAATCTAATTTTTATGCCTAGTTTTGGAAGCAAAATCAAAGAAGAACAGGGGGAGAGGAAGCCAAAGATAATTGGGTCTTTGTCTTTATACTTGATTTTCACTTACACACGGAATTAGAAAAGAGAGAGGGAGAAGGGGAGAAATTGGGCCAATTGCTTTGGTTACGATTACCAAAAAAAAGGGAAGAAAAGACCATTAGGGAAGAAGAAGAACCGAGCGAGCGAGCGCGAGAGAGAGAAGATAACTAAAAGGAGAGAAAAATGGATAACTAGAAGAAGTTCTGGAAAAAAAAAAAGGGGAATAGGAGTAGAGTGAGAGAGAAACTGGGTAATATGGGACTGATTCGGCGAAGAAAAAGCGATGATTGGAATCCGGTGAGGAGCGTGCATTATCGTTAAACATCTACGTCATTTTTCCCTCGATTAAATATAAGCAGGAATTATTGATTTTAGTGAGGATAGGAGCTGAAATGTGACAGTGCAGTATGTGCGCGTGTTTGATGTAATTCTAGGCTGTGCATTGATAGCCGTGCACTCTCTCTCTCTCTCTCTCTCTCTCTCTCTATATATATATATATATATATATATATATATATATCTGTGTGTATATAGTATGCGAATATGCAGACTACGGGAAATGTTTGTGTTTGAAGTGCCTATGTGAGAAGGAATGGGAGAAAGAGCCATGCATGGGAGAAGAATGTGTGAATAGTCAGGCCACCGTGAATAGCAGTGAGTGTAACTGTGTGTACGTGTGGGGTGGTGAAGGGCTGAAATTTCAGCTGTGATGTAGTGTATGTGCACGTGAAAAAAAAAAGGAAGAAGAAGGGGGTATGTGAGAAGGGTGAAAAAGGAAAGCCATAGCTGTGTGTGTGTGTGTGAGAGAGAGAGAGAGAGTGAGTGAGTAAAGTGTTTGTTTGTAAGAAGGAAGAAGGTTTGCAACGCAGCCATGTTTGTGTGTGAAATAAGTCTTAAAAGGGGAGTAAGAAAATGGAAGTGGTGTGTGTATGTGTATTTTTTTTTTTTTTTTGTCGGGGGGGGGGGGGGGGGGGGGGAGAAGGAATGAGTGAACATATGAGTATAAGTGTGATTCTAATTCTGGGAAGAGGACTGTGCGGAATGGAAGAGAGGAAGAAGAAGATGGTGGGGCTATTAATGGGTTTGTGCAATGGGATCGTACACTATACTTGCATAGTTCTACCTTGTGCACGTGGGACAACTTGCAGCTGTCATGAATTAGGATAATATTAGAATTACTCGTAAAATTTTAAATTTTTCTAAAATTGTTTAGTATTGTTAATAATTTTCGCAAATTCAGTTTTTCAAAAAATTATTTGGAGTCTTTAAAATTCATATTAAATTCTAAAAAAAATTACAGTAATGTTTTTAGGATACAAAGAAGTTTGAGTGTCATAAATTTTAAGGTTGATTTGGTACTATTATTTGTTTCGCATTTGATTTAGCGAAATAGATGATTTTAAAGTAATTGTGATACTTTGTAAATTTCAATTTCAGTATTTTCCTTATACATTGTAAGGCTATTAGTAAACTGTGGGACTTTGATTTGAGTTAGAAATATTAATGTTGTTTTTGGACTTTTTTGGTATTTTAGAAAATAATCTTAATTCGAAACTATTTGAAAATTCAGAAAGTTTATAGTTTTAATTTGTTATACTATTTTAAGCCACAAAATTCATTCGAGAAATTTAATGAATTTTTTATATCATAATACCTTGAGGAGTGTTCGGGGTTATTGGTTAAGGCCGTACGTGGAACCCGTTTTAATCTAGAGTGTGTGAGAGTATCGCAGTGAGCAACATTTAAGAACTAATATTGGATTTATAGTGTTATGAGGCTAGACTTTGTTCTAACAAGTAATTTCTTAATTTAGGATAATTCGAGGAATTTGAACGAGGTTGAATAGCAACGAGCGCATAGCTTGGATTGATGTAAAGAATTTCATTTGAACCCTATTTCATCACTCTAAATTTAAAGGTTTTAATATAACATTTTTACGAATTCCACTGAACTCTAATTTTATAACTGTCATTAAATTATTAATTTAATTATTCAAGATGGTTTAGCTGCTGCAGGTGATATTCTTCTCAAAATGAGGGGTATGGCAGCGTTTGTTAATAGTTCGGGTCCGAGAACACAACAATTTAAACCATTGTGTGGTCAACACAATATGCCTCGCAGGAGAGCAATTACAGATGTGACCTATATGTGGAACTCTACATATCATATGCTTTTACATATTCTGGCATACAAAGAAGTCTACACGCATTTTCTACTAACCACGTTCCCAGGAGGCTTGCCAACTCTCACAAAATGGCAGATGGCTACATACCTATCCGAATTTTAGAGGTATTTTACACGTCTACCAATTTATTGTCTAGTATGTACTATCCTACCTCTCCTATCGCTGTAATAGAAATCCTCAAGATGGCTATAATGCTAACAAAATGGAGATATGTAGGACCCTTTCAAGAAATAGTAAAAGAGATTAAAAAAAATTAATAAATATTGGAAGAAACTACTTATTATTTTTATTGTGGCTACTTATTTAGATCCTAGGTTAAAGTTGCATGGCATGAACGTGTCGATACAAGAGATTGTAAGACTAATGACCTACACAGAAGCAGACACAACCAGACTCACAGTGAAAATGAGTAAGACATTTGAAGATCTGTTCAACCTCTAACATAATTCTGCTAATGTGCACGGGCGAGCTTCGTCATCGACTGGTGAGATGTATTATGCGCCATACCTTATGGGCCTCAAACATCTAGTAGCAAAACAACTATCAGGTGAGGGTACTTCCAATATAACAGGTTCGTCTACTTTTTTCTCTTTTAATGAGATTAGTTTATATTCTAATTCTGATCATTATTCTAATTTATCAATGCAAGATCAGATTAATTTAATCTATTTAATTTTTGGAAATAAAATCAAAATATGTATAAAAACATTTTCCCAATTGCATGGGATGTACTGTCGATGCAAGCCTCCAAGGTTGCTTCAGAGTCGGCATTTTCAGCGAGCGAGGGAGTTTTGGATGACATGAGGAGTCTTCTTAACCCCAAGTCACTCGAGCTATGTGTATGTTGGAAGGATTATCTTGTTGCGAAATACCACAAGCAAGATAAATAGATTGATGATGGGAGGAGCAGTGACTCGGACGTTAAAATACTTCCGGATGATTAGGTAATTTCTCTTTAATTTTCTTTTCTCAAGTTTTTAGAATTAAATTTTTCACAATATATATATATATATATATATATATATATATATTTGTATATATATAATAGGTAACTTCGCCTTTTTGTTTACAAGCAGCCGGTCCCAAGCCCAGATATAAGGAGGAAGGCTTATGAACAAATTTATCTTCAATTTAATTCTATCAGTTTGAATATTTGAATGCTAGAAATATTATTGTATACACACATATTACTACATATATGTGTGCATGTCTAGGCATTTTTAGTTGCTTTACTTGCTTGCATACACATATATTTGATAATATGTAAACACACATATTACTATATGTGGTAATATGTATAGACACATTATTACATTACAATTTGCTTACATAATAACAAGAAATTATCGCAATTAAAGTCTTTACTTTGAATAACAAGAAATTAAAAAAAAGGTTGGGCCCGGCCCAAGCCGGCCCTAAATATTGGGCCTAGGGCCAGGGCTTGGATTGGGCCTAGATACCCCTCTTCTCTAGCTCGGCTCAGCCCGGCCCTTTTTCCCACCACAGTGGCCCGGCCACGGCCCATTTTCACTTCTGGCCCACTGGGCCGGCCCAAGCCCGCCCTATTGACACCTCTAGGAATACCCTACAAGTTACTAATAAAGAAATTCCCTAAGAGACTATGAACTATTTCAATTGCAATGAGTCCTTTAGGGACATGAATACTCGTTTTAATAACATTATGAATCCTTCAAAGCAATTAGGTAAAGAATTTATAATGATGATCTTGCAAGAAAAGTAAATGGGTCTTTACCAAGGGCTTCGGATGGAAAAATCATTGCCATCCAAGAAACTCAATACTTTTCTAGTTGATGAATTTATGTGCTTGACGTATGAACCGCAGCTCAAGTCATTTGATTAAGAGGACACCAAGAAAAACGGATACTTTGAGTTGCTCTTAAGGCTTTATCCTTAAATAATGGGCCAAGTGATGACGAAGAGGATGTTACTATGATTGCAAAGGGCTCTTAAAATTCTTTAGATTTAAGAGAAGTGGTGAAAAAAGACAACAAAGCAATAATAATGGACAACATGAAGAGAAGCTTTTGCTATAGAAGCCATAAGCCTAGACATATCAAAGCGGATTGTCTCATATACAATAAGGAGAAGAAGGAAAGAAGACATTTATGGGAGATAGTTCAAAGAAGAAAATTTTTCAAGAAAGAGAACAAGGAAAAGGAAAGAGCGTGAATCTCAAGCATAATCCAACATGGAGTGACTTTGAAATGAGTAATGATATAAATAAGATGAATGATCAGGCTAATGTATACTTCATAGCCCATGAACATAAGGTAAACTCTTCTGCCAATAGTGAGTGACAAAAACCTTGAAAATACATAATAGCTTATATGAGGAGTCAATGATACATTTTAAAGGCAATATCCTAGTATCTGAACAACTTATTAAGGTTAACAAGCAAATAAAGAAATTGAAAATTGGAAGTAAAAGTTGCATGGCAAGAATGATTATATCTAGCCACCATTCACAACCACCAGCCCTATTTGCCATTCAAACCAGCCCCATGTAGCGTCACAGCCATCAGCCCCGCCCACAACCGATGCCACCATCTATCCACCCATAGTCGCTGTTATCTGTCTGACCCACAATTGTCACTGCCGCCTGCATCACCCACAATGCCACCGTAACCTGCTCCATCCAATTGCCATGTCGCCATCATCCCCACTAGCTTTAAAGAGAACTTTAAGGCTTTCCTTCAACACTGCAAGCCATCATCCTCACCGTATTGCGTCGCAACCATCAGCCCAGCCAATCCTGCTGCCACTATAAGCCCCACCTTATTTCAGCGGCATACTCACATAGGTAAGGCATTCTGCAATTGCCTTAACCATGGATCATGCCCCAATTCGCACCATCTACATTTTCTATCTCTTCCTTTTTGTCTTGAACTTGTCCGGACTATTTATCATGTACTCATTTCTTAAAATTCTTTCTACTTTTTCAGTTTTAACCCTGGATTCTACCTCTTTTCCATCCTCGCACCCTTCTTTCTTCCCAAACCTCTTCATTCTCTGCCTCTATCACTTAGTTTTTCCTACTACTCTCATAATAGTTCCCCATTAGAACCCCTTACCTATTCCTTTTAAGGATTATTTTTCAACTCTCCTCATTTTATCCCACCTTTCATATTTTTCTGTCATCGTCTAATGAGGGAAATTAGGACAACTCATCAAATTCCCTGACATCCTTGTCCGCCTTTCTATCCTTCCTCTTAGCAGGAAAAACGTGTCTCCTACTTGTTCTGCAATTTTAGCAAAAATATTTATCATCAACATGTTACTTGTGCCTATTCCAGGCAACGTAGGCCAAATAAGCTACCCACCTCAACTTGTTTTGCCCATTCTTAACAACTTAAAACTCTTCTTGTAGATATGACCAGCGAAAATTATCTTTTTGACATTTTCCCACATCTTGTTATTTCAACTATCTTCTCTGTCTCTCGTATTCATGTAGTTGTCTACACTAGACCATTTCCCTTCCGTGGGATTTTACCCGGACGGGCATCCTGAAAGTTCTAAGATCTACATTCTTTACTTCCTTTTACTGGGGCTGTCATAATAGCAACCACCAGTTGTACCGTTAGAACTCCCACAATCTTTTTGTAGAAGTCTCACTAGCTCTTTCTTAAGGTCTTCTTGACCTAATACAACTCTCTGCTTATTCCTTCCACCTACATCCTCAATATTCACCATAATCACTTCTATTGAGGGCCCCGCTCGATTGGGAACCTCTCTCTCTTTTCGAGGAAGGAGTATCACAATAGTTGAACTTGCACACCATAATATTAACCTTCACGCTCAAACAGCTAATGGTTTTCATCACTAAACAACATTTTTCTGCAATATTATGTAAATAAGACTAGTTCCCCATCACCCTTCCCCTTCTCAATCACAACTTTAAGTCCGATTTCAAAAGCGAACTCCACCCTTATTCGTACACACTATCAACCTCAAAGAAGCCATAATGCCCCCTTAACAATTTCAGGCTTTAATGACTGTCTCTTAGAATCAATTGTTGTTTGTCCTCTAGTATTGCCCTATCAGGAGGGTAATCACAAATAACATGTCGTATTTTTTCGAGTGACCCGCATACTGGCGTCCATCGTCTCCCTTAATATATAATTCAATACTTACTTCATGTCCTCTCATACAATTTTCAATCTCTTTATTGTTTAGTAACATCTTTTCCAAAAGTCCATCAAAATGTTACTCATTCCCACTCTCAGCTCCTCATTCCTTCATTCCAGGTTTACACAATAAAAGTGTACAACCTTATCCATCTCTTTAACATGTCCACTTATTTCAATTCCTACTGGAACTTTATCCGGTTCTTTCACTCTAATTCCATGTCATATACGTCCTCATCAAGATCCTTTTTTTTAGGTCCGAGACCGCAATCTTATCATCATCAAACCACCCTATCCCCTAATTTAGCCTCCTACCACCTCATAATCATCAAAATAATGCTACTTAATAAAAATATGCATCTCGTTCACCGTATTTTTTTAAAATTACATTTTACCCCCTTAACTTTCCAAAATTACATTTTCATCCCAAAACCACACTAACCTTCTATTTAGCTCCCCAACACTTAATCATCACCAACATATTGCTACTTAATAAAAATGGCACCTCTTAATTAATTAAACTTACGGTTAGATTAATTTTTGGTACTTTCTAGGGTATCACATTAAATTTCCTCAAGCGAGTAAATTTATCAAAATACCCCTAGGCTTGTGTAAAATTACCAAATTACCCCGCGCACTCTATAATGCAATAAGATATCCCGAAGTTCATAATAAATTCTTATCAAATACTTTTATAGCTTAAAGCAGCATAATAAGTAAAAAGTATGAAATTTTCTGAATATTAAATACAATAAAAACCCATAAATAGCTATAATTGCCTCTAGTAAAAATAAAGTTCCATAATTTTTGTAACAACTTTAAAATATACATTAAAATTATATAAATTGAAACCAAAATTTAAAAGGCATTAAAATTATTTTTAAATTATTTGTCTTGCTAAAAATAATGCGATAGGGAAATGATTACAAATCAGCTCTAAAAATCATCAAACTTAAATTAGGACTTATTTATACTATAAAAACATTTCTCTAATTTTTCCAAAACTTTTTTCCGAGTTTTAAGGACTCCAAAAGATTTTACAAATCTGAATTTATAGAATATAAAAAAAATACACACGATTTCAGAAAATCATAAAATTTTGCCACATATTCTAATATAGTCTAAAGTATTATACTTAAAAATGTGACATGCTAATAATCATTGTGCACTACCCAACTCACGTGCAGAACTTTGCACAAACTTCTGGTACACCTATGCAAGCACAGGGTACCACTTTTACAGTACTTGAACTTAAACCCATTTCATTCTCTCCTTTATTCTATATGCCCACTCTCTAGCTCCCTCACAAACCACTCACAGCTCACAACCTTACAATGTTATTCACTCAGCACCCCATATATACATCAACTCACTCACATATCACACACACAATGACCAGTATACACACACCCACACACCAAACACACATCAAATATTCACCCGTGCACACGACTCACTCACACACACACACACACACATAACTGCCTAGGCAGGTTCACAAAAACACTCAAATGCATACAGACGCACAGACACAGCACACGCACTAACGCACGCACAAAAACACTCAAATGCAGTTGTATGCAATTGGTTACTCTTTAGAGAGCCCTCTTCTCAAATCATAGCGAAACCATTCATGCAATGTTGCCAATACTGAAAGAAATTGAATGTGCTGTGATCATGTCATACAATTAGAACATGGCATGGACAAATACAGGGATATACAATCATGGTTTGTTTTTCCAGCATATTATGTGTCCTTGAAAGAAACTATATAGAAGGATTGGTGTTCTCGATTTATAAGTGATGCCAAGGAAAGTGGGTTCGCAGTCGACGTGGAGGTGCCACAAAGAATGCAGTCCGAGTCAGATGCCAAGTATGTTGATGTGAGACACAGCAAGGGCGGAGCAAGGGCAGAGACCAAGGGCTTTCCAGACAGAGCTTGAGGATGGCAGTGCTGCGAAGGGCGATGGCGTAGGGTGAATACACGACGACAGTCACAGTCCGATGCTTAGAAGGTCCAAAGTCAGGGTCCTGTATGTTTCTCTCTAGGATTCTAGAGTGAGAAAGTGAGAGTGTTCTGAAAATGTCCAACTGTCCAAATGAATTCTCAAGACCTCTATTTATAGAGGTTAAGATGATGACATCATCACTCGACACGTGGCGCTCCCCGGGAGTGACACGTCATCGAGGGGTCCACAGCTGTCGGTACTCTACGGACTATTGAATCGCATATTCACCCCACCTGCCCCGTACAGCGTCGCTCTGTCTATCTGGAAAGACTGGCTCCCACACCGTCGATGTGGCCAGAGAAACCCCTTGATCTAGCCTTCAATCCAAGCCCTTGTAGAGTCCCACTAAGTACGTCAAGAGATACGCAGAGAACCTGACAGTGGTGAGGGTTGCCCCTGTAGCCAACTGTCAGTCGGACTAGGCGCCATGCCCTCCAAGGACCTGCTCCTATCCCGGAGTGACCTGGGCGTCATTGCCCTGGTGGTGTTGACGATCAATGGTAACATGAGTGGACATGCTCGCAACTCAGTGCTCAGGGTCCGTGGCGAGGGGTCCTCATGTCGGAACCACCCCCATGACTGTGATGGTGATGGCTTTAAGGTTGGGAGCCCATCCTGTAATTGATTGTTCCGGCGATGGCTTTAAGGTTGTGAGCCCATCCCGTAGTTGATTATGCTGTCGATGGCTTCATGGTTGTGAGCCCATCCCGTAGTTGATTGTGTCGGCGATGGCTTCAAGGTTGTGAGCCCATCCCGTAGTTGATTTTGCCGGCGATGGCTTCAAGGTTGTGAGCCCATCCCGTTACAAGGGGTCCTTGTGCCGGAGCACTATGAACGGAGCCCCCCGTGATGCTGCACACTCCGGAGAGTGGGTCGAAGCATGTTCCACATCCATGGCCGGGGCGCATGGTGTGGTGAATAAGTGTGATGCCCGAAGGCCTGTATCATGATTGTTGCGCATGAGCGCGGCGACGAACGTCGCAGGGACAATACTTGGTGCCGGAGCACATGTCATGAGAGTGGTTCGGCGACGAACGTCGCGAAGCAATACTTGGTGCCGGGGCACGTGTCATGAAAATGGTGCACGGGCGCGGTGACGAACGTCACGGAGCAATACTTGGTGCCGGGGGCACGTATCATGAGAATGACGCATGGGCGCGGAGACGAACGTAGTGGAAACAATACTTGGTGCCGGGGCACGTGTTATGAAAGTGGTGGGGCGACGAACGTAGCGAAGCAATACTTTGTGCCGGGGGCACATGTGATAAGAATGGCGCATGGGTGCGGCGACGAAGGTCCTGGAGCATATACTTGGTGCCGGGGCACATGTTATGAAGATGGCGCATGGGCGCTGCGACAAACGTCTCGGAGCAATACTTGGTGCCGGGGCACATGTTATGAAGATGGCGCATGGGTGCGGGGACAAAGGTCGCGGAACATATACTTGGTGCCGGGGCACAAGTTATGAAGATGGCGCATGGGCGCTGCGACGAACGTCGTGGAGCATATACTTGGTGCCGGGGCACATGTGATAAGAATGGTACATGGGTACGATGACGAAGGTCGCGGAGCATATACTTGGTGGCGGGGCACATGTGATGAGAATGGCACATGAGTGCGGCGACGAAGGTCGCGGAGCATATACTTGGTGGCGGGGCACATGTGATGAGAATTGCACATGAGTGCGGCGACGAAGTTCGCGGAGCATATACTTGGTGCCGGGGCACATGTGATAAGAATAACACATGGGTGCGGCGACGAAGGTCGCGGAGCATATACTTGGTGCCGGGGGCACGCATCATGAAGATGGCGCGGCGACGAACATCGCGAAGCAATACTTGGTGCCGTGGGCACGTATCATGAAGATGGCGTATGGGCGCGCTTCGGGTGTCCCGAAGACGGTATATGAGCTGAGTGTACCTGTCATAACAAGATAATGAATGCAATCATGTAGTAATGACAAAGTTGGAAGTGATGGTACGCGGTCGTCAGACGACGGACATCGCGAGGTTGATGGACGACGGACGTCGCGAGGATGATAGAAGTCGGACGTCGTGAGGTTGATGCATGACGGACGTTGCAAGGTTGATGCACGACGGACGTCGCGAGGATGATGGACGACAGACGTCGCGAGGTTCATGCACGACGGACGTCCCGAGGTTGATGGACGACGGACGTCCCGAGGATGATGGACAACGAACGTCGCGAGGTTGATAGACGACAGACCTCACGAGGTTGATGGACGACGGACGTCGCGAGGATGATGGACGACGGACTTCGCGAGGATGATGGACGACGGACGTCGCGAGGTTCATTCACGACGGACCTTACGAGGTTGATGGACGACAGACGTCGTGAGGATGATGGACGGCCGATGTCCCGAGGATGATGCACGACGGACGTCGCGAGGTTCATGCACGACGGACGTCGCGAGGTTCATGCACGACGGACGTCGCGAGGTTGATGCATGACGGACGTCGCGAGGATGATGCACGACAGACGTCGCGAGGTTCATGCACGAACGTCCATAAACATCGCAGAGGTGCAAAGACTTGAGAAAACAAGTGCGTGAGGGAGCGGAGGCCATAGGCCAAAAATGGGGGAAGGACAAGGCCACCACCCCTGGGGAGGCTGAGGCCGAGGCCGACCCTAAGGGTGGCCAAGGCCAATGGCCAACTCCCATGAAGGGAGGCCAAGGCCACTCCCCCTTTGGGAGAACTTTGGGCGCGCCGACGGAAGGTTTTTTTGATGGGCAATGACAAATCCGAAAGTTGCATTGCGACGAGCGTGTCGACATGAATCATACCCATGTGACGAACAAGGTGCCTAAGTCACATATGAAGTGTATGAAGTGAACAAAGTACGAAAGGGACTTTGTACGAGGAGTGAACAACTGGGGGGGAAAGGCCAAGGCCAACACCCCATGGAGGCCGAGCCGACCCCATGGCCTTGGGGGAGGCCGAGGCCGACCCCATGGGGTTGGCCAAGGCCTATGCCCTTGACCCCGTCTCTTCAGTTGCGCCAACGGTCGATGTTTTTGGTGAAAAGGTGCTCAGGTGGTCGTGGTGCGACGAACGTTATACTGTGAGTCAGGGTAGCATGAAATAATTGGTGACTAAGTCGCGCGTGAGGCGTGTTAAGCAAAGAATGCTCGTGACTTGGGTGCGCACACTTTGACCAGTTCGAAGCGTTGAATACTGTGCTTATGCGGACGTGTCATGCACAATGGAACTCCATGTGGACCTTTGAGTGCGACCAGAATAGGTTGGGAACAATAAGCATAACATCTCTCATGATATCTAAAACTCAAGCTTCAACATTTGTTAACAGTGGCGTATGCCTGCAATTACGCATTTCAAAACATTGGCCGGCAGTATGAACATTACACTAACTAAATTTATATGTCAAGAAAACCTAAATACAACAATATAATAGCTCATAAAAGTCCTATCACCATATCTTCTTGGGTTCAAGTCTAAAAATGGAATTTTGGTGTTGAGTACTAGTTACTATGGCCTAGCTCAAACCAGATGAACTACAAGATATGTATTAGCCCAAAGCTCCAACTACGATGACTATTCTAAAATTGCCAATTCCAATTGTCTCTGTGTGTTAATCAAATCTTCTACTTATATTCATAGTGTTAAGTACAGCAATTAGATTAGGCCCTCAAGTCGATAAAGCCGCACACTGTTTTGGAACAATCTTGCTACTCGTATTAAGTATTAACTCATCAAAACAAAGGCATAACAGGACTCGATTTTTTGTTTTCTAAGACCAATTGACCACCTACATTTTGTAGTAAAGGAGCATAACGATCCCCGATCCTTGAACCACCAAAACAGGGATTGATGCATTTAACATGCAATTCTCTATGTTTGTTTGTTCAAAGTAACTAAAAAAACACAATGGTCCTATCTCTCCACCTGTATTGCTGTATCTTCCAGAAAGAATTGTAAAACACGAAATTTGCTCAATGAGTTAATTTGATCAGTCCTTTAAGAGAACACACAGTCAGTTGATAATTCATGGTATTCTAAGGCATTAATACTGAAGTACGAGCTCAACAAAACCAGATAATAAACTGAAGTCAATCTACATACAGAGTGTCAAGTACTATATAAAAACACCAGAGGGAGGAGAACCCTGTTAAGTATATAAACACACAATGACTATCAAAGATAAATGAAAAAGGTTTCCTTTTGCTAGACCCATCTTTCCTAGTTTCTTTCTTGTAGCAACATCCAGAGATATTCATCTTTATATGCATTAGTCCTGGAAAAACATTTGTGTTACAAAAAACAGATATGCCTGGAAAAGCAGATATACATCTTTATATGCCAATTAAAGATAAAAAGCCATCTGTGCCCTGTCTAACAAAATAATGACTCAAACCAGATATACAGACAAGAGGAATGGCAAGCATAGGCTTCTGGATGTCGGAGGAGGAGGAGGAGAAGAAAAAGGGATCGAAACGAACGCTTCTGGTAATCAAGTTTCAATCTCAGATTAGATTGCCATCTGTGTCATAGCTGAAAGCAAGATTAGCACGGTTTAGAGTTCTGAAGACAATGGAATGCACAGAGCAGTTGACTCAGGACTCTGCGGGATACCCCAAAGTTCCTGTATATGCTTGCTATTTTTGGCATAAATGTTATCTCTGTTTACTAATTGAGATTGCATCGACTTTCTTTGCCTGTATCCCCGACAAACTCATTGTGCTACACAGTTTACTCATTGCAATCAAATGTTGACCCGCTAAAACCCCCTTTCAAAGTATCCAAAACCTAATCTTCACCCTATATATTCTCCTTCGCAGAAAGTGACATCTGAAATTTTCCTTCACTGAGCTTGGACCACCAGTTTATCCATGGGTTCACATGCACTTGTGGATAAACATGTATGGCTCGTACCATTTCAATCTTCTGATTCTCATGACTCCAAATCTCATCTTAAATTCTCCATTCTCTTTACCCTCCTAATTGTTTCACCATACGTTGTGATGGATAGAAGAAGAGAGAAGAAGGTATGAGTGATCGACAAAAAAAAAATAAGAAGAATGTCCTACCTAGAAGTTGATCTTCACTGAAATTCTTGTTGCCCCCCAAAATCTCATTCGAAATAGGTTTTGTGCAATTCGATCTGGACCAATTGCCAAAATTCTGCCCGCGAATTACTCCCGCCTGATCGTCGACCCCTATCCCCACGGTAATCAGCCGTGGGGTTTGCGTTTGAGAGATTCAATCGCCAAAGCTGTGCAAGGTAACCTGATTTCCCACACAATTCCCACGGTAAGCACCGTTGCAATTGGGTTCCAATTTTGAGCAGAACAAATGGCCACGGTTCTATCTTAACCGTAGGTCTAAGGGGGACTTGTATCTACGGTTCCCTTTACACCGTAGGCTGTTTTGTCACTATAGATTGGTTTTCTTGTAGTTCCAGTTAATCATGTGTGACCAAAGCCTTGCAAGCAACACTATGGTAGAGAATGTTTGATGTGTGCTACAGAGAAGGAAGGTAACCAGATCATGACAAGCATACACTCTGGAGCTGCAAACCTCATATGAATGGTCAGATGTTAGACAACAAAATCCTCCGTCAAGGTTACTACTGGAGTATCATGGAAGAGATGGTGTAAATAATGTGCAGTAAGTATCATAAGTGTTAGATATATGCCAACCTACAAAATCTCCCCTTAGCAATTGCAAAACATGACATAACCTTGGCCTTCTACAGTATGGGGGATAGATATAATTAGGAAAATCAGTCCGAAGGCATCCAGAAGACATGAGGTCATACTCATTGCCATTGAATATTTCACAAAGTGGGTAAAAGTTGCTTCTTTTGCTATTTTATGTTAAGAGAGTGGAACACTTCACCATGACCAATATCATATGTCGTTATAGTGTCCCACATGAGCGTGACAATGGTGAGATGACAGATTTGATGCAACAAAATGACATTACTGGGTGACGATCTTCCCTTTACTAGCCACAGACTAATGGGCTTGTGAAAGCCACCAACAAGGATATTATAAGTAGAATGGTGGATTCATTCCACAGATAACCAGAAAAGCTTCCTTGTGCCCTCTGGAGCTATTGGACATCTGTATAAACATCTATTGAGGCTTTGCCTTACTCTCTGGGATACAGGATGGAAGTCATTCTACCCATAGAGCTAGAGGTGGCTTCCCTTCGAGTTCTCCTTAAAAATAAGATACTTGAGGAAGATTCGGGTCCACAATCAATTTGAAAATTAGCACCAGCGGATAAGAAGAGGATAAAAGCTATTTATTACACTTAGGGATACCAATGTCAGCTTGTGGATCATTTAAATGGCGCATCATGGAGCATGTTATGAAGGAAAGAAATTTGGCATTGAAAGAAAATATCTGTCAGGTCTAGAAACCTTGGGGTAAGTTCGAGCCCAATTGATCAGGAGCCTATGTGGTTAAACAAATCATGTTTGAAGGAGCAGTATGTTTCATAGACTTAGTTATCTCAGTCTGTCAATTTGATTAGGTTGAAAAAATATCATGCTTATAGTGAATATTGTAAATGAACTACGAATAATTTTGTTCCCAACCTATTCTGGTCGCACCCAAAGGCCCAATAGGGGTCCCGCTCTGCACATTGAACCGGTCAAAGTGCGCACGCTCATGTCACGTGTATTTCTTGCTTCGAACGCCTTAGTCACCAATTATTTTACGTGAGCGTGACTCACGGTACCACGTTCGTCGCGCCGCGACCACCCAAGCACCTTTTCACCAAAACCATCGACTGATGGAACAACCGGAGCGACGGGGTCAAAGGCATGGGCCTTGGCCAACCCCATGGGGTCAGCCTCGGCCACCCCCAAGGCCATGGAGTCGGCCTCGGCCTCCATGGGGGGTCGGCATTGGCCTCCATGGGGGGTTGGCCTTGGCCTTCCCCCCCGGTTGTTCACTTTTCGCGCAAAGTCCCTTTCACGCTTTGTTCGCTTCATACACTTTGTATGTGACCTTGGTACCTTGTTCGTCACATGGGTACGATTCACGTCGACACGCTCGTTGTAATGCAACTTTCGGATTTGTCATCGTCCATCCAAACACCTTCCGTCGACGCACCCAAAGTTCACCTAAAGGGGGAGTGGCCTTGGCCACCCCCAAGGGTCGACCTCAGTCTTCCCAAGGGGTCGGCCTCGGCCTTCCCAAGGGATAGGCCTCAGCCTCCCTAGGGGTGGTGGCCTTGACCTTCCCCCAATTTTGGCCTATGGCCTCTGCTCCCGTACGCACTTGTTTTCTCAAGTCTTTGCACCTCCGCGATGTTGACGGACGTTTGTGCATGAACCTCGCAACGTCCGTCGTGCATCAACCTTGCGACGTCCGTCGTGCATCAACCTCGCAACGTCCGTCGTGCCTCAACCTCGCGACGTACGTCGTGCATCAACCTCGCGATGTCCATCGACCATCAACCTCGCGACGTCCATCATCCATCAACCTCGCGACGTCTATCGTCCATCAACCTCGCGACATTTGTCTCGCATCAACCTCGGGACGTCCGTCGTCCGTGACTGCATACCGATCCCGCAATGCCCATCGCCCAAAGTTGCGCACTACCACCGAATGACCCGTCGCCGACGATCGCGTACCATCCCTCCCAACTTTGTCATTACTACATGTTGCATTCATTATCTTGTTATGACAGGTACACTCAGCTCACATACCGTCTTCGGGACACCCGATGCACGCTCGTGCGATGGCTCCGCGACGTTCGTCGCCGCGCCCACGCGACACTTTCATGATCTGTGCCCCCGGCACCAAGTATTGCTTCGCTACGTTCGTCACCCCGCCCGTGCGCCATCATCATGATATGTGCCCCCGGCACCAAGTATGGCTTAGCAACGTTCGTTGCCACACCACTTTCATAAGATGTGCCCCCGCAACAAGTATTGTCTCCGCGACGTTCATCGCCGCGCCCATGCGCCATTCTCATGACATGTCCCCCGGCCCCAAGTATTGTCTCCGCGACATTCGTCGCCGCGCCCATGGGCCATTTTCATGACATGTGCCCCGGCACCAAGTATTGCACCGAGATGTTCGTCGCCGCGCCGGTGCGCCATCGTCATGATACGTGCCCCCGGCACCAAGTATGGCTTAGCAACGTTCGTTGCCACACCACTTTCATAACATGTGCCCCGGTACCAAGTATTGTCGCCGCGCCCATACGCATTCTCATGACATGTGCCCCGGCACCAAGTATTGTTCCACGACGTTCGTCGCTGCGCCCGTGTGCCATTCTCATGATACGTGCCCCCTGCACCAAGTGTTGTCTCCGCGACGCTCGTTGCCGCACCCGTGCGCCACTTCCATGACATATGCCCCCGGCACCATACGCACTATGTCGCGCCCATGTGCTGCGCCATCTCCATGATATGTGCCCCCGGGCTCCCTGTCACACTATAGTGCCCTCGGCACCATACTCACTCAGCCACGCCCATGTGTCTCTCCACTGATACGGCCCTGCCCAAGGTTCTCTGTCACAATGTCATGCCCCCGGGCACCATACACACTTCATCGCGCCCGTGCGCCAACTTCCATGACATGTGCCCCCGGCACCAGGTATGGTCTCGCGATAGTTGTCACTCCAGGTATGGTCTCACGATAGTTGTCACTGCGCCCATGCGTCACAATCATGTTACAGGCCTCTGGGCATCCCACTTATTCACCAAACCATGCGCCCCTGCCATGGACGAGGAACATGGTTCGACCCATTCTCTGGAGTGTGTAGCATTCCGGGGGGCTCCATTCGTAATGCTTCGGCACGAGGAACCCTCGCAGCGGGATGGACTCGTTACCACAAAGTCATCGCCGTCACAATCACGGGGGCTCCGTTCGTAGTGCTTCGGCTCGAGGACCCCTCGAAGCGGGATGGACTCGTTACCACAAAGTCATCGCCGCCACGGGATGGGCTCGTTACCAAAAAGCCATTACCGCCTTCATTCTGGGGGGCTCCGTTCGTAATGCTTTGGCACGAGGACCCCTCGCAGCGGGATGGACTCGTTACCGCAAAGTCATCACCGGCACGGGATGGGCTCGTTACCACAAAGCCATCGCCATCACAATCACGTGGGGCACCGTTCGTAGTGCTCCGGCACGAGGACCCCTCGCAGCAGGATGGACTTGTTACCACAAAGTCATTGCTGGCACGGGATGGGCTTGTTACCACAAAGCCATCGCCGTCACAATCATGGGGGGCTCCGTTCGTAGTGCTCTGGCACGAAGACCCCTCCCTGCGGGATGGACTCGTTACCACAAAGTCATCGCCGCCACGGGATGGGCTGGTTACCACAAAGCCATCGCCGTCTTCATTCTGGGGGGCTCCGATCGTAGTGCTCCGGCATGAGGACCCTTCGCAGCAGCGGGATAGGCGACTCCTTCAGGACAATATCTCTATCAGGCTGTCTTCATGACTGGCCTACATGCTCCGGCACTGGGGTCTCGCGTCGGCACCCCAAGGGACTATGACCCCCGGGTCACTCCGAGACGGGAGTAGGTCTTCGGTGGACATCGAGCCTAGTCTACCTGTCAGCTGGGCGTGGGGTCTTCCCCACCACTGCCAGGCCTGTGGGACTCTGCAAGGGCTTGGATTGGAGGCTAGATCAAGGGGGTTCTCTGGCCACACCGACGCTGTGGGAGCCAGTCTTTCCAGACAAACAGAGCGACGCTGTGCGGGGCAGGCATGGTTAATATGCGATTCGACAGGCTGTGGAGCACCGGCAGCTGTGGACCCCTCGGTGACGTGTCACTCCCGGGGAGCGCCACGTGTCACGTGATGACATCATCATCTCAAACTCTATAAATAGAGGTCTTGAGAATTCGTTTGGACGGTTGAACATTTTCAGAACACTTTCACTTTCTCACTTTAGAATCCTTGAGAGAGAAACATACATGACCCTGACTTTGGACCTAAGCATCGGATTGTGACTGTCGTCGTGTATCCATCCTGCGCTATCGCCCTCGCAGCACTGCCACGCTCAAGCTCTGTCTGGGAAGCCTTTGGTCTCTGCCCTTGCTGTGTCTCACATCAACATACTTGGCATCTAACTCAGACTGCATTCCTTGTGACACCTCCACGTTGACTGCGAACACACTTTCCTTGGCATCATTTTGGCGACTCTGCTGGGAAGGTGAGCATCGCAGTGCAGTTCATCCCGTGCCTGACACATCCAAGCAACCATGCCTCTTCAACGCAGGGCTACCAAGACTACCAGTCATAACCTCAACCCAGCCATCCAAGAGGCCGTCATTTTCAAGACCTAGAAAATTTTCAAGCTACATTGCTCTTGCACAAGTTTACTGACACCACTCTTGATACCATCACCCATTCTCTTTGGGGCTTCACCCCTTCCCAACCCCTTCGGCCTCACATTGCAACGACTTGGTATGTGGTGCGTGAGTTGGCTCGAGCCACAGTCTCAACTCTGTCAGTTGACACCCCCCAGGTCTCGCGACCACCTCTGCCAGGTATGCATGCAACACGCCTCACCAGCCCTCCCCTACCTCCGTCACTCAGTCGGTCATCGATGCCAACCCATCACCCTAAGGGTCCCCCATCCCACTCATCTCAACCTCTCGTGCTTGTGGTCATATGACCACCCCTTTATCAAAAAAAAAATTCTTGACACTTAGAAAAATTTCTATTTTTTCGCAACCGGTCATCCATGATCACCCTCAGCGGTCTCCCTCGGCACTCTTGTCCGAGCTCTTTCACCCCATATAACTTATGCTCCTTCCAACACTCCAAAAAAAAACTTCTTAACACTTAGAAAATTTTTAAAACTTTCTCACTCCCTTTGCACTCCTCCCTCTCGCCCTGCCTGCTCGTGATCGGGCACCACCCTCTCACCCTCGTTCTACACTCAGAAAATTTTTCAAAATTTTCATCTCCCCCACATACTCCCAACATTCATGCTCTCATCTCTCCCTCTAACATTTTTCTCCCCCATCGCCACTCTTGTCTGAGCCCCACTCTCCACTTTTCGACACTTAGAAAAAATTTCAACAAAATTTTTCATCCCCCGCCACCCCATGCATTCTCTTTCCATTACTTTGAAAATTTTTCCAACAAAATTTTTCATCTTTCCCTTTCCTCCTTGGAAGGCCAAAAAAATATTTTGGGGTACCCCCCACCCCGGCGCCTGGGCAGCTCCCAAGGTCAGGCAGCCCCTCTCCCCCTCATGTGGGTCTTCCCCATTTTCCTCTCAATTTGAATGCTCTCTCTCTCTCTCTCTCTCCATTTTCCCCACTTTTTTCTTTTTTCTCTCTCCAATGACTTCTAACTTTTACTTTTTTCTCTTTCTTCATTCACATCACCTAAAAACACACTCCTTTCTCTCTCTAACTCATGTGGGTCTCCTCCCTTCCATCTCTTCCTTCTTCTTTCTTCCTTCTTCCTCACTCATTACTCACATTAAATTCCCCCCACTTACAACCTTCTCTTTTTCACTTCTTCACTCTCACACATCACTCTTTTTCACATTTCTCCCCCCCCCATCATTTCCAATCATCCCCCCTTCCCACCCCTCGGCCTCGGCCTCCACACCCCCTCTCTCTTTCTCTTCTTCTACCTCACCCCCATGAACTCCCTTCACTACTACCCCAATTTCATACTTACACATACTTTATTTACACTACTTCACAAATACAACACCCATCGTACTCAACTTTTTTTCTTTCTCATATTCCATTATACTCACCCTACACAACACTTAACATTTTTTTCTATCTAACCAGACCAAAAACTCACATACCAATTTTCCTACAACTAAAGCTTCATATGCTTTGGGGTAGCACTTCTTGACTCCCTTACCCATTTCCCTACTCTTTTCCATACTTAGAATTTTTTTTACAACATTAACCGCCTTGCATTGCCCGCGCCCGTAGTGGACTGCCCCCTCATCGCGACACCCGACCGTGCCTTTGTCTCGCCCCTCATCACGACGTCCCTGACATCAATGTCCTTGGTAGGTGGTGCGCGAGGCAGCTCGAACCACTTACTCCTACTCATTGTTCACATGTTCGTCGCCATACCCAGGCATCGCGTCGCCCGAACATCATTCGGCGACCCCGTCGCCCATACGTCAATCCGCGACCCCCGTCGCCCGGACGTCACTCCGCGACCATTGTCGCCCGGAAGTCACTCCACGACCCCCGTCGCCCGGACGTCAGTCTGCAGTGCCTGTGCGCCGTGCCACTTATACAGTCGCGCCACCGGGCTCACTATCACTTTACAGTGCCCTTGGCACCTTACTCACTCTGTCATGCCCGTCTACTTTTTCACACTTAGAATTCTTTTGTAACATTGACAACCTTGCATTGCCCGCGATCCCTGTCACCCTCGTCCGAACGTCCGTCCGCGACCGCGTCGTCCTGACGTCATCTTTGTGACCCCGTAGTCCGGACGTCATCTCCACGACCCCCGTCGCCCAGACGTCATCTCCGCAACCCCCGTCGTCGGGACGTCATCTTTGTGACCCCCGTCGCCCGGATGCCGCCTCCGTAACCCCCATCGCCCACGCCCCTGTGCCATATCATCATGCCCTTGTGTTAACTCCTTTCCACAATCAGGCCTCTGTAAGTGGTGCATGAGGTGGCTCGAGCCACCTACTCTTCACCTTCGTCATTTAGAGACAACGTCAACAACTCTTGAACCAACAAACATGAGATATTCTTCTAAGTGCGAACTTGCGAATATGCGTGTGGTGCCCGCTCGGGTTGCCCCTCCGCGCACACCACACGTAGGGGGCTTATGTTCCCAACCTATTCTGGTCGCACCCAAAGGCCATAGGGGTCCCGCTCTGCACATTGAACCGGTCAAAGTTTGCATGCTCATGTCACGTGCGTTTCTTGCTTCGTACGCCTTAGTCACCAATTATTTCACGTGAGCATGACTCACGCTACCACGTTCGTCGTGCCGCGACCACCCAAGCACCTTTTCACAAAAAACATCAACCGATGGCGCAACCAGAGCGACGGGGTCAAGGGCATGGGCCTTGGCTAACCCCATGGGGTCAGCCTCGGCCTCCCCTAAGGTTATGGGGTCGGCCTCGGCCACCATGGGGCGTTGGCCTTCCCCCCCGGTTGTTCACTCTTCGCGCAAAGTCCCTTTTGTGCTTTGTTCACTTCATACACTTCGTATGTGACCTTGGCACCTTGTTCGTCACATGGGTACGATTCACGTCGACACGCTCGTCGCAATACAACTTTCAGATTTGTCATTGCTCATCAAAACACCTTCCGTCGGTGCGCCCAAAGTTCACCCAAAGGCGGAGTGGCCTTGGCCTCCCTTCATGGGAGTTGGCCATTGGCCTTGGCCACCCCCAAGGGTTGGCCTCAGCCTTCCCAAGGGGTCGGCCTCGGCCTCCCCAGGGGTGGTGGCCTTGACCTTCCCCAATTTTGGCCTATGGCCTCTGCTCCCGCGCCCACTTGTTTTCTCAAGTCTTTGCACCTCCGCTATTTATGGACGTTTGTGCATGAACCTCGTGACGTTTCCTCCATCAACCTCGCAACGTCTGTCTTGCATTAACTTCGTGACGTCCGTCGTATGTGACCGCATATCGCTCCCGTGAAGCCCATCGCCCAAAGTTGCGCACTACCACCGAATGACCCATCGCCGACGACCGCGTACCATCACTCCCAACTTTGTCATTACTACGTGTTGCATTCATTATCTTGTTATGACAGGTACACTCAGCTCACATACCGTCTTCGGGACACCCAATGCGCGCTCGTGCGCTTGCTCCGTGACGTTCGTCACCGTGCCTACACGCCACTTTCATGATCCGTGCCCCCGACACCAAGTATTGCTTCGCTACGTTCGTCACCCCGCCCGTGCGCCATCGCCATGATACGTGCCCCAGGCACCAAGTATGGCTTAGCAACGTTTGTTGCCACACAAATTTCATAACATGTGCCCGGTAACAAGTATTGTCTCCGCGACGTTCGTTTTCGCGCCCATGCGCCATTCTCATGACATGTGCCCCAGCACCAAGTATTGTCTCCGCGACGTTCGTCGCCGCGCCCATGCGCCATTCTCATGACATGTGCCCCGGCACCAAGTATTGCTCCATGACTTTCGTCGCCGCGCCTGTGCGCCATCGTCATGATACGTGCCCCCGGCACCAAGTATGGCTTAGCAACGTTCATTGCCACACCACTTTCATAACATGTGCCCCGGCACAAAGTATTGTCTCCGCGACGTTCGTCGCCGCACCCATGCGCCATTCTCATGACATGTACCCCAGAACCAAGTATTGTCTCCGCGACGTTCGTCGCTTCGCCCATGCGTCATTCTCATGATTTGTGCCCCGGCACAAAGTATTGTTCCGTGACGTTCGTCGCCGCGCCCGTGCGCCATTCTCATGATACGTGCCCCCGGCACCAAATGTTGTCTCCACGACGCTCATCGCCGCACCAGTGCGCCACTTCCATGTCATGTGCCCCCGGAACCATACGTACTCTGTCGCGCCCATGCGCTGCACCATCTCCATGACATGTGCCCCCGGGCTCCCTGTCACACTACAGTGCCCTCGGCACCATACTCACTTTGCCACGCCCATGCGTCTCTCTGCTGATACGGCCCTGCCCAAGGCTCTCTGTCACAATGTCGTGCCCCCAGGCACCATACACACTTCACCGCTCCAGTGTGCCAACTTCCATGACATGTGCCCCCGGCACCAGGTATGGTCTACCGATAGTTGTCGCTGCGCTCATGCGCCACAATCATGTTACAGGCCTCTGGGCATCACACTTATTCACCACACCATGCGCCCCTGCCACGGACGTGGAACATGCTTCGACCCACTCTCCGGAGTGTGTAGCATTCCGGGAGGATCCATTCGTAGTGCTCCGGCACGATGACCCCTCGCAGCAGGATAGACTCGTTACCACAAAGTCATCGCCGCCACGGGATGGGCTCGTTACCACAAAGCCATCGCCGTCACAATCACGGAGGACTCTGTTCGTAGTGCTCCGGGATGAAGACCCCTCGCAGCGGGATGGACTCGTTACCACAAAGTCATGGCCGCCACGAGATGGGCTCGTTACCACAAAGCCATCGTCGTCTTCATTCCGGGGGGCTTCGTTTGTAATGCTCCGGCATAAGGATACCTCGCAACGGGATGGACTCGTTACAACAAAGTCATCGCCGCCACGAGTTGGGCTCGTTACCACAAAGCCATCGCTGTCACAATTACGGGGGGGCTCCGTTCGTATTGCTCCAGCACGAGGACCCCTCACAACGGGATTGACTCGTTACCACAAAGTCATCGCGCCGCCACGGGATGGGCTCGTTACCACAAAGCCATCGCCGTCTTCATTCTGGGGGTCTCCGTTCGTAGTGCTCCGGCATGAGGACCCTTCGCAACAGCGGGATAGGCAACTCCTTTGGGACACTATCTCCATCAGGGTGTTTTCGTGACTGGCCTACGTGCTCCGGCACTAGGGTCTCGCGTCGGCACCCTTAGGGAATATGACCCCCGGGTCACTCCGAGACGGGAGCAGGTCTTCGGAGGACATCGAGCCTAGTCCACCTAGTAGCTGGGCATGGGGTCTTCCCCACCACTGCCAGGCCTGTGGGACTCTGCAAGGGCTTGGATTTGAGGCTAGATCAAGGGGGTTCTCTGGCCACACTGACGCTGTGCGAGCCAGTCTTTCCAGACAGACAGAGAGATGCTGTGCGGGGCAGGCCGGGTGAATATGCGATTCGACAGTCCGTGGAGCACCGACAGCTGTGGACCCCCTCGGTGACGTGTCACTCCCGAGGAGTGCCACGTGTCGAGTGATGATGTCATCATCATAACCTCTATAAATAGAGGTCTTGAGAATTCATTTGGACAGTTGGACATTTTCAGAACACTCTCACTTTCTCACTCTAGAATCCTAGAGAGAAACATACAGGACCCTGACTTTGGACCTAAGCATCGGACTGTGACTGTCGTCATGTATCCATCCTGCGCTATCGCCCTTGCAGCACTGCCACGCTCAAGCTCTGTCTGGGAGCCCTTGGTCTCTGCCCTTGCTCCGCCCTTGCTGTGTCTCACATCAACATACTTGGTATCTGACTCGGACTGCATTCCTTGTGGCACCTCTACGTCGACTGCGAACATACTTTCCTTGGCATCAAATTTGATCATCGTTAGCAACACTAAACAACATTCACATTTTGATGTAACACATTAGATGAAGATACGTCAGCAGCCCGTAAAGATATCTCAAGGTGGTCAAAATTTTATTATAAAGCCTCTTTCTTCCACTAAGATGCCCTTGACTAATTCTTGGTTGAAAAAAGAAATTCATGTTAGGCTTAAAAGCCTAAAATGGGCGAATTAGGAAAAAATTAGGGCGTTATAGAAATGAAGATACCAAAAAAAGGGCTTGTCATTCTTAAAACCCTGAAAATGGCAGTCTAAGCAAATATTAGGGCACACAAAAATATGATCAAAATACTTTGTCGGTCCTATCAGCAATGAAGAATGAACTATGTCTTCAGCTATAATATAGAAGTCTTTTCCCCTTTCTGGATAGAGGGAGGTCGTCTTGATCGAAGAAAACAGTTAAGCCAAATTTTCTCTTATAATTCCCTCCGTAAGTCAACCATTCAAACACTAGAACCCTGCCTTCCCTAATCTTTTTCTCCCTAGCCAAGTCATCCTCTGTCATTTTAGCCTTCCTTTTCTTCAGACAGTAATTTCCTAATGAACCTTCCACTCATTTTCCCCCTTGTCAATCAAACATACCTTTTACATAGGCATCTGTCCCGTCCTCTAACTCGAGTTTTGGCTCTAGCTTCGGTCTTTCTCTTCGATTGGTCACTCTTGATGTTAAATGGAGTCTCAAATTCATTTTTATAATGCCATTTTTTGTCAGAAGTTATATTTTGGACTGGATTCTTTCTTCGACGCCAAATTTCTCCTCGAATAACCGGGAACCTATCTAAGAATCCAAATGAACTTGGTTTCCCCCTTTGTTAGAGGGTAGTTAAAGAACCGAATGATGCTCCTGCAAGTCTTAGAAAAATTGTACAATTATGGCCTTAAAACTTCCTGCACACATGCTTGCTCCTTGGCGTTTTTGAGAATTTTGATTTCCTTGTTGTTAGCTAAGTCCCAATCTAACTCATCTCGCAATCTGCTCTCAGTGGCAAGACAGTCTCCCGAATATGATGCAACAACCATTTGATGTAGGCATCTAACATGAGAGGTGGGTCCGGGGCTATACCATTACAATCAACACCAGCATCAGTGGAACTATGTTTGTGGGAATGGGTCCCCCACCCTTGGAAAATAGTTTGTATCATGGTATAGGAAAGCTCTCACACAGTAAAAAAAACATTCCTATAAGACGCTGGGATAATCTGCTCATAGTCGAACTGGCGAAGAATCTCGCAAGTGATGTGGTAAGATGAAGAGTGCAAGCCGATAGACAGACGCAATGATATCCAAGGGTCGGTAGAATGGGTTCTTGGGTCCTCCAGTTGCAATACCAACTAATGTTTCTGGACTCCTTACAGAAAAACTGAGTCCAGGAGTCAAGTGCTTGAGCAACCCTCCAACAATAGGGAAAGGGAACAAAAGGAGTGAGGTATAACTCCTCCCCCTGAGCTCAGGTACAAGGCTTATATGATCTAAAAGCCAAATATAAAGAAGTAAAGGACTACATTTAAACTCAACGCTAGGATCCTTAAGCACCTCAGTATTGGCATTAATGGTCTCTGCGACAACCATATGGACCAGGGTTTACTTCTCAAGAGACATCTGAGGTAGAATGTTCACCAGTCTCACGTCCATTGTGCTTCTACCCATAATGGTAAGATGTTTGGCAGTGAGACATAAGCCCAGGGCCGTGACTCTACCATTGGCGTATCTTTTATGATACCTATCAGGTTTATCCAGAAAGTGCTCCATAAGTCAGGTTTTAAATGCTCCAGGTGAGCTCAAGGAGACACATATTGTTACGTGATATTTGTCTCGAATAATGAACACAGCCATTGGCAGTTCGTTAGGAAGATCTATTAGAGCTGAAAATTCTTCTTACATCGGGCAGATTTTTTCGAGGCTGAATCACAAGAATAATCCTTTGGATCCCAAAATTTGCAAACCGCCCACAAGATGTCCTCATGGATGGCTTCAAAACAGAAATCATGATGGCTTTTAGCCACAGGCGGCCATCAAGGTGAATGAGTTCGACCATGTTAAAAAAGTCAGTGAAGGAGCAAAATTGAACCTCTAAAGCTATATATTCATCTCCTACCTCAGCCATTGCAGTTCCTCTATGAAAAGCACACCCAGAGGTCCAATATTAAAAAAGGATACTATCCAGACATGAAGAGAAAAATAAATCTAAATTGTTTAGAGTTTTTAAGCCAGAACTTAGTCAAGCAAGCTAGACGATTTCAATAAATCGGTTGTAATATTTAGACAAAACCATCCGGTAATCTAGTGCAAAAAAAGAACTCTTTTTCAACCGACCGGTAAGGCTTTTTATTAGATCGGCCAGTAAATTGAAGCAAAAAACATATGCCCACTCAACCAGATGGCTTTTACCTGCAAAGTCCCTTTTTTTGTTTTAGCCTACCCCTGTACCTGTTCTCAAGCCCAATTCATACTCCATTGTTGTTCCCTTACTCCATATTGTGTCTAAACATTTATTATTGTGTATGTACATATACACCAATAAGTCTTTGAGATCACAAACTTACCTTACTTGAGTGAAGGTTGGAACTTTGTTGCTTGAAGCTTAGAACTTGAATGGAGCAGAAAATGGAGGCAAGCAAGTGGAGCTCAAGATATTGAAGATGTTGAAAAAGGAAGAAAAGCTGACAATTAGGTATTTTTTGGGTATATCTGCCCCTTCGTTCGGGACATAATACAACGGATGAGAAGGGCATAGATTGGACCGGGTGGCAGGAAAAGGTCGTCCGCTACATAATGTAACAGATGACTGTTGGCCTAACAACATGTCAAATCAAAAGTTATTTGCTACATTATATAGCGGATGGCCACTGTTCCACAAAAAAGAACGGGAATTTGGGGGCATTTTGAAAAAAAATGATTGTCCACCACATAAGGTAGCGGATGACTTCATTTTTTTAAAAAAGAAATTAGATCTGGTTCGTCTGTCCTTTGAGGATGGACGGTTTGTGTGTGTGTGTGTGTGTGTGTGTGTGTGTGTGTGTCCAATGACATAAAAGGTAAACAATCAAAAAAGAGAACGCATTTCTTTAGAAAATGTCTTTTACTAGCTACAAGTTTGAAAAAGACAATTTTTTAAAGGAATAAAAGAGTTCCTAAGCTACCTTAGTCCCAGAGTCCTATTCCCATACCCCCACCCCCCCTCCCGCGTATTCTTCCTATACGCTCACAATCCATCAAGCTAGAGGTGTACTCAGTTGCAAATCCTTATCGAACACCCAGGCGTCATCATTAGAATTAGTAGAGGACGCTTCCTAGCTAGACTCTTGAATCTGGACTCCCATCGAATTTCAAGGGGGTGCCGATGCACTCTTCTTATTCTGCAAGCAGACAGTAGATTCTCCTTTCCTTATGTCATCTCATGCTTGTCTTTGGCTCCAAGACCGAAAATGTCGGTATAGATGTACGGACAGGTCTATCGGTCGCCCACATCTTCAGCTTGCCACCCCTTTGACCTGTAGACCCTCTACCCGCTTGAACTAGAGATCCATTGTCTACTCGACTTGTAGAGCCTTCTGCCAACCGTGCTGCCAATCCCTAATCCGATCATGGCGTATAAACTCCAATCACCCCCGCTGTATTTTCTTAAAATACAAGTTGCGTTGTCAACTTGGCGACCATCTATTTTAGGCTATGAGTCATCTTGTATGCTTCCCTCAGCTTCTTGCCCAGAACCTGCAATGAGTACCCTATGATGGCCTGCAAGAGTTTAGTACGAAAATGGCAAAAGATAAGAATGGAAGAAAGGACTACATTCTATGCACACGATATACCCTTAAGGTCGAATGCCTCTACAGTGGGAATCGGTCTGGGGATTGGGGTCATCCAAGGGACACCATCTCGCCGTAGCGTACTCAGTGTCCACTGGGAAACGAGATGCCACTAGAGTAATCCTTGACCCCGTATTCCTTGATATCATCACTCTTCTGTCTCGAATCCCAGCCACGCCTAGCACACTCCATAGATTGGGGCCCAATTCTACTTGAGCTAGTGTCGTATAGAGCCGATGGTCATTCGCGCAGTCAAGGGCAGCAACTGGTATCCTTCTCAATAGCTCTTCACATGATCTCTAGTCTAAGGACAACAGCCTGTATACTACCATAGCGAGACTAGAGCCATGCGTGATGCTGAGGTAACATGCATGCACCCAAATAGAACTCTTGATGGGAGAGCCCTAACAGTAATGCCTGACTCCTTGTAAGTTGTAATTCCTCAGCATAAAGTGCCTTGGTCTGCCGCTTCACGAGCCTATCGTAGGTCATGAAAAAGAGGGAAAACACATGATAGATGTGATCAAGGGAATGTATAATGCAAGAAGTTAGGAATGATACCAAACTGTAGTTGTTCATACAATCGTGGTAGACCTCTGTAGACAAGCCCGTGCACTCCTCCCTCTAATTCCAGTGGCACATTACCAGCTCTATCCCCTCAGATTTCACGCCCAAAGTTGACAAACGTAGCCATATAATCTCATAGGCCACACCTATAGAAAAAACAATAATAGCAATTACAATGGCACTAAAAGGATATTAGGGCGAACAGAAACAAAAGATGTGAACTACGATGTACCTCCCATACCCCATGAACGTAGAGGCCTGAAAACGTGCTATAGAGCGCATCAATGATAGAGGTGTGCACGGTTTACTCATGAATCTGGTTTACTTTCACTAGAGCCTACAGACACCGTAGCTAGACGGAGTCATCTTTGTTGCTGAACAAGGTCTCCCCTAGCATGTGCAGTATAAAGCCTCAGACTTACTGATCAACTGTGACCTCCTGGCACCATCTAAGATCATATCTTCGTATTGCTCCTAGAGGAAGAGAGTAACATTTAGCCACCTTTCTTGAATGCCATAGAATGCCCGAGCATCCTTTGTACGAGACTATAGTCTCAATCCAAATTGTAGTCCTGGGGTACCGGCCGACCCCTCACCCGTATCCCACTAATATCAAAAAGATCAAGAAGTATGAGATTACCTCTCCCAACAGTAAGTGGAAAGAGCTGGTAAAACCCCACCAATGCTCGGCCAAACTCAAAAAGAGCTGTTTATTCCAGGCGAACATGTGCAACCCGTTCAAAAACAATGCAAGCCTACAACCCTTGTACAACCCCTTTAACCTGCACCACATGGGGAATTTTCTTCCATTAACCCCATAAAAGGCGGGGATCCGCGAAGCCTAATTTTCCTGGGGAGTGACTGTAAAGAAAAAAAGGCGAATTTATATTCATTCGAGCATTATATCGAACACTTGGTGACCACTATGTCTAAAGCTAATCCCAATCTAGTGTGTGGCCAAAGCATGCATTGACTTTTCCATGTATTCAAAATTATAATGCTCTAATTAATGTGCCCTAGTCGTCCCTAGAACATTGCCAATTGGTGTGCCCTAGCCGTGCCGTAGAATAGTGCATTGTCGTGTAAGCTGAAATTAAAAGGAAGGAGCACTGATTTTACCTTGTTCGTGAAGAATAAGATCAACAAGTGCATAATTTGGTTTGGCACTAAGATCGCCTTGTCTTCCACCCGTGGGCAGAAATCACTCCACTATTCCACTTTTCCACTTTAGGGGCCACTCTCATGATCCCTCTTTGTCCTAAGGGATTCTGTTGATGAGAGGTGATTTGGGTTTTAATCGGAGATTCAGAGTGCGTTTGACACTCTTTTTTTTTCTTTTTTTTTTCGAAAATTAAAAAAAATAAGTGCGTTTGGTAATTATTTTTTTTTTCCTTTTCTAATTTAAAAAATCAGTTTTTAAACTGAATAAAAAAAACTTCAGAAACTGATTTTTTTTTTCACTTTTGGTTTTTTTTTTTAGACCACCACCACCACCCTCCCACCGCCGGCAATCACCTCCGGCCGCCGGCCGTCGCCAGCCACCTCCGACCGCCGGTGACCACCTCCGGCCGCGGCACCACCGCCGGCCACCACCACCGTCGACCATCGCTACACCCCACCACCGCCACCGCAAACTACCAAAAAAAAAAAGTCAAAATAAAAAGGGTTACCAAACATCCAAAAAAAAAAATTTATCAAACACCCACTTGCTTTTGTAAAAAAAAAAAAAATTAAGCTGCTCTTTAAAAACTGAAAACAAAAAAAAAAGTTTTGTCAAACCAACCCTCAATTTCCATGTCTTAATTGTCTTGGTTAAATCCCAGGCAGTTCCAGCAAAAATAATCGGGTATATCGAGTAAAACTGGCAAGTAAGTTCTTTAAAAATTTCTAAAGAAAATAACTTTTAAGTAGAAGAAAATTGTTGAGTATTTTTAAATAGAAAGCAAGTGTGTATTTTTTTTTTTGAACTCTCTAAAACCGTTTTATAGAGTGAGAAAGTTCTCTAACTTCTCTCTAAAACCGTTTCATACAATTTTGAGATTCTCAACGCAATTCAAAGGGATTGTTCACTCTGATCACTTCCAGGATGATTCACAGGTCATGATTCCATCAACAACAAGACGATCGGAACGAATCCGAGGTCCTCCTAAGGACCACTATGCGGCTGATTTAATCAGACCACAATGGAACACAAACCATGAGAAAGCTACATCAATTGGAAATACGTTTTCAAATGAGAAGAAGATGACAGGAATCGAAGTAACACTGGGATCATTACAAGCTTTGGATGTGAATGATATCCGACCAGGATCTATCTCGAGCACAAGCTCTGATTCTGATGAAGGTATAATGATTGCAAATAATGACCTACAACATTGTGTTAATGAATTGAGAAAGGAAAACAAGGAACTTAAAGACCAGATGGAACGCTTGATTCAGCAAGTGAAGAACCCTAAGCAAAGTCAACCACGCAATACGCCTCTGCAGGAGAGGAAGACCGGAGAATAGGCGCATGAAATTCACAGTCAAACAAAGCACGTAACAAAGGGGCAACAGTCTCAATTAACTGGTAAGGAGCATGTGGAGAACACGGTACCAATTAATGGTGATAATACGTGTCTATTGGATTTCCCTGAATTACCCCGTAAAGATACCTCAATTCCAATTCAGTGCCATCAATCTGGGAAAACGTATGCAGAGGTAATGGTGCCAAATAAAGAGGAAAATGAGCGAATGAAATTGTCATATGTCCCTCCCAGCTCTATAAATGGAATCAAAGGTGTGGAATACTCCATGGAGGAAGTGCAGCCTGAAATTCAACAATGGGAAAATTCAATTGTAACATATGTACTAGGAGCTAAACCACTATTCCATGTTATGAAGGGTTTCCTGGAACGAATTTGGCGCAGATTTGGAACATTCAAATTAAACCTCTTGAAATCAAGAGTATACATTATCAGATTTGAGGATCAATCAGTGGCGGACAAAATAGTAGAATTGGGGCCATGGACTTTTGACAGTAAACCGGTTATAACAAAGCCATGGTCAATGAATGTCTCATTGGAAAAGGAAGGAACGAGTTCGATTCCACTATGGATACGTCTACCCATCTGCCTTTACATCTCTGGTCGACTGACATGCTGAGTCGAATAACCAGCTCAGTGGGAAGGCCATTATATACAGATAAAATGACTGCAATTCAAGAATGGCTAACATCTGCCAGAATCTGTGTAGAGGTAAATACAGATGATACATTCCCTGAGCAGGTACCAATCAAAGGACCAAGTGGAAAAGTTACTGAGCAAATAATTGAATACGATTGGAAACCACCTAAATGCAACCACTGTAAGGTGTTTGGGCATGCAGATGAAAGATGTAGACTCAAACCTGCAGAAAGAAAGGAGTGGAGAATCAAGGATCCAAGGGATGATAAGATAGGTACAAGTCAACAACAGACACTGGAAGTTGAGAAAGAGAACACACAACAAGCCATTTCCCAGGTTAAACAGGACCAAGTCCAGAATTATGGAAAGAATCAGCTTGTCCTATCAAATCAATTTGAGGCAATTTCACCCGATGCAGATGAAATAATGGATAGCATGATGAGCAAGCCTAATGGAAGTGCAGGTACATCAATAGTAAAGAAGGGCTTGAGAGTTACTAGTAAAGGGAGTAGTTCGAAAAATAAAAAATGATAACGGCATGCCTTAATGTTAGGGGTTTTAATGACCCCATAAGACAGCATGATATCAAGAAAATGCTGAAAAAAAGGAACATACAACTGGTGGGACTGGTTGAAACCAAGGTAAAGATGGAAAATGTCCAAAGTATAACCAATAAATGGCAGAATCAATGGGAATTCATCCATAATAGTAGCAATAAAGGAGTGACAAGGATATTGATTGGTTAGAAACCCCAGGTATGCCAGTTAAGATCTATATCAGTTCACCCTTAAGTGATTACAGTGGAGATAGATCAAGGAAATAAAGAACAGTGGTTCCTATCATGCATCTATGGGAATAACACAGGAATTAAGAGAAGAGAGCTATGTCATCAACTAAAACAGTTGATGACATATCAGCCAGGGTAGCAAGTAAACTGCAGGAACTACAAGAAACTCAGAAGATGATATACTCTGGAGACAACTCTGCCAATCAAGTAAGGGAGGCAAAAGAACTGCAAGTCCAATACTATGAGTTACTAAGAGCTGAAGAAAGTTTTTACAAGCAAAAAGCTAGGGTGAAGGAAATCAAACTTGGGGATGGAAATACCTCTTATTTCCATCAGAAAATGCAGACTCATAGGTCATACAATAGGATAACATCAATTCAAAATGCAGAAGGAAACCATATAAGTGGAGAAAAAGAAGTACATGCTGAAGCTATTGATCACTTCTCAAATTTTCTGGGAACCTCTCAGCCTACATGTGATCATACGCAGGCAATTCTGCAAAGAGTCATACACAAGCACTTGAGTGCTGAGCAGCAAGCACAATTGATGGCTCCCTATGAAGAATCTGAAGTAAGGAGTGCAATTTATGCCATGAAACCTAATAAAGCACTTGGACCAGATGGCTTTAGTGTAGAGTTCATTCAAAAGAACTGGGAGTTGATTGGAGAAGATGTCACCAAGGCAGTATTATCTTTCTTCAACAAAGGTAAATCCATAAAAATTTTCAACAGCACTGCTCTTACTCTAATTCCAAAAATATCTGTGCCCAACACTATGAAGGATTTTAGACCCATTGCATGTTGCAATGTGATCTATAAATGTATTACAAAAATGCTGTGTAAGAGGCTGCAAAAAGTGTTGCCATGCCTAATTAGCAATAGACAAGCTGCTTTTGTGGAAGGAAGGAGTATTGGTGACAACATTTTACTTATGCAAGAGCTAGTGAGGGACTATCACAAACCTGGTGGAGTACCAAGGTGTGCCATGAAAATTGATATTCAAAAAGCATATGACACTGTGGAGTGGAACTTCCTACAAATGGTTCTGCACGTGCTTCAGTTCCCTAACAAATAAATTGAATGGATCATGCACTGTGTAACAACTGCCAAGTTTTCTATCAATTTAAATGGAACAATGGATGAATTTTTTGGAAGCAAAAGAGGCCTAAGGCAAGGGGATCCTATTTCTCCATATCTGTTCTTGCTAGTGATGGAAATGTTCTCATGCCTAATGGATGATTATGCAAAGCAACCTGGATTTACCTTCCATCCAAAGTGTAAGGAACTCAGCATCACACATGTCTGTTTTGCTGATGATTTGTTTGTGTTAGCTGGAGCAAACAGGCAAATAATAGATCTAATCAAGGAAGCTATCCAAGAATTTGGCCAGATATCTGGGCTCAGGCCTAATATGGATAAAAGCTCTTTATTCATAGCAGGAATTAATGAAGAATAAGGATTAGCTCAAGCTCTGGGGATCCATTTAGGTAAACTCCCTGTAACATATTTGGGAGTTCCACTGATCACCATCAAACTTAAAGCCCCTGATTGCCAAAGCTTGATTGAAAGGATCACTAAAAGGATCAGTAGTTAGACAGTAAAGCATTTATCCTATGCTGGTAGACTGCAACTTGCAATGTCTGTGCTATCTAGTTTGCAAAACTATTGGTGTTCAATTTTCTTGCTACCTAAGAAGATAATCAATGGCATTAAAGCAAAAATTAGGAGCTTCCTTTGGCATGGATGTGAGATGAAATGCTCTGGAGCCAAAGTGTCCTGGAAGGATGTGTGTATGCCAAAGAAAGAAGGGGGCTTGGCATAAGGAAACTACATGAGTGGAATAAGGCAGCCATGGTGGAATATATATGGGATTTGGCTACTAAGAAAGACACTCTCTGGATTAAGTGGTGTCATATATTTATAATCAAAGGCCAAAATCTTTGGTTTTTCAAACCACCAGTTAAGCAGTCTTGGACATAGAGGAAGCTGATCCAACTAAGAGGTAAAATGCAGCCATTAATTAAATATCAGATTGGAAGTGGCAACAACACATGGTTCTGGCTTGACAACTGGTTACCTAATGGATCTATTATTCATCAATTTGGTACAAGAATAGTCTATGATGAAGCTAGCTCTATGAACATAAAGGTAAAAGAGGTCTTGGTGAATGGAACACGGAGTATACGCATAAGATCAGAGGACCTAAGGCAGTTAGCCAATCAATTGTCAGCACTCCCTAAGAACAATAACACTGAGGATCAAATTAAATGGCTAGCACATCCCTGTGGTAAATTTAGTATTCAATCAGCTTGGAATGCTATCAGAGTGGACAAGCCTACAGTCTCATGGTGGAAGATCATTTGGTTTCCTGGACAAATTCCAAAGTGTGGTTTCATATTGTGGCTGCTGTGCAAGAACAAACTAAGGACTAAAGATAAGCTAAGGGCATGGAAAATTATTGAAGATGACCACTGCAGTCTATGCAATCAACATCAAGAGACAGCTGAACATCTCTTTATGGAATGCAACAAGAGTAAAGCGATCTGGAATCAAGTGCTTAGCAAAATTATAGTCTCTGAGCAATTCAACACATGGTCTCACTTTTTACAATTTGCATGCAACAAATTCAGGGGAAAGAGTTTTAGAGCTCGATTATGCAAGTTAACATTGGGAGTCACCATATACAGCATATGGGAGGAAAGGAATCAAAGGATCTTCAAGGGAATCGGAGAAGGGAGAAATGAGATTGTAGCAAGGATTCAGAAATGGATATTTTACAGAGTTTTGAGCTGGAAGAAGGCAGTGGCTTCTACGACTAACATACAGCTATGTCAAAACTGGGAGATACCCTTGAATGTGTTGCATCACTGAGATAGGAGCTAAATTTGTTTTTCTTGTGTTAATTGTAGACATATGATTCAAATGTAAGATGACTTTGAAGTTTTTCATTGGTAAATAAAGGACCTTTTACCAACAAAAAAAAGTGTGTATTTTGACATCCTATTTCTTTACTCTAAAAGAGAGTCAACTTATATAGGTTCTATCACGTGGAGGTCAATTGTCGTGTATTATCCTGTTGCCAAGAGACTCCTCCACTATCCTTCTAGAATACGTCTAGATGACCAATCATCGTTACTGTTGACTCTGGCTTCTAGGTTATACTTCCTTCTCACTCTTGCAGCTGAGCGACTAATCATCATTAGTGTTGGCATCGGCTCTTAATCGTAAGTCCTCGGTGTGTCTAGACTACCAAATTTCATTAATTTTTGCTCCAACTTCTAGACACATTTATCTCCTCATTTGCCTAAGCGACCAATCGTCGTTATTGTTGGCTCTGGCTCCTACATGTTTGAGGTTTCCGTATTTCTAGTCAAAAAATCATCGAGATCGTTAGCTCTAGTGGTACCTAAGCAACCAAACGTTGTTACTATGGCTCCGGCTCATAGGTACAAGTTCTTTTTAATGTTCCTTGATGACCAATCATTGTTACTGTTGGCTCCAGCTTCTAGTAATGTGCCCTTTATAAAGTGACGAATCGTTGCTTGTTGGTTGTGTCTTCTATGATACCACCATTATTTGCAACCAATTATGATTTTCACTATCCCCTTAAGTGACGAATCATTGTTATTGTTGGCTTTGGCCTTTAGTATTATCTCTCCTTGGGATAAGTAGGAAGCGTTATAAAGGTCCAACCTCGTATCCATGCGAGTCTTTCCGCCAATCATAGATTTTGTGGTTTTTCCCGTATTTTTCTTAAAAAATGAGTTGTTTCGGTATGTTCGCTCGCATGACTAGGCTCTATAGACACCCAATTCTTGTAGGTTTATTTTATAATATTTTTATTTCTATATTTAGTGGGCTTTGTTCTTATTTAGGCTTTTCTTATATTGTTTGTTCTAGGCCTAGTCATAAATAAGCTTAATTTAATTAATTAAGTCCAATCAAATAAATTGTGTAATTCAGCTAGAGCCTAGTCCAATAAATAGTCCATTTCAATTGGTTAAAGCAGTCCAGTTATTTGGTAAGGTGTAGATAGAATAGATAGGATAAGGAGATCTTGGTTCGATTTAGAAATAATTTGGGATGGATTTAAAAACATCTAGATTACCGCATGTGTTTTGAGGAGATTTTATCTGATTTAGGGTGGTTATCGCCCTTGTGGTAAAATCATATCTGATAAAGGGATAAAACGGACCGGCTTTAGATGAAACTGCCAGTAAAGATTTCAATTTGGATTAACCGGTAGGTAAGGGGTATTTAGACTTTTTGGTTTAGTTCAACTATTATCCTTTTTCATAAGGATATACACTGAAAAAAAGTATATTTTATCATTTTCACAGTCCAGACCTCTATAAATAGATCACTTGGTGAATAGAAAAAAGGGACCTTCCTCTTAGAGAGAAAATTATGCTAAAACTGTGAGAAGAGAGGAAACTTCATTTCCATTCTAGTTCCAGCCTATAATCCCTTATCATGTCTAATCGCATTGTGGATTCATCCTAGCATCCTATCGAGCAATCTAGGTGAGCCAAGTCATTAGGTATTACTTCTTCTGCAACTCAATTTTACGTTTTCCATTTCTAGGTTATGTAATCTAGGTTAAGAGTTTCTGACTCCCCACTTCCCAGGACAAAAAATTGGTCTAAGAAATAAAACATAAAAATGGGGAGTCTAATAATATTAGAATCTATTGGAATTAGGGCTCTGCTTTAGTTAGAATTCTTAAACAATTACAATTGTTAGTCAATTAGAATTCTAAGCCCACTCAACTACACGAAGTTGAGTCATTTAGGTCACTTGAAATAAAAACTGAGATTCAGAACTATGTAGTTTTGATCATAGTTTGTCCGACAGGGTACGTAAGCCACTAGAGGCCTGATGTTGGGTTCAAACCAAATTTTAGATTAGTTTAGGTTTTGATTTGTGCACATTTCATCATTTATCATCTTTGGGCTATGAAAACCGAAAATCACTAAAAGTAAAGTATAGACCAATTTGGATACAACAGGGTCCCTAACACCGGCCCGATGTTTTATTTAGTCTCCAGGCCCATCATTTCTGCTTTTTTTTTTTCGTTTAAACTTCTAAGTTAGAAAGTTAGAGTCCTTTAGGATTATTTTTTCTTATTGTACCTTCTTAGTGCTAAAGGTAAAATAAGATGGTCACTCTATATTTTTACGCCTTTCGGGGCCTAAGAATTTTTTAGGGCAGTTCGCCACAATCGCTGGTGCATTAAAGTCTAACTTGCAGATGGAGACATAAGCTCCTTCAATCTCCATACTAGACTTTATTCCTTACAATCTCATTAGGGAAATAATTGAAGGTCTATAGAAGACTTGGTTATCTAGCGTCTATCTCATGATGTCTAAATTCTACAACTCTTATAAGTTTTGAAGCCAAGTAACTTTGTCTTCTGAAAAATAACAAAAGTGAGCTAGAGAGCCCAGCAAGCACACATACCATATCAAAAATAGGGTATGGATTTTGTAAACATGTCATGGGTTTCAACTAAATAATAGGCGATCCTTTCACAAAAAGAAAAGTTGAAAACATACCAATGTACAAGTAAAAGAGTTCTGAGGTCATAAAAGACCATTTAGCATTAAAAGATCATTATATGACTCGTTCAGTCCAACACCAACTCATATGGTATGTTGTGGTTAGTGTATAGCCTCACTGACTAGGTCCCAAAATCTTGCCTCAAAATAATCATCGTTGTGGAAGTATGGGTGACGATGTACAACAGTATTGTGCATCACGTCAACATTTAGTCCAGTTGATAAGGGCTTGAAATCTAACTTTCCGCTATTAGACATGGGGCATAATAACCCAATAGTAAAACTTTCCTTTTCGTTCATTGCAAACAATATACATGAATACCTAATAATCAGTTCATCCACGCATTTTATTTTATTAACAATTTTAGGTTAACGTGGTATTTCTTTTAAAGCTTTAAACAATCAAATAATAGGAGTATAAGAAGTTACTTTTGAAAATATGGTTATTGGAGGGCACGTGGCATGGGGACTTACTCGAATCACTTAAATAACCTGGAGTTTCCTTCAAAAGTGTCATCCAAGTCCTCCTCTATCGAATCTAGAAGTTCAAAAGCATTTCATAAGTTAACTTTATCACCGAGTTATAACTGTTACTAGGGATGGAAAATGGGTGGATGAGTTGGGTTTGTGTGTGGATTAAACGGGTTGGGCTTTAATGGGTGGCTAACCCATTTTTTATCCATTTTATTATAGGCTAGCTGGGTCATCCTTCTGATTGGAACGGTTTTACCCATTAATGACCCACTAAATTGTTTTGCCTCTCACCTCCTCTTCCATCTTTCTTCAACCAACACCAACACCACAGCCATAGTCGCAACAAGCACAACCACCACCACCACCTTGTCTACACCCACCACCATTACTCCATCATACTATCACCGCCATCACATGCACAACAACATCCACCACTCAGCCCAACCATTGACCTCCTACACCATCCTCCTCACCGCCACTCATCATACCATCACGCTGCCACACAGACTCAACATTTAAGAGTCTAAAGATCAACCAACATAATAGTAGGTCTAATTCTAGATATGAGCCAAGATGGTTCCATATCTTCTGCCAAAATCATTAGGTGAGGGAGTCACTACAGTGATCGGGTGGTCATCAAGTCGCAACATCAGCGAGTAATAAGGGAGTGACAACAACATTGGTGGCTGGGACAAAGCAGTAATGCAGGTGTGTGTTAAGAGACTGGTTGTGATGACCTAAGTTAGTAAACATGAAATTTGATATTTTTCAACACAATTACAACGCAATCCTTATCAACTTATAAGTCCTAAAAAGAAACTATAAGAATTTCTAAGCTCCAAAACTCTCGCTCACATCCCTGCTTGCATATGCTCACCAAAATAATCATCTGCATTGGAAAGGTAACTGGTGGGGGGGTGAACCGGGTAGCCCAGTAAGTGGAATAATCATAACACCATAAGATCAGAATCAAATACGTTAAACAATTCAATGTGAAATATTTCACGATCAAATAGCCAACGCATCTATGGCTTAGTATCCCGAACAATTAGGAAACCAATTCAATATCCAATTTGAGCATCAAACATAACACCTCAGCATCTTGCTTTGATATCCTCAAAGGAATCTGCAAATTTGTAAAAGCTTAGATGTTACATAACTAGAACGTATCATGCACATAGACAAATCACTGGAGCACTATCATTGATCAATCTTAAGTCATGTCACAAAAATGTATTTCAAAACAAGCATTTGAGTAGGATTTCAAAACAAGCATTTGAGTAGGATTTCAGGATAATAGTGTTTAAGAGTATAATGAACATTAAGAAACAACCACATGGCATAAAAGAATAGTGATATGAAATTTTCCTAACCTAAATCATGAAGAATTCACTTATACAATTCCTCCATATCAGGCCCTATGATTCTTCTTTCATAATCATAGCTAATCTTCTTCTCTCACTCTTTATCTATCTATCTATCAATTGACGAACGTCATAGATAACTAGAAATGATTTGGAAATAGGTCAAAGGCCTATTTATAGAAATTTCTAGGAAACACGAAATGTAGAGAAACACACACATGGAGAGACAAGGCTTTACCACCTAGCAAGCACGAGAATGCTAACCAAAGCACTCCAAGGCTTGAGGCACGAGGTGGCGAGACAAGGTTGGGTCACCTATCAAGCATGACAAGGCTAAGTAAAGCACGACGAGGTCCGAAGCACGAGGTGTTGCGATAGCATGTTGACATAACATGTGTGTCAATCAGAGAAGTAATCAACAATGACTCCTTAATAACCACGAAGTGTAACGACAGCATGATGAAACCTAACAAGCACGACAATGTCAATCCCAATTGTCACTAGAAATCATCATCATCATTTTTCTCTCAACCAATTAGTAATATTCTGGGAACTTGTAAAATTTTAGGGTGTTATACTAGCGATAATGATGACGAGTGGTTTGTCCATCACCGGTGGGTGGAGATAATGATGGTGTTGGCTGACAAAGTAATTTGTTGAGTAAAGAAAGAGAAGAAATGGACAGAAATTAGGGTTAATTGGTTATTAGTAGTGAGTTTTGTACACTCGAAAAACTTTGGAACAATAACCAAAAACGTCCTTAAGCTATAAATGTGTCACCAACATTGTCCCTAAACTATCACTCCGTAGCCTATCATAATTGCTTCCAACAGGTCCTCCTATCAGTCGAGGTTCAAAAATGGTTGTTAGATGACCCAAAATGAGGACAAAATTATAATATCCTAAACTTTAGGAGCTAAATAAAATAAATATATATGCTCTAAAAAAATTAACGGGTGATAATTTTGAGCAATGCACGAGTAGTAGTAGAGAATGGAAGTTTAAAAGAATTTTGGTACAAAAATATAATTTTGAAAACTTTTGGGGCCATTTTGTAATTTTAGAAAACTTGGGGGGCATAAATGTAATTAATGTCTTTAGTGATGAAAATAATGAAATGAGTGCAAATATATGTTTTAGTGACATCTGATTAAATTAAGAATGATTAGAATAATTTTGGGCTATTTTTGCAAATATGAAAATTTTGGGGGCCAAATCGCAATTTTTGAAACTTGGTGCTTATGTGTCAAATTTTGAAAAAATGGATCACAAGATATTGCGACCTCCAACTTCCTAGTAAATATTTAATAAACTTATATTGTAAACAAAAATGGGGGGATAAGTCTTAAAAAAAGGAAAAACAAAAGGGAATTTCGGGAAGAACAAAAACAGAACAAAAAAAATAGGAACATTAACAGAAAGCAAAATATAGCAAGTGAAAAAAAATAGGGAGGAATTACGGGTAGAAATCAGAGGGAAGAGAAGGTGATTTTTTTCTTTTCAATCTAATGTGAAATTCTATGTGTTTTTCTTGGTTGGGTGCGTGACTAGGTGAGTGTGTTTGTATGTGTACTATGTGTTTATATATGTGTGGTTCAGGGTATGTGGGGGTGTAATTATGGCATTTGGTGGGTGTATGTGTGTATGATGTGCTCAAGGGTGTGTAGGAGGGAGATTGGAGAGGCTGTGTGTGGTTCAAGGGGGGTATGCAGTGCGCTCAAGGTGTGCATGAAACAGGGTGTGTTCTTGTGTGGTGGGGGTATGATTTTGGTGTAATTGTGTGTGAGAGGTGCGTTAATATGTGTGTTTAGGTGCATAAGTGTATTTTAGGTGTAGTGATGTATGTGTATGTGTGATTGTGTATGGGTTAGTGTGTGTTTCAGTATGTGTCCGTGAGAGTGTGTGTAGGGGGTATGGGTGTGTGTGTGTTACGGTGTGATGGTGTCTGTGTGTGTGTAATGTGTAGATGTGTGTGTTTAGATGTCTTATAATGTGGGGGGTCTATCTGTGGGTATTCGTGGGTGGCAGTGTGTAATGAGTGAGTGAGTGTGTGTGTGTGTGTGTGTGTGTGTGTGTTTCGGTTGAATGGAAGAGAGAAAGAAGACAACTGTGTGTGGGTTAGGTGTTTTAGCGTGTGCCTTAATCTGAATAGTAACTATTTTGTCGCAGGGGGGGGGGGGGGGGTTAATTAGGCAATTTTGTTCAAATTGTTTATAAATAGTTAGGGTTAAAATTAGACAAAGTCCAAAATAGTGAACCTTATATATTTTACGAAACATACACTCTAGAAAGTTTTTGAATTTTTCGGTGTCTGCAAAGGATGCTAAATTAACGTATCAACTAAGGATAATTATCAAATTATTTAGCATAGCAAACCAAGCGGTTTTACTCACGGGAAGGCCGTTTTTGTGATTTAAGTGGAAGAGGGGCATTTTGATAATTTTACATATAAATGGCATTTCGATAATTTTACATACCCGGTGAGGGAGGTTCATTTTGGGAGTATGTGTGAGTCTGTATTAAGTTATAATATTGTACTGTAGACTGTGTTCTAATGATTTGATTATTCCGTTTAGGTTAAAGCAACAGATTTTTCAGTTACATAGCATAGCTTCGGATAAAGGTAAGGGTTTCCATCTGAACCCTAGGTAAAGACTTTCGTCAAAATCTTTATTTTGATAGCTCGTACTCGTAAGTGCTGCTTTGATTTACTTCTGACTAATGCCGAATACTGAATTACGCATTGATAGCAGAATGTTATTGTCGAGAAACCCCAATATGAACCTAAACCGACTGTTTGGAAATCTTTTTGATTCTCGCCTGTTATTACATGCTAAGCAAATTTGATAATTGTTTGTGTTCGTTCTTCTGAATTGTTGTGTCTTAATTCGATAACTATTCACAATCGTTCTTGCTGTTTGTTGTGGTTATTCTGAAATTTCGAGTAATGACTTATATCAGTATGTTTATTGTTATTGGAACCCAAATTGATTTCGGTGATTTGAGCTTATGTTAATGCTCATTGATATTGTTCATTTTGTGTTAACATGGGAATCTATTATGTGGGGAGGCCGTATAAGGCTGGATTGTTACTGCTTCTTGTGGGAAAACAGGCTAGTTCCTTGATCGATGAAGAGGGCTAGTAATTTTATACCGGCACATCATGCATACGTACACCATACTAGCTTTGTCGGAATGGCATTGCAACCACCCAGGATCAACGTCTTTAATTTTATTGGCATTGTATCTTATCGTGACAATTACGAAATTAACTGGAAAGGATTGCCTCAAATAATCTGTGTGTTTTGAAATCCTTTGCAAAACCTTCATTGTATTTTGGAATGATAGCTTTGAAGGTGATCTTTTATTGATCATTTCGGAACCTGTCGTGATTATTATTGTTTATTTTGGTACCTATATATGATGAATTTTGATCATTTTAGAAATCATTGAGTTCTTTTTATCATTTGAAGTATTATGGAAATCATCATCATTTGAATTCTTTGGAATCATTTTGTAAGTCTTTTGGTAGTCCTTGTACGACCTTACCGAGCTCTCAAAAGCTCACTCCTCGTTTGACTCTCTTCTGTAAGTGATGATCAATAGTAGATTGCTCGGGAATGGGTTAGAGACTATGTGAGGTTCCGGTGAGCCCATCACTACTGTATTATGAGACCCCTACGCAGGTCAGTTTTGTCAACTCGTACCATAGATGTTTGAGGCTGTAAAGAACCTAGGTTTGATAGTTCAAGTTCAAGCAGCTTTGTAATCTTGTATTTGAGAAATTTGAGTTGATGTCGAATAAGATGCTTTGAAGTATGTATTGGTAAAAAGGATTTGACAGGTTTGACTAAAGTGGTAAGTTAACGCTCAGGGAGTTCGGGGCGGCGGACCTCTGAATTTTCGAGATGTTACAAAAAATGACAAATCACTTTTCATGATTGTTTAAGGATGAACTTGACAATATGCGTATAGATCGGATGTTGACTGTGCATTCAATTTAGGTTAATTAGGTTAACGTGACGTTTTAGCATGCACCCGCTGAAATCTCATCGTGGTTCCAGCACTGGCTATAATTAGCTATAATTAATCCTGATTATAATATTTTAATAAATCAATTAACCCTAATTAGCTCTAACGAGCCTACTTAGTTTTAATTAACCTTAAGAAATCAATAAAAATCAAATTAGTTGTAATTACCCCAAATTAGCTCAAATGAACTCAATTACGCGTATATTGATTATTGTTAGCCTAGTTAGTCATAATTAACATTAACATAACCCAATTAAGCCTAATTAGCCCTAATTAGGACTAATCAACATTACTCGGCACAATTAAACCCTAATTAGGACTAAATAACCCTAATTAGTCCTAATTAACCCTCATTAGCTGTAATTATCCAAAACAACTCCTCATTAACAAAAATTAGCCCAAACATAACTCAGTTAAGCCTAATTAGCCCTAATTAGGACTAATCAACACTGCTCGGCACAATTATACCCTAATTAGGACTAAATAACCCTAATTAGTCCTAATCAACCCTAATTAGCTATAATTATCCGAAACAACTCCCCATTAATAATAATTAGCCCTAACATAACCTAATTAAGCCTAATTAGTCCTAATTAGGACTAAGCAGCATTATTCGGCATAATTAAACCCTAATTAGGACTAAATAACCCTAATTAGTCCTAGTCAATCCTAATTAGATACAATTATCCGAAACTACTCCTCATTAAAAATAATTAGCCCTAACATAACCCAATTAAGCCTAATGGAGGTGCTAATTAGGACTAATCAGCACTACTCGGCACAATTAAATCCTAATTAGGACTAAATAACTCTAATTAGTCCTAATCAACCCTAATTAGATATAATTAGCTCAAGGTACTCCTCATTAACACTAATTAGCCCTAACATATCTTAATAAATCCTAATTAGATTAACTTTTTCCCATAACGCTAAACCCTGAACCTTGATACACATAATTAACCATCAGTTACAGCATACTTCCTACCATGATTTCCACCTCTAATACCACTTTGCAAACCCTATCATCATCACCACCACCATCGTCAAATGTAATGTAATGGATCAAATCTATGACCAAGCCCACGACCACATTTGATCTGCCATCACTGTAGGTAGATCAGATGTGGGCCTTATTTTTTACAACATTGACATTTGATAATGGTGGTAAGGTGGGGCATTTGATGATGAAGTTGGGTGGTTCCAGAGTTAGGTGGGGTTGTTGGCTGTGGTGGTGCGCAACAACAGTTGTGGATTTGATGGGTTGTGGTGGTGGGTGCAACCTTAGCTATTTCAATGGCTGCAAAGGATGATTGCGCTAAAGGTGAGCAGTGGTAATGGTAAGTTTGATACAGCGGTTATGGGTTTATGATAGTGGTTGCTATGGTGGAGGTTTAATGGTGTGGTGGTGTTGTTGTTGGCTACCATCGCGGGGAATGGTGGTTATGGGTTCAATAGGGTGGTTGTCGTAGTGGTGTTGTTGTTAGTGGGTAGTTGGCAGCAGGTAATGGGCAACCGATTACCTGTAGTGGTGGGTACCCGTGGTTGTAGTATGGGGTGGTTATCGGGGTAGTGGTTTAACAATATGATGGTGTCGTTGATAATGGGTGGAGGGTGGGTTGGCAATAGGTTCGCTATGGCGGTGGGGAACATTGGTCGTGGGTTTGAAGGGGTGGTTACTGTGGTGGTGGTGGTGGTTTAATAATGTGGTGATAATGTTACTAATGGATGGTGGGCTAGCTGTGATGGTGGGCAACAGTGGTCGTGGCTCCGATGGAATGGTTGATGCGGTTGAGGTTTAAAACCACATCAGAGGTGAGAGTGATGGTAAAAAGTATGGCTTAACTGGTGGTGGGGTGAAATTCTCAAAGGTAAAAAGAAGACGAATAGAAGAAGAATATAAATTAAAAAAAACCTCCATAATCTGTATGCGTTTCACCTGGAACAACCCTAAATCTGATGAACAATGATTTTTGGGTTTTGCTCCTCGTTTTGGGCCATCTAGCGGCTATTATCTAACCCCCTGTTGAGGGAATGACTTGGTGGACACACTTATGAAAGTCTAGGAAAAAATTTGGCTAAGATGATAGTTTAAGGACGATGTTGTTGAAACATTTGTAGTTTAGGAAAGTTTTTGGTAGTTGGCTTGTGATGGGTAATAGGAACCCATGTAAAACCATGGATTGGTAGGTTGCAAAATTCTTGACCTTATTATACCCAAGTAAATAAATGGATGGTTGTGGGTGGCATTTAAGTGCGAAGATTTGGACAGGTAAATGGACTTGGGTTGTGATTGTCATCCTTAAGTGTTACGAAATGAACCAAACATGGAAAGTCCTCATTCTAAACTAGCTCATGCGTCTTAATGCAAACACTTTTGAATATAATCATATTGTGCTCCCTTTTTATTCCCATTGCACACACGCACCACCGTCTTTTCCACACACAATACTCACATACACATACTTCCTTCATTTCTTGTTTTTCTTCTTCCTTCTTCATAGATTGGTGGGCACATGTGAAAGCACGTGAACATGCACCTATTGACAACAACAAGCACACATGACTGCACATAGCAGTAATGCACATTCACACATACACCGCCATCACACGGCTGGAACATGTGCACACAGACACATATTGTCATGACCCGAACCCCACGGGTAGGCCCGTGAGTTAGATTCGTGACCGGCCGTAGACCCAATGGGACATCCACTCAAGGCTCTTCCAGGCCTTATTTAAACCTGTATACAAATCTAGAGTCATGCATTAACCAACACCTTAGTATGACTTCTAAAAGAGATACTTATAGATTTTTTTCAAAATTTGTCTCTACTAAATCCCTCCATAAATGACTGACATAAATTATCAAAAAGAAATTTCGTGGAGATTTAAAGTCTAAACAATTCCCAAAAACATAAACAAGTAGTACTACAATTTCTCAAGAAACTTATTTTAACTTCCTAACGTGCATCTCCTGCGACTCCATCCTCGTTACCCTCATAGTACTCGGGTTCATCTAAGTAATCACCTAAAAAATATTTAATAAAGGGGTGAGCTTAAGGCCCGGTAAGTACACATACCATATCCCTAAAATAAATTTTGGAATTTATAAAAACATGCCATGGTTTCTCTTCTCAATTAAACTGGTAAACATTTTCACAGGAGATACTATACATATATACACTTTATGAAAACAATTCATCCAAGATTCTCAGAACAGGAGCAAGACGCTAAGAAGGCTCATTATCAACTATCACAGTTTATCATAACTTAGGTATGTTGCGGTCAACGTACATTCCCTCCTTTGTCCAGGATACATATTATTGTGGACGCAAGGGAAAACCACGAGCAACAGTACTGTGCATCAACGTATCGTCACGTTGACCAAGACCCAACAATCCAACTTTCTCCCCTAGATATGGGGCACAACAACCAAGTCAGAAATACCGCCTCACTCAACATAAGCCAACTTCAAAACAACTACTCATAGAAAAATTCCATGCATTTTTTATGCATTTCATCAACCAATTTACACAAAAGCAGTAGCGTGTGAAAGACTTTAAAACTTCTAATTAGAACAAATCACTTATACATATACATAGGCAGAAAATAGGGTATACGGAGGAATATGGCAGGAGTACTTACCTCACTGAATATCTGGTTCTTGAACTCATTCAAAAGCCAATTCTATCTCTTGTCTATCGAAAAGTAAATAACAAACCACATAGTTGTCATTCATTGTCGCTCGAGCACGCCTAAGTATTAACTTTCTCTCTAGTGAGTAAAATTATAAACTGCCCCTTAACATCTCTAAAATTACCTATTCACCCCTGATGCCTAACGTACCATTATTTACCTAGATATAACCCAGTGTTATCAAAAGCATGCCTAGGCACTAGGCGCTAGGTGCAGTCAGGCTCACTGTTTGTGCCACGCCTAGGCCTAGGCACAGTGCGTTCGACAAGGCGCACACCTTGTGAGCCTAGGCGCCAAGCACGTAGCGGGGCGGGAGGCACAAATCAAGGCACACAATTGCCAGCCGTTGGATAGGCTACATGGGTTGATATAGACTGTTCATTTTTTTTTCTAGATTTTGTTGTTTTTTTTGCTTCACCAAGTCTGACTCTAAAATCCCCAAATCAAATATCACGACTCACAGCCTCCAGTCGCAACCCCTCGCCAGTCATCGTCGCCCTTCCGGTTGTCATCTGCCACCGCTGTTCCAACGTCGATGCTGCCACCGATGCTTCTCTCTTCCGCTGCTGCTGGGTCACTCCAATTGAAGACTTCATTAGTTTGTCTCTCTCTCCCTCAGTCACTCACAAGCCATAAATCATTATGTCTCTCACTCGCTCCCTTGTTCCCTCACTTAAAACTCATTTCCTTAATTGTATGGTTCAAAGTTCAAATCTCAGCTATGTACAAATAATTGTACCTTTGAGTTAGACTGTGAAGTAGAATTTGTGAATGAAGTAATAGAAGAAGCTAATTAGTGATGACTCTAAAACCCATTTGCGGTTTGCCTTGAACTTTTGTTTTGGTCATCTCTTGCTTCAAGAATCAAGACTTTATCTTTTGAATGGTTGGAACTTGGAAGTTGGAACCGAAAGTTCTTGGTTGTTAGTGTTTTCTTTGCATTGTTCTCCATATGGTTTGTGGGTAATACTCACTGATACATGTAATTAGCTTAGGCCTTTTGCGTTTAAATTTTTGGTTTTGTCAAATTCTCCACTTTGGAATTTAGTTCTGCAATTGACCCACTATTGTTATTACTTGCTCTGTGCCTACTTGTCCAAAGTTCATAAATTTAGATTGTGTGCAGTAATGAAGTGAGATGTACTGAGTTCATATTAGTTGCTCTTTCGATGCAATTTTATGATAGTGAGTTCTAATGAGTTCATTTCTCTTACGGGTAGCCACATGTTTATTTGCTATCAAAATCACTTGCATTTCTTATTGGATGTTTCAAACTGGGATTTGATATCTTCATTGTTGTTCTGTTCATTTTCTAGAAAATGGGGGAAGCTAGAATTTTCAAATTTTCTTTTCAACGTCGAAGAAAACGTTGCTGGCTTTACCCTTAGCGATGATGAGGATGGTGTTATGTTTACTCAGAATTTAGTGATTTGCTATTTTTCCGTGAATTTAAGACTTTTCTAATGTTGGAAGCTTGTTAAATTATGATGTTAATCATGTTATGAAATTTGAAACTTTTTCTAATCTTTGAAAGTTTGTTAACTGTCATGTTTTGAATTTTTTTATGTAATTATCTTGTTTTCATGCACTATTATTTATTTATTTTAATATCTCGCCTTGCTTTGAAAAGGCGCACGCCTGCACCTTGGGCTTTGCGCCTAGGCTCCAGGAACCTTTTGCGCCTTAGGTGTGCCTGCACCTTTAATAACTATGATATAACCTAAAAGAATCTTTTTAAACCACTAATGGGTTTTTCGGACAAGAATGGCCTGTCTGGGGATTTTCGCTCGGAACCCTAAACTGCTCATTAAATTGAGCACTAATGCTCATGTTCCAATAATATATCAAATGACACCAGAGTGCCACGAAATTTCAAGCACTCAAGCGTCGTAGTAATTTTAGATCACTATAAAATTCTAGGCTGGAAATAATTTTGTTGACTATGTTAAATAATTCAAATCCTATTTTAAAAGTAAAATTGTTCAAGACATTTTCCATGCCCAGAAAATTCCTCGTCAAAGATTTCACAAAATAGGGAAAGTTTTAGTTTTGTACGTTGTCTAAATCTGCTCAAAAAGGTCTTTAAAAATAATTTAATAAACTGTTGAAATAGTGAATCGTTACGCGATATCCGATCGAGCGCTATGCTGGTAATAACACTAAAAAGAGCAAAACCTTTCAAAGCTTTTGGGACTCTGGAATATATGTTATCTTAGCTACATAAGGCTATTATAAAAGTATCATAATTTAATAACTTAATTTACCATTTTAAAATATACCAAAATCTCTTGGTCGGATAAAATTAGTTAGCACGCTTCCCAAGCTTCAAAAAATCTAAACTTTTTCCTGTGTGTATATCTTGCAAGAATAACATAAGTTACTCTTTTAAGTTTTATCCAAATAAGTTTCTAGATATATCTAAAAATTTAAAAAGTAAAAAGTGTTGGAGGCAAATATTTATGCTTGGCTATCCGCTACATTATGTAGCAGACGATAAAAAACACTCAAAAAAATTCTAGGTGTTGGAGACTAATATTTCTACTAGGCATTTCGCTACATAATGTAGCAGACGGTCTAAGTGCTTAAAAATTTTCTAAGCATTGGAGGCCAATGTTTCTGCTTGGCCGTCCGCTGTATAGTGTAGCAGACGGTGTAAAACCCTCAAAAAAATTATAAGTGTTCGAGGTCAATTTTTTTGCATGGCCGTCCGCTACATATATAGTATAGCAGACGGTTAGATGCCTAAAACTTTTCTAAGTATTGGAGCCACTGTTTCTGCTAGGTCGTCTGCTACATAATGTAGCAGATGATTAGATGCCTAAAATTTTTTTGCTAGGCCATCAACTAGATAGTGTAGCGGACAGTGTAGAAAAAAATTTATGTTAAGTCGTCTGCTACCTAGTGTAGCAGACGGTCTAAATTCCTAAAAATTTTCTAAATGTTGGAGACCAATGATTTTGCTTGGTAGTCCAAGCGTAGTGTAGAGGACTGTACAAAACCCTAAAAAAATTCTATGTGTTGGAGGCTAATCTTTCTGTTAGGTTGTCCGCTAATAGTGTAGCAGACGGTCTAAATGCCTAAAAAAAATTAAGTGTTGGAAGCAAATGTTTCTGCTTGGCCGTCCGCTGCATATTGTAATGGACGGTGTAAACCCTCAAAAAAATTCTAAGTGTTCGAGGCCAATGTTTCTGCTTAGCCGTCCACTACATAGTGTAACGAGCGATTAAATGTCTAAAATTTTTTCAAGTGTTAGAAGCCAATGTTTCTAGTAGGCCATACGCTACGTAGTGTAGTGGACGGTATAAACACCCAAAAATTTTCTAAGTGTTTGAGGCCAATGTTTCTGCTAAGCGGTCCGCTATGCTGCGTAGCGGACGTAAAAACCTGCACAAAAATTTTAAGTGTTGGAGGCTAATGTTTCTGTCAGAGTACATTAAAATTCTGATTGTAAAGAAACAAAATTCGTGAATAACCCATTGGTACTGTAGAATTTGAGTATGAATCAACATCTAGGATTATTACAAAGTCTATATTTCAAATACAACATCAATAGACTTGGTGACTCATAAAAGATTATTACAAAACTTTTTTAGACTAAAGGTCCACTGCATCTTCCTCATCATCATTTTCTTCCTCATCTTGAAAATCCCCTGGACTTATCCCCAGTGCCTTGTAATGGTTCCGCTTGTCATGATTGGTCATTTTGCTGCACAACACACACCTTATAAGCTTTTTAGGTTGAGTTGCTTGTTCAATAGAGCTCTTCATCCTGTAGATCTCTTACGGCCTTTTGTTTGGGATATAATTGGATCCAAAGGCCGGATATCATTGTCCTTTTCCAACCCGTTCATCATCTTCTGATCCCTATGTAAGCTCAGTGTCAACTGCATTGCTAACTGAAGCTACTTCAAACTAGTCGACGATGGGCTCTTGCTGCTCCTCTATCTCGCGGTCGCGGAGATGTTTATATCTGGCCATTGTAACAGCACCTTTTACGGACAAACGTGTAAATATTATCACCAGATGATTATACCAGAACGTCTCTAATTCTTCAAAGTCAGTATACAGATGCTCCAAAAAGGCAATGGTACCATGCAACCTATTTGCAACCTTAGTCCACCGTGGCAACACGTATTTATTGGGGTTTGCCTTGATATTCTTTTGAGTGAAAATTGTGAAATGTCTCTACACAGCATGCCATGGAACTTAAACTTCTTGCGAACACAAGTCACCAAATCCATCTCTGTGTCATGGCTCACCGTATACAGTCTACACACCTTCTCAGGGCGGAGGTCGTTCCTCAACGAATAAACCTTGTACTCACGTGTAGACTTTTCTGCCACCTTGTTTATACTATATCGTTCTGATTTTTGTAGCTCTACTTGGTACTGCATGAACATCTCCTTCGTATAGACTTTTGAACCATTCACCTCCAGTGGGATCTCAGGCAACCTTCTCCTTTGTTTGTACATCCTTGCAAAGTCCACAGCCTTTTCTTTCGCTAATATCTCTGAAATGCTTTTTGGACACTTATGACGAAACTCTTCAAATTCATAGTTGTACCTACATAGCTATCGAATATGGCCTTCATAGACTCACTCATGCCCGTCTTTTTCATGCCCGTAGAAAAATACCTTCTCATGTAAATGTCAAGCCATTGCTCTTTGAGCTCATAAACCTGTTAGAGCCACTCGTGGTCTTGCAATGAGTAATCCACAATAAGCTTTTCCCATCTCTCTTCAAATTCATCAATCGTTAACGACTTGTTAATGCACCTGTCAAAAGCATGTTTAAAGTCTAGATACTTTGCATACACTAATGCAGACGTTCAGGGTAGTTGTTTCTTAAGTGCGAAGTGCACAAGTTGTGTCGACTATCTAGGAAGACGGAAGCAATAGACTTCTTCATTTCCAAATCTTGATCTGTGATGATAACTTTAGGTTCTTTGTTGTTCATGGCTTCCAGCCACGTCTTAAACAACCATACAAAAGAACTTTCACTCTCATCCCTTAACAATGCGAACCTAAACAGGATGGAGTGATAATGATGGTTAACGCCTGTGAAAGGAGCGAACGGCATCAAATACTTGTTGGTACGGTATGTGGTGCCAAAAGTCACAACATCCCCAAAATGCTAATAAGAAAGTCTCGAACTATTGTCGACCCTAAAAATTATGATAATTTGATGCTCGTCGTCAAGATTATACTCGTAAGTATTTTGTTGGTCATTCATCTACATCCGCTTCAATAGGCTCATTGTGGATTGAGGATCATTGAGGTCATACATGGCTCATCTTTGGGGTCGGACAGTGTTACGAACGTCTGTCGTGTTAAAGTTCAGTTTCTGGATTCCCCCAGCCTGCTCAGGGAGAACATTAACAATGTCGGTAGGTCCTATCCGCGCATTACTCATTGTGTGAATTAGGCTCCTTGTGACATTACTCATCTTCTTGCCTTGATGCATCTGACTCACCTTCGAAGGGGTTACTAACGGGTGATTGTGTGCCAATTCCAAGCTAGTAATACATATATATATATACATACATTTATATATATGTAATGGAACTGATATGTTGACCGTGCGAGTAACTCAGGTTAAGTTGCCTGTGTGATCTGGCGGTCCATGCGCGATCTGTGGACGATCTAGATATTTTTTTACCTTTTTTTATAATACAGTCTGCTACATAATGTAGCGGATAATTTTTTAACAAATATACCCCTCGATCTCTAAGTCAAGATGCTATATTTTCTAAAATATCATCCACTACATAATAGCGCGGATGATATTTTACAACAAAACCAGACAATCTGCACATCCATTCTCACTTCTTTACATTGCTGACTCCACCCAGTGCTCAAATGATGTCCTCACTCAAAGAATTTCTTGGCATCTCTGCAAATACCTCCAGTTGCAAACTGTTACTGATCTTCCTTGGTTGTTGATTTCTAGTAATTGTACCGAGATGGCGAACGAAAAGAATGCAACAATTTGCATCGCAGTTACTAATCAATTTGCATCCCTGTTTCATTACTTTCCTGATGTTACTAATCAATTTGCATCCCAATTTCATTACTTTGCTGATTGTTTCCTTTTTGACATGTATTCAGGATCCCCAAATGTAAAAAAAGCTAGATATATTGTGGAAAGATGGACCAAATGTATCAAGGTCGCGTAGAAGCTCAGATGGGGAGCTTCATTTGCGGGTTTTTATTTCAGAGAATTGCAATAGAAAGAAATTCTGGAGGGTCGCAATTCTGGAGAATTGCGACGGCAGCATGTGCCCAATATGCTGAGGCGGTGGCAGCAACCTTCCCCTCTCGCTCCGTTTAATCGTTCCAAGCCCAACCTCTCTATGATGTAAGCTCCTTTTATTATGCTCGTACCTTTCTCTGCTTGGATGCTGGGAAGATCCATATACAAACTTAGAACCCAACAATCGAGGAATTAAAATGTGAACTACCGCAAACTTGGGATTCGATTAACAAATTCATTTGGCTCGCTTACTGAAATTCATCTTCTCGTAGTAACGGATCGACAGATGCGATAACAACAGCTTTACCTCATCCTTCCCCTGCCGAGTCTTTGTCGGCGTGGACTTTGTCGGAGCCACCGAAGGCGCATGCAGGCACGGCCAGACCGATGAGGAGCCAATCGGCATAACGGCTGAGGAGGAGGAAGAGGAAGACAGTGACATGGAAGAACACTGCCTTGACGATAGAGGTGGATTAATTGGGGAGAGAGAGGAGTCTTAGTTCAGAGGGGGGAGAGAGAGAGTTAAAAAGTGAAATGTGCTTTCTGCCTTTTCCTTACAGATTCTCAAGCAGTCTTTTACTCACTCCATCCCTTAATAATTGATCATCTTTCCTTTTTGGGTCATCCCACAAAAATTGATCACTTCCAAATTAAGAAAGATTATGTAGGTATGTTTACATATTTACCCTTTTTTATTCTATTTCTCTCTCCACATTTAACTCTCTACCAACTCATTTCCTCTTTCCTGGCCCATCACTTTACACTTTTTTATTCTATTTCTCTCTCCACATTTAACACTCTCCCAATCAATTTTCTCTTTCATGGCCCACTCTCCTCCCCATATCTCTAAAGGGTAAAAGAGAAAAAATACACCATACATAACCTAAATCCTTAATATGCGTGCAAAATAAAAATGATCACTCTTTTAGGGACGGAGGGAATGTAATGTAGCAGACACGTAGGAAGGGTATGTTTGTCAAAAGTATCGTTCGCTACATTATGATGCGACTAACTTAAAAAAATACAAAAAAAAAATTAGGACCATCCACAGATCACGCGTGGACAGCCAGATCACGCTGACAACTTAACCTAGCGCGAGTATATATATATATATATATATATATATATATATATATATATATATATATATATATATATATATATATATATATATATATATATATATAGGGAGCTGATCCGTTGAGAGCGCTAGTAAAATAGGGTATTTTGCAAGCGCGATCTGACCGCTTCATTATGTAGCGAAATTTTTTTTGACAATTATACCCTTCAACTCTCGTCCACTACATTATGTAGCGGAAGAGTAGGCAGTGCTTTTTTCCCCTTTCTCTCTCATTTCTCACATTATTTGTCTGACATGTTTCTATTTCTCTCTCTCTTCCCTCATCAATGCTCATGTCTCTTTCTGTTTCTCATGAATATTCTCTCTCCTTTCTCTTTCTCTCACCACTTTTTATTTTCTCTCTCATCCTCCCCCCTCTCTCTCTCTTTCATGTTTATCCTGCTTCACTTCACACACACAATAGAGAGAAACCTGCAGCTCCGTCGGACAAAACCCGTTCAAGTCCATCAGCAAAAAGTCGTACTATATTTGTTGCTGATCTTGTATTTCTTCCTGTATTTTTGTTTTTGTTTTGGGCAATGCGTTGTTGATTTTTTGTGAGTTGGATTGGGGCTCTTTACTGGGCTCTTTTTTGGTCAAGTGATGATAAGCACTGAAGAATCTTTTTTGCATCTTTCTACTTGTTTCTTGGCCAAACAACAACCCTTTGAAGTGCTGAACCTGTAAAAGCCTCCGTAGGAATTAAAGAAGGAAGTTGCATCACCAAAAATTCCTTACAAGAAAACTAGAAACTCATACAACCACAACAAAAATTAAACTCAAATGAACCCACAACCACCACCATTTGGCCACCGCCACTGAACCCATCGCCACCGCCACTAAACCTCTGCCTCCCCAAACCACCACCATTCAAACCTCCACCATCCCAAATCTCTATGCAAGATAAATAACTAATCTAAATAGAGAGAGGTAGAGAGCAGATGAAGAATTAAGTCTCAAAATTCTCAAAATTTCAATTGGGTCTCAAAATTCTCAAATTTTCAATTGGGTCTCAGTTTCAATTGGGTCTCAGTTTTACCACCCAAAATGGGGTTGTCAGAGCAGGTGGATTGCTTCTTTCCTCTGTTGTCGCCGAAAGCGGAGCTGTTCTAGGTGGACGAGATGGTGTCCATCCCGCGGTCGCTATTCTAGGTGGACGAGATGGTGTTAGGCTTGGTCCTGGTGCTATTAGCTGAGCTCTAATGCTCTCTTCTACCCCGCCGGCGACACCTCCGAAGCATGACTAGCAATACCGCCGCCGCCAACGCTGATTCGCCTGATCAACCACAAGGTCCAACAGCCACTGCTGCTCCTCCTAACGGCAGCTTCTTCACACAAGGGGTTCTTCGCGCGCCAAGAGGCTTCCTCTTCCCTTCGGTTTCTGGCATGGACAAGAGAGAGAGTCAGAGAGTTAATTAGAGAAATGAGAGAAAGAGAAAAAAATGATGAGAGAGAGGAAAAAGATAGGAAAAATGTCATAACATTAAATGAGGAAAAGGAGAGAGAAAGAGGAAAAATTCAAAAGATTAGTCCGCTAAATAATGTAGCGGACGGAAGCTAGAGGGTATTTTTGTCAAAAAAATAGTCCGCTACATAATGTAGCGGACATACTTTAAAAAAACGTAAAACTTGAATGTTGTCCGGGAAACAGTGTAGCGGACGGGGCGGAGGGGCAAAAAGGTAAAAAAGTCCGTCCACGACATAGTGTCGTGGACGACTGACAGTATTCGAAAAGGGCGCGATCTGGACCGTCCATCTTTCAGGATGGACGGTCAGATCGCGCTTGCAAAATACCCCATTTTGCTAGCTCTCTCAACGGATCAGCTCATATATATATATATATATATATATATATATATATATATATATATATATATATATATATATAGGGCTAATTACACATATATCCCTGAGGTTAGGGGGTAATTACAGGTAAGGACAATAGTTTGGACAAATTACACTTATGTCTGTTAACCAGACATAATTTGAAAAACCTTAATGGTTTTGATAAAACGACTGTATTACCCTCAACTTACAAATTTATTTATTCAAATGCCATTACTTCAATTTGTTTTTTTATTGCCCCTAATTTACTGTTTATTCTTCCTCTCCCACACCCACACCGCCCCCCCCCCCCGCCCCCGCCCTTCACCCTGTTTGCCTCCCCCACCTGCCCACCCATCATGCCTACAACCCCCTTCCCCAGCGCCGCACCCCGCCTGCCTCCCTCTTCCCCTACGCAACCCGTCTTCCTCCATCGTCACCGGCGCTGCACCCCAGCTTCCTCCCTCGTCACCGGCACTGCATCCCATCTTCCTCCCTCGTCACCGACGTTCTCTCTTCTTCCCGACCTCAAACAGCCACTATCTCTCTCCTTCACATCTTCATCCCTCGTCACCGCCCCCTGAAATCTTACCCAATCGGCAGGATTACTCCACCGCAGCCTGCGGCGCACGGCAAAACCCAATCTCTGAGGCCAAAATCCTCTGCTGAGACCGCCCTACACTACAATGGGACAAGGACTACAACACCCCTTTCATCGCAAGTTGGTACCACTAGGGCTGTAAATGAACCGAGCCGTTCGAGAACGGCTCGTGGTTCGTTCTCCACAAAACTCGTTCGCGTTCGTTCGTATAGTATATGAACCGAACATGAACAAGTTTTTAGGGCTCATTTATTAAACGAGCCGAACATGAACACACTTTACGAACACGTTCACGAATAGCTCGTCTAAATATTAAATTAATTATAATATATTTAGATAATTAATATTTATATAAAAGTTCAAAAATTAAATTTTATAGTTAAAGGCCAGGCCTTGAAGTCAACCCAAAATCCCAAGCCCACTTATTAACATAAAGCCCAACCCTTTGATACAGTCCAATCTATCAAGGGCCCAACAAAAACCCTATTATATAAACTAAAACCTAAACCTAAACAACCTAAACATTACAACTCAGCCGCACTCTGCACTCACACAGCCGCACTCTCCGTCCCCTACCTCGTCACACACACACAGATCGTACATAGACCCCTCCCTCTCTCCTTCTCGCTCTCACCTCTTCAGTCTTTGCAAACAGACATCATGGATATCACGCCGCCGTCATCTCCCAATCGCTGAATCAACCTTTGTCACCGGATTCAACCTTTAAAGCTGCAAAGTCGCAAACCCAAGTTTCCGATCTGAAAATCTATCGCCTGCAAAGCCAAGGGCTCAACCTCGAATGCATCAAGTCATTGTCTATGTCTTCATCGATGATGTATCAAATTTATTTTTCAGTGTTTTTGAGTCTGCATCGCTCCTTGTATTTTCTATGTCTCATTTTTTTTATTAATTATAGCTTGATTCCATGAATGATTTGAGGATTTTGAGTAATTTTGAAGCTTTGATTGGAACTTGAACATGAATGCAAGACGAGCTTCTGAACTCGAGTTCGGCTCGTTTTGTTAAACGAGTTAAGCGAACCGAGCCCGAGTCTCACCGTCACGAACACGTGCCAAGTTCAAACGTTAATATTTTGGTTCTTGACGAACACGAGCCGAGCTCGAACATGCTAAAACTTAAACAAACCGAGTTCAAACACACTCATGTTCAGCTCGAACTCGGTTCGTATACAGCCCTAGGTACCACTGGTTGCCTTCTTGCGATGTGGCCACCACTTCTCTAATTTCATATTGGAGAAAAAGCTTGAAGATAGAAACCCTAATCCTAATTTTCAAATTAGGGTTTTAAAACCCTAATTTTAAAAAATTAGGGTTTGATATCCTGATTTGAAAATTATAAAAATTATTCACGATATACTGGACAGGGGTAGTATTGCCATTTTCAAAATACGTAATGATGAAAATTACACTTTTTGGATGGAACCCTGACGGTTGGATAAAAGTGTTACTTTTTTTAACGTTTTTGGTCACGTATGTTACATTTTGAAACTTAGTATCCTTGACTGTAATTATACCCTACTCAGGGACATAAGTGTAATTAGCCCATATATATATATATATATATATATATATATATATATATATATATATATATATAGATAAACAAACAGACAGATGGATTGGTGAGGCGTGGGAAACATTTCATTTCAATGCATTTGCATAGCCTAATGAGCAAAGGTTGAAGTTAGATGACAAGGTCATTTCTTGTATATTTATCGGCTATAGTGATGCTAAGTTTGGATACAAGCTATGGGATTCAGAGTGAAAAAGATCACTAAAAGTAGGGATGTGGTATGTTACCAGCACCAAGTTATGTTAGACACGGAGTTTGTCACTCCAAAAGTTATGGCTAACGGTGTTATCAGGTTTCCTCTGAACTCTTCCCAATCAGATACCTTCACAAATGGTGGAGGTGCTCCATAAGAAGAACCTGATGCAGAAGATGATGAGAGTGATGAGTAGGATAAGCAAAACCCCTACAAAGTGGTTGCATAATGACAAGTCAAGACATCCACTGGGAAGCATAGGCCATCCCTAAGGTACCAAATTTTAGAATATGCACTACAAGGAAAAAGGCTTTTAGCGACGGAACTACTTCCGTCGCTAAAGGTGATTTCAGCGACGGAATTTCCGTGGATAAAAATGTTGTCCAAAAAAAAATTTTACCGAAGGATTATTCTGTTGGTAAAAACATTGCCGACGGAGTTTTATCAACGAGCTTTTAACGACGGTATAAACTGTTGCTAAATATTTTTTGGGAATTTTATAATTTTCGATGAATTTTTAAAATTTTATAAGCAACGGAATAATACCATCGCTAAAAATATCCGTCGGTTAAAATGTTTTTACCGACGAACCTTTAGTGACGGGAATATTCCGTCGCAAAAAGTTCTTTAATACACAGATTTTTCTCTCTCTCTCTCTCCCCGTTTCTCTCTTTGTCCCTCGTTTATCTCTCTGTCACCGTTTCTCTCTCTGTCGGCGTTCTTAACTCCGGCGAAAGGCCCCCACCTCCGTCCCTCGCCACCAGCCCCCCACGCCCGCGACAGGCCCCCGCCTTCGTCCCTCCCCACCAGCCCCCCACGCCGGCGACAGGCCCCCGCCACCACCACACCGCCCTTCCCTCTCCCCTCACATCTGCCGTCCCCATAGCCACCTCGCCACCCCCGCAGCTACCCCACTACTGCCACAACCAGCTCACAGTCGCACCACCATCGCCACAGTTCCTCCCCCTCTGGCGCACCACCACCCTCTGCCGCCTTTTGCGCGCCACTGTCGCTGCCTTCCATGCACCACTGTCGTCATCCGCCTCACACCACCACTGCCCGAACTCACTTTTTTTCCCGGTTAGAATTTATTTATCATATTGAATCTGTTCAAATATGCTAGAATTAATCTGTTGTTATAATATAATTGTATGCTAAAAATTATTTATCGCATTGAATCTATTGTTATAATATAATTGTATTTAATATGTTGTAATGTAATTGTATTTGATTTGTTATAATGTAATTGAATTTAATTTGTTGTAATGTAATTATATTTAATTTTTTATAATGTATTGTATTGTATTTAATTTGTTGTAATGTAATTGTAACGATTAAATCCTAATTATCCCTAATTTGTTCCCAAGTAACCCTAATTGAACCAAATTAACCCTAATCAAATCGTAATTATCTCTAATCTAACCAATTAACAGTAATTAACCCCGCGTAATCCTAATTGAACGAATAAACCCCAATTAAACCTGATTAACCCTAACTGAACCAATTAATTGTAATGAACCCCGATTCAACCAAATTGAACCAATTAGCCCTAATTAATCCCGATTTACCCTAATTGAACCAATAAACCATAATTAGCCCTGATTAATCCTAATTGAACCAATTAACCGTAATTAGCTCTGATTAAACCTATTTGAACCGGTTAACCTTAAACCCTAAACCCTAATTAAAGCATAATTAGCTCAGATAAACCCTAACTATCCTTAATTTGTTCCCAATTATCTCTAATCAAACTGTAATTATTCCTAATCTAACCAATTAATAGTAATTAACCCCGTGTAACCGTAATTGAACAAATCAACCCCAATTAAACCTGATTAATCCTAACTGAACCAATTAATTGTAATGAACCCCGATTCAACCTAATTGAACCAATTAATTGTAATTGAACCCCTAATTGAATGCCCTAATCTAACTGAACCCTAAATTGAAATAATTGAACCCTAAATTGAAGTAATTGAACCCTAATTAAACCCTAAATTGAATGCCCTAATCAAATTGAACACTAAATTAAACTAATTAAACCCCTAATTGAACCCTAAATTGAATGCCCTAATCCAACTAAAACCTAAATTGAACTAATTGAACCCTAAATCGAATGCCCCAAATCAACCGAACCCTAAATTGAATCAATAGAACCCCCTAATTGAACCTTAAATTGATGTAATTGAACCCTAATTAATCCCTAAATTGAATGACCTAATCGAACCGAACCCTAAATTAAACTAATTGAACCACTAATTGAATGCCCTAATACAATCGAACCCTAAATTGAAATAATTCAAGCGCATCAGATATTTGCATTTTGAATAATTTTTTCCTATTTGAACATTGATAATTTGTGTGATAATTTTTGGTTGTTAGTTGTGCATTTGAGAATTGTGATTATTAATCTGTGATTTTAGGTTTTTAATTGATGATTTTAGGTTATTAGCTGTGCATTTGAAGTAATTGCGATTTTTAATTAATAATTTTAGGTTGTTAATTATGCATTGAGCATTTGAGATATTGAGATTATTGACTGAGGATGGGACCCAATTGGATTGAATGTGTGATTTTTGTTAATTTTTATTGCATTGAACATTTGAGAATTGAGATTGTTGAAGGAGGATGGGATCCAATTGGATTGAGATACCTGTTAGTTAGCGCAGACACGGACACCACGTCTGATCGACGGTGGCCAACATTTACAAAATAAATCAACGTATGCCAATGTATCCAGAAGTGCGTGTCGGTGGGCGTCAGACACGTGTTCGGAGGCGTCGGATATGTGTCCGGAGGCATCAGACACGTATCGGATACCATATCGACACCGTATATGAGGTGTCGGAATTGAGATTGTTGACTGTGCATTATATTTAGGTTAATTAGGTTAACGCGATATTTTTACCATGCACCCCCTGGAATCTCATCGTGGCTCCAGTACTGGCTATAATTAGCCCTAATTATTCTTGATTAACAATATTTTAATAAATCAATTAACCCTAATTAGCTCTAACGAGCCTAATTTGTTTTAATTAACCCTAGGAACCTAATGAAAATCAAATTAGTTGTAATTATCCCAAATTAGCCAAAATGAACCAATTACGAGCATATTGATTATAGTTAGCCTAATTAGTTGTAATTGCACTAACATAACCCAATTAAGCCTAATTAGCGCTAATTATGACTAATCAACACTACTCGGCACAATTAAACCCTAATTAGGACTAAATAACCCTAATTAGTCCTAATTAGCTATAATTATCTGAAACTAGCCCTCATTAACAATAATGAGCCCTAACATAACTCAATTAAGCCTAATTAGCCCTAATTAGGACTAATCAGCACTACTCGGCACAATTAAACCCTAATTAGGACTAAATAACCCTAATTAGTCCTAATCAACTGTAATTAGCTATAATTATCCGAAACTAGCCCTCATTAATAATAATTAGTCCTAACATAACCCAATTAAGCCTAATTAGCCCTAATTAGCCCTAAGTAGGAATAATCAGCACTACTCGGCACAATTAAACCCTAATTAGGACTAAATAACCCTAATTAGTCCTAATCTACCCTAATTAATTATAATTAGCCAAAGGTACTCCTCATTAACACTAATTAGCCCTAACATATCTTCGAAAATCCTAATTAGATTAATTAAACCCATATCGCTAAATCCTAAACATTAATACTCGTAATTAACCCTATTAACCCAGTTAGTCCTAATTAGCCCTTGTACATCCCATAATTACTCCATATTGCCCAGAGATGGTTCAATTACTCGTTGTTTACAAACCCTGCCTTCTTTATATTAGTTGTTGTTTTGAGAAGTCCATTGGCAACGAGATGGTTCAACTCGTTGCCAACGAATTCTATTTAATGTGGAATTGGTAACATATGTAACGATCTTTCTGCAGTTTTGATATTTCAGAAAGATTCTTGCATATGTTATCAATTTCTGAACGCATGCATGCATAAAAATCCTTAGTTCCCGTTCAAAGGTACTCATTACAAAGTAATGCTTTGTAATGAGCCTTTGGATGTCCAGTTTGGACAATTTGGAAAAGCTAATTGTTTATAAAACAGTGTTTTGACTCATGCTTTGTGTTCTATGTCGTGGATATTTGGTACACGTTCTCGTGTGTTTCTCCGGGTGCATACAGATCTGGTGTTCTAACATCCGTCAAACCTTCCTGAGCAAGGTTAGATGAATGTTAGAACACCTAATCGATGTCGTGTACTTGGAGAAATGCGGGGAGGTGCTGCCGAATTTTCCGCAGACATGGGACTAAGCATGAGTTATTCACTGTTTTATAAACATGTGCTTTTCTGAATGGGATAGGACCACTACCTGTTAAAGAGTGGAGGGGAAATATATAGACATGTTGTAACATTCATGCATTCATATTTACATCGGTAATGCCTAATGACTGGTCATAATTGAAGGTGGTATACAGTACGATAATTCAGTCGTCATGTCAGTCGATCGAAGTTGGATGAAAAGGAAGAATGCTGAAGATTTTGAGTGTCGCGTTGACGAATTTCTCGACTTCGCTTATGCGCATCCTGCACATGTTGACCTTGATAAGATAAGGTGTCCGTGCGGTAGATGTGAGTTGTTGCACTGGAGAAAAAGAATTGAAGTAAAATGGCATCTTCGTCGGTACGGTTTTATGGGTGGATACACAAGGTGGACGCAGCACGGGAAAACGATAGTATTGTCGTCCAACCGGGGCTAGTCAAACTGAAGTTAGGGAGGAGGCACGATATGATTACCGAGATATGATTATGGATGCTGGGCATGCTAATGTTGACTGGGGTAACAACAGTCCACAACCGCCGAACGAGGGGGCTCATCAGTTTTATGAGTTGTTGAGAGCTGCGGAAGAGCCGCTGTGGGATGGAGCTCCGAAACACACACGGCTGTCTGCGGTTAGTAGGTTATTACAGTTGAAATCAGACCACGGGCTGAGTGAGAAAGGTTTTAACGAGTTTGTTACCTTAATCAAAGAAATACTGCCCGAAAGTGAAAAGCTACCGCCGTCGTACTATGACGCGAAGAAGATGATGAGGAAACTTGGGTTGAGCTATGAACGGATAGATGCGTGCAATAACGATTGTGTATTATTCTGGAAAGAGAATAAGGATTTGTCACGGTGTCCAGTATGTGATCATTCGAGGTACAAACCGGACAAAGGGAAGAAGAAAAATATTGCATGGAAGATATTGCGATATTTCCAGGTCACACCACGGCTTCAGAGAATGTACTACTCCTCCAATACGGCTGAACATATGAGGGCTCACCGTGAGACTCGTAGCAACGATGCCGATGTGCTGACACACCCAGCTGATGGAGAGGCGTGGAAGGAGTTTGACCGCAGGCATCCAGTCTTTGCTCAGGAAGTTCAGAATGTTAGACTTGGTCTGGCAACCGATGGGTTCAACCCTTTCGGTCAGTCTACCACGCCTTACTCCTGTTGGCCAGTTATTATTGTCCCGTACAACCTTCCACCAGGCATGTGCATGAAAAAGCCGTACATGTTCTTGTCGTTGCTTATTCCGGGGCCGAAGAGTCCCGGCAAGGACATAGATGTGTATTTAAGGCCGTTGATTGATGAGTTAAAACAGTTATGGAATCATGGAGTCGAAACATATGATGCATCCCTTAAACAAAATTTTCAGATGAGGGCTGCTTTGATGTGGACTATACATGATTTTCCCGCATTGGGAATGACGTGTGGCTGGAGCACACATGGGAAGCTAGCATGCCCTGCTTGTATGGGCGTGAACCCCGGTCATACGTTAAAGCACGGCGGAAAGCCCTCGTGGTTCGGATGTCACCGTAAGCTTTTGCCACCGGGCCATCAGTTTCGTAGGCAGAAGGATAAATTTGACGGGACAATCGAGCGTGAGGTTGTCACACTGGACTACCCATCTGGTGAAGAAGTGCTCTCACACCTGGAGGCACTTGATACTGACATACCACACGGCAAGGGTGTGCCAGATCAGAAGATTCGAGGGTATGAGAAAGAGCACAACTGGAGAAAATTTTGTATCTTCTGGGAGTTAGCCTACTGGAGGACGCTCGTTATCCGAAACAACATGGATGTGATGCATATTGAGAAGAACGTTTTTGATAATGTGTTCAACACAGTGATGAATGTCAAGGGCAAATCGAAAGATCACCTTAAAGCGAGAAGGGATCTACAACAGTTGGGTGTACGCCGTGAATTGCATCCTCAGACAGTCAGCGGGAGGACGATACTTTTGAAAGCACCTTACTGTCTAGACAAGAAACAAGTGGAAAAGGTCTGTCAGTGGGTTAAGAATTTGAAGCTTCCGGATGGGTTTGCGTCCAACATATCTCGTTGTTGCAATGTATCAGAATGCAAGTTCCAAGGGATGAAGAGTCACGACTGCCACGTATTCATGGAGAGATTCATTCCTATTGCCTTCCGGGGACTGTTGCCACGGGTTGTTTGCGAGACTTTGACTGAATTATCTCATTTCTTTCGAGATATATGTTCTTCTACGATCCGGGTGAGTAACATGGAAGTGCTTGAGAAGAACATTGTGGTGACGATTTGCAAGCTGGAGAAAATCTTCCCACCTTCGTTCTTTGATTCAATGGAGCATCTGCCTGTTCACTTGGCATATGAAGCTAAGATGGGTGGACCCGTGCAATATCGGTGGATGTATCCCTTCGAGAGGTAATCTTTAAATTGTTACAGTTGTTCGTTTACATTAATGCGACACCTGTTATCATTGATATTCCACCTAACTCGATTCGCTAAACTTCTAGGTTCATGTTCCATTTAAAGAAAAAAGTCCGCAATAAGGCTCGGGTTGAAGGCTCAATTGCGGAGGCTTATGTAATGGAAGAACTTGTAAACTTTTGTAGTCAATATTTCGGGCCTAATGTTGATACAAGGTTAAATCAACTAGGCCGAAATGAGCCCGGATCGAGCACAAATTTGGAAGGGCAATTGTCAATATTCAAGCAGTCTGGTAGTCCGTTCGGCCGAACGTATACTCGATGGCTAACGGATGAAGAGTACAGTGCTGCAACAATATATGCCCTTCTAAATTGCGATGAAGTTTCGGCATTCGTTGAGTAAGTTAATGTCTTAATTCACTTACATTGCTGTACATAATTGAAAGTGTGTGATAAGCGAGTCAACTATATTGGTTTGCAGTGAGTTCGATGCGAAATCTTTAATCACTGATCCCGCTGGACTTGAATCTCATCGGAAATCACAATTTGTACAGTGGTTCAAAAGGCGTGTAAGTCCTTAACGAAATTATATTATGTGTTATATACAGTTCTGTGGCCAATTAGTATACTGATTTATCCTTAATTTTTACCGTCATCTACAATAGGTTCAGTCAATGGATAGACCAGTGGCCTCCTGCTTGAAATTACTAGCTGAAGGCCCTAACAAACAAGCATCCTGTCATGGAGGCTATATCATCAACGGGTTTAGGTTTAACGTAAAAGATGATGACCGAAAAAACAAACCCAAAACAGTGGAGTCTTGGTCAACGGCGACTGTTATGCTGAGAATTGCATGGACTTTTACGGAGAGCTAGATGAGATTGTTGAGCTAACATATCTGGGTTCCCAAAACTGCCTGGTAATGTTCAAGTGTACGTGGTTCGATGTCACATGCAGTAGAGGAATCCGTGTTAGCTCTCAAGGGATTGTAGATGTCAATGTCAAGTCAAGACTTGCATCAGACGAGCCCTTTGTGTTTGCTAGTCAAGCTGCACAAGTCTTTTACGCAGAGGACGTCGCCAATCCCAAATCTCATTGGTATACAGTTATCAAGTCCAAGAAATTGCCCGTGACATATGACAGTGAGGTAGACTCCTTTCAAGCCGACCAACCACTGTCTTGTTACCTGTTGAGGTCAACAACGAGGAGGACGATCTTCCTCTTCCAACAACACTTCATGTAGGAGAAGAAGTCGTTGATGATGCGGAAGATGTAGAAAGTGTTGGAGATGATGTGACTGAGTCTACTGATGAAGAGGATGAATTAGAAGATGAAGAGGACGACGAGTCCCACGAAGAAGAGGACGACGAGTCTAGTGAGGAAGATGATGATGATTCCAAAACTGAAAATGATTGACTTGTAATGTTGTAACATCACGAAAAAAAATGTAGTAACATTTTAGAACTTGGTTCATATTGATGTGTTTTTGCACCTCCGTTCATATATATAGTGTCGGTGATGATTTCTGCCAAATTATTATTTTTAATGTGTTAATGTCTTTGCAATTTATCTATACGAAGTCAGATATGGATAGGATACGAGCTATTCGTGGCCGGGCTGGACGCCGAGCTGCTTCCTCTCCGGTGGGTCCCACCTCGTCATTGCTCCCTGATGACGAGGCACAGAGTGATCACGTACAGCCCTAATCGTCGCCCCAGGCCCAGTCGTCAGCCCAGACCCAGCCGTCGCCCCAGCCCAATGCAGATTCTCCTTCTTCCATGGGTTCTACCACAGGTATAGTTGATAACGGTATTTAGTACATTTTTGCTAATTTATATTTGAACTGTATTAATGTCTGTGTTTTGTAGGATCTCGACGAGGCCGTGGCCCGACACGCGGGGTACGCATCGACCCCCAGCGTAAACAGAGAGTTACGCTCACCCAGGAGGGCCTGTAAGTAAAAAAAATCACATCATGCCTTATTTTGTACATTTGGGATGTTAATTTATATTTGAACTGTATTAATTTATTTATTTACTTCTTTGGCAGGATCCTGGAGAATCAGGCGAGGACGAAGATCGGCGTTCTTGTGAAGGGCCGATTCTTCGAGCCACGCCTGTACTGGAAGGACTGGGATGCCGCTGCGAGGGAGTCCCTATGGGAGGAGTGGCTGGTACGGTGAAGTATTTTTTCCTGCGATAGTATTTGTTTAATTAGAGTTTGTTTTCTAAATTAATTTGTGTTATTGAATGCCTTGCAGGAGGGGTTCACGTTTGACTCGCCTGATCAGCAGGCACTGGGGTGGCAGGCCTCTTTTCTTACATTTGATATCTCCAAGAATTACCGCCGATGGCTCCACGACGCACGGGACCGGGCGAAGAAGATGCTGCCCGAGGGTGCCCCGATGTCGGAGATGAAGACATATCCCCCACATTGGATATCTCCAACTGTATGGGGGAGATGATAGATCGGTGGGCTGCGGATCCAGGCTGGGACGCCAAGAGTAAGAAGGGGGCCGAGAACAGACAGAACAGAGATCCGACGCACACGGGGGGGTCGGTGCCACACGACATCGTCCGACACATGAATGCGGTCCAGAACCCGGATCTGGAGGAGATGAGGTGGTAGCTCTGACGTATAATCAGACACACGTGCGGAAGAAGGACAAGGACGAGGCATGCCGGGCGGGCGACTATGTTTCGGATATTGCCCGGTGGATCGATGTAAGTCGATGTGTTTAATTAAGTTGTTAATTTTTTCTTACTATCCTCAATGTCTGTTGTGTTAATTAATGCCCTAACATATCCTTAAATCACTGCTTTTGCAGGCCTCGTATGAACAGCTTAGGGAGTCCGGACAGCCATCAGCGTCCACTAGTACGGGTGCGAGTACTGGGGCGTTGAAGCGATGGCTGGATACGCCGGAGGTCGTCAATCGGCCGAAAGGCCGCATACGCGGCCTGCCTAGCACGACTGCTCGTGCCGTGATAGGAGCGTCCTCACCCCCCGCTGCCCCTCCACAGACACCGGCTCCTCGGCATCCGTTGGACGAGGAGGAGATCCAGCGCATTGCTACAGTGGTGTTGAGGCTGACGAAGGAGCAGGATCAGCAGGGTACCGCTGCCGGACACGCCGAGCCGGCCCCGGATCAGCAGGATCCAGATCCAGGACTCGGTAACCCCTGATGAGCCCCTTCTCGTGCCCTATCCCAGCTTGTCCCCCCTCCCCCCGCCCAATCGTAGCTTGTCCCCCCTCCCCCCGCCCAGTCCCAGCGTGTCCCCCCTCCCCTCGTCCGGCTTGTATATCATGACTATTTTTTATAATTGATTGTAAATATTTCTTTGTGTATTGATTATTGTGCGTTGTTGAGAATTGTGTATTGTGCATTGATCAGAATTGTGTATTGATTATTGTGCATTATTGAGAATTGAAATTTTCATTACAGGTTTGGGTAATAGAAAAATAAAAAAAAATTTTAAAAATTTGACTTTTGGCGACGGATTAATTTCGTTGCCAAAAGTCTTTCTTGTACTAACTTTTGGCGACGGAATATTCCGTCGCCAAAAGTCTAATTTAGCGATGAAAAATTCCGTTGCCAAAACATTATTCCGTCGCTAAATTCACAAAATAGAAAATAAATTAAAATACGTAAAAATATAATTAGCAACGGATATTCCGTTGCTAATTAATAAATAAACCCGTCACAAAAAAGTGCGATATTAGACGACGGATTTGAAAATTCCGTCGTCAAACTTTTAGTAACGAGCTTTTATATGAGGAACTTTTAGCGACAGTATATCCGTCGCTAAAACTATTAGCGACGAATTTTGGACTTTTAGCGATGGATTTTCCCTTCACTAAAAGCCTTTTTTCTTGTAATGATGTATTTGTCACAGTAGATGGTGAACTAGAAAATTTCCATGAACCACAATCTCATAATAAAGACAAACGGCTAAAGTCCATGCAAAAGAGATGAGTTCCTTACAGAAGAATAGTTGGTCAAGCTTTTGAAAAAGCATAAAATCCTTGAGTAAGAAATCAGTGTTTAAATTGAAAAAAGCTGGTGACAAGCAGCTGAATAATACAGCTTGATTGTTGGTCAAAGGCTTTGGCCAAGAGAAAGAAATTGACTTCAACGAGATATTCTCCCCAATTGAAAAAATGAACTTTACTGCTATTGTTTTAGGTCTAGCTGCTAGCTTAGACCTCAAGCTTGAGCAGTTAGATGTGAAGATTGCATTTCTCCTTGGTGATCTAGAGGAAGAACTTATGTGGAACAATCTGAAGTGTTCAAGGTAAAAAGGAAGACAAACATGGATTCAAGTTAAAATAAAAGTTTTTACGGGTTGAGATAGGCGCCCAGACAATGATTTTAGAAATTTGACTCTTTTAAGATAAATCATAGCTACAAGAGGACCACTGCCGATCCAAGATACATTTATAGAGGTAACTTCTTATCTTGTTGTTGTGTATTAATGACATGTTGATTGTTATACAAGATACAAAAATGAGAAATCAAGAAAGAGTTGTTAAAGAATACGTTGACATGAAGTAATGTGTCAAGCGCGTCAAAATTTGGGAATGCAAATTGTACATGAGAAGATAGCCAAGAGGTTCTGGTATCTTAACATATGTATATTGAAAGGGCAATTGAGAGGTTTAATATAAAGGATGCTAAGTCGAATCGCATACCTCTAGTTAATCACTATGAATTGAGTAAGAATGTTGTTCAAATAAGGAGATGATAATTTTTCTATATTTCTCAGTAATTGGGATTTCGACATGTGCAACGGGTTGAACTCAAATACCTTCCAGAAGAAATGGTATGCACTTGACCATTAGACACGCAATTGGTGTGGTTAGCAGGTACACTGATAATTCAAGAAAAAAGCATTGGGAGTTAATGAAATGGATCTTCATGTACGTGAAATGCAACTCAAAATTTTGCAAGGGTTTTTGAAACGCAAAATATATGAAGATAGGCTTTACAGATTCAGATATGCTAGTCTACCTTGACGACAAGAAACGACTTTTAGAATTTCATTTACATTTGCAGGTGAGCTGTATCATGGCAGTCTAAACTGCAGAAATGTGTTACCCTACCGACAAGGGAAGCCTAGTATATTGCAGCTGCCAAGGCAAGAAACGAAATGCTATGGATGAAGATATTTTTCCATGGGTTGCACTTGAATCAAGATGAGTACACAGTATATAGATATTCAAAGTGCTATTGACTTGGGCAAAGATTCTACGTACTACTCCTGAACGAAGCAAACTAAATAAGATTTTTCCAATGTGTGATTACATAGGTGCCGCGAAGTCATTGTGAAAATAGATAATCAAACTAAAGAAGATCTTTTTAAAATAGATGGTCTAGCTAAAGAAGTTCCATAAAAGACGGGGAAGCCATCTATTGTGATGACAAAATTTATTCAAAGGGAAAATTTCAAGCTCTACACCAGTACACCGAGCTTGCCAGCATAATGTACTACTAAAAAGTCCCGAGGTGGCTAAGGCAAAGACATCTAGAGAATGGTTGCGACCATTAAAGACAAGATGAAAAATTGTTAAAAAAATGTCTTGATTTGTACAGATGTTTGTGAAGCCATTAGTTGTGACCAAGCTTGGAGCTTGAATAGAGTTAGCTCACGTGTGACACGCAAATAAAGCCCTTAAATTTCAGCTCATGTTTTTTATGGAAAGTTGACAAAAGAGTTTCATCTCTTTTATCTTTGCACGAATAGAAGGCTAATAGTGCTAGCTTTAAAATCTGGAGGGTTAGTTGAAATAATGAGGTGAGTTTGGGTTCTTTTGAGAATTGGATATGCGTGAATGAGTATAAGTTTTTTGAGAGACTAATTGAACTGTAACTTTTATGCTTTACGGTGCAACATTTTCGTTCACTTTCCTATAAACTTACAAAAGAGGCTAAAGCACGTTAGAATATGCATGTCCATGTTTATGTGTGCGATACTTTTGAAGTTTTTACTTTTTTGTCACTTTTTTCTTCTTTGTTATGCCAGTTGTAATAGTTTTTTAGAGACTTAAATCTCAACTAAAAAATGTTGGTGAATCTGGCCACGGTGGAAATAATGGTTATAGATGAGTGTGTGGAGCTCCAATATTCGAGGCAAGCGATACTTGAAGATGGATGGTATTATGCATGGGCGTAAGACTCAAGATGTTGTACAGCAATATTCCATGGAAAAAAGCAGCTGGCCAAATTTAAATAGGGTGGTGGCTGGTAGTTTGGCGGCGGTCAGTGTATTTCAGGGTGGCGGCTGGTGCGTGAGATATTTAAAGTTATGTGAGAGCTCTAAAGTTTTATGTTTGTCCACTGTTTTGTTTTGATTCTCACCTTTTCTTGAGCACTTTGATTTAAGGCTTTCCTCTGAGCACGTTGCCAAATGTAGTGCTTAATAAACATTTTCTGCTGTTTAATTTCAGACTGCCTTAAAGCCTCTGGTCTTGAGTCTTGACGGTATCATCACATAGTCATACTAAAATAGTTAATTATCCCCTCTCTATTATATACGCTGTGCGATTTCTCTCCCTTCCACTTCAAAATTAATCATTAAACCCACTCCCCACCCCCACTTATGGAAATTGCGCACTTTAGACAGAAATTGTTAAACTAGACAGCGCGTGGTCAACACATGCGCTGACTAAAGATTTTTTTTAAAAAAAATGACAATTTTGCCCATTCTTTTATCTCTTCTTTACTCCCACTTGAATACCCTTGGTCAAGGGTCTTCTATTTTTCTTTTTCCAACCAAAAAACAATAAGAAGGAAGAAGCGGCCGTTGATTGTTGGTTGCCGTCGGCGTTGGTGGGCTGAACTCGACATTGGTGGCCATTTGTGGGCTGAATTAACGGCGGTCGATTGTTGGTGGCCGTCGGCCTACATTGGTGGTCGTAATTATGTTGGGGGCGGTGGCCATGAATTTTGGCTTGGTGGCGGCATGTGGTCTTCTGTTGTGGGTATTGGTTGTTGCGGTGGTGATCATCTAGGTGGCGGAGAAGTGGGTCTCGCCGGAAGGTATTACCGTTGGCGACCCTTGGATATATTGGATTGTGGGTGGTCTTGGGTTGGCGAGAAGGGTGGTTTGTGGGGACGTAGTGGCCGGCAGTGGTGGGTTGTTATGATGGGCAGAGTGGCTGCTGCGGGGGTGTTGACGGCTGTTTTGCCAGCGGTGAAGCCTCGAAGGGTGATCCCGACATGAATTGCGAGCGGGTGTTGCCGTGAAGGTGTCACTGCCATGTTTTTGTTGGTTGTACAGTATGGCGGTCTTGATCTGAGCAGATCTGTATATGTGGTGGGTTCTAAACTAAGGAGCATAGTCTCCCTGAGATTTTGGGTAAAGGTTAAGGGGATTACATATACAGATGGAAGAAGATGAACGGTTACGTAGAGAGTTTCAGAGGAAGAAGATGAAAGGATTTACGCAGAGAGGAAGAAGATGGAAGGGGAAGGCAGAGAATTTGAGAGGGTTTGGACCAAGAGTTCTGGCAAATTACGATTTAAATAAAAAGGGTAAAATAGACATTTCACATATATCTGTTATGCCGCATTAACTGTGCCCAATTTTCGTAAGTGTAGGGAAGTTTAGTGGTTAATTTTGAAGTGAAGGGGGACAAATTGCACAACGTGTAAAGTATAAGGGGTGATTAGCTATTTAACCTTAAAATAAATAAAAGCTCGTCAAGGAAGATATCACAACGTAGTCGTTGCTTTTCTTGAACTCTATCTATATGCTTAAAGAAATTCAGAGAACTCGTGTTGTCCTCTGTCCCAAGACTCTTTCTCCCCAATCTTTTTCTCATTTTAGACTCATTAGTTTTGTACAAAATTTTACTCATGTGTTGTCCTCTATCCAAAGCTCTGGTAAAAAGAATGGAACATATTAAGAAGCCTAATTTTCCTTTTTTTTTTTCAAAATGCCTTTGTTTCCGGAAATCTCATTTCATCCTGATAATGAGCTTATTGACAAAAATATGCATTTTTAAGTCCAGTTTTACTTCTTTTGCTACTTTAAAGGTGAATTTTAGCAAAGCCTAATTTAGAATAATGTGGAATTTTTGGGAAAAGTCTTCTTAAATTTTGGTTTTCCTGAGCATCACATTCTCTTATAGTAGTTTAGTAAATGGTTCCCCTTCCCTTTATGTTAAGCTCATATGTGGACTCAGGGAACCTATGTCATTATCTCTTTATTTTGCTTGCAGAGTATCTAGCTAATACTCTGAGATCCTTAAGGAACAAACTTTGGCTTCTACCCGAGTTGTAAGAATCTTCTTCTAATCATGTATATAGTGACAATTAATAGTAGCTACATGTTTCCAATAGCTTTTCTTCTAACACTTTCAGCGATAATTATTAGCAGCATTCTTTTACCGTCACTAAATAAAAGTTACTAGCAACTTATAGAAACGATTGATTATCGTAATATAGGGGATAGAATGAAGATTCCTCAACCGAAATAGCAGCCAATATTTTTCCATATCTGGAAGACAAATGTCCACCCAGAAGTAAATGTTTTTCCCATTCCCCCGATCTTGTGTCAAACATACTATTGAACAAGTCTTCGAGTTTCAGGAGATTACACCGTGTCCACGACCGATTGATTATCATAATATAGGGGATAGAATGAAGATTCCTCCAACCGAAATAGCAGCCAATATTTTTCCATATCTGGAAGACAAATGTCCACCCAGAAGTAAATGTTTTTCCCATTCCCCCGATCTTGTGTCAAACATACTATTGAACAAGTCTTCGAGTTTCAGGAGATTACACCGTGTCCACGACCGATTGCTGGTTCCAAAGTTAGATACAAGTAACTAACATAATCCATGTAATACATTTGACACCTCCAGTGACTTTTTTTTTTTTTATCAAAAGCCATATCGTATTGATCTGGTAACAGTTATCTTATGGCATTTCAAGATACACGGGAAACTCTTCTGAAGTTTATAATTTTCTCTTTTTATTTTAACTTCTATTATTTTATGGAGCCTCTCTATAAAAATTTGAGTATTACTTAGACGAATTAAGTTCACTAAGATCCCTTTTTGATTTTCCTAGTGGTGAGGGCTTAATTTTTCCTCAACAAGGTCACATGTCTGAGTGATTAGGATAGGATATTTCTTTTAAGGGCCAGGAGTATAGCTCATGCATATGTTGCACATAAAAAAGGAACTGTCCCATTAGCTATTAACAAGGACAATTGTTTTGGCAAGATCTATAGATTGTGATTTTAAAAGGTCTTCCTTAAGATAGGTATTTGGACGAGAAAAAAAATTGGCTATTATCTCAGTTGAAGGAATCTTCGTCCGACCCCCTATATAACGATAATCAATCGTCTCTAAATGTTGCTAGTGGCTTTTATTTAGTGTCGCTAAAAAAATACTTCTAATAATTATCGCTTAAAGTGTCAGAAGAAAATTCACAAGAAACATTTAGCGACTATTAATTGTCATTGTACACAGGGTTAGAGAAAGATTCCTACAATATGGGTAGGAGCCAAAGTTTGTTCTCCAAATCTATATATAAAATTTGGCTACTATTCAGTTGAAGGAATCTTCGTCCTACCCCCTACATAGCGATAACCAATCGTCTCTAAATGTTGTTAGTGACATTTATTGGTGACTCTAAAAAAATACTTCTAATAATTATCGCTGAAAATGTTAGAAGAAAATTCACAAGAAACATTTAGCGACTATTAATTATCATTGTACACAGGGGTTGGAAGAATATATATATATATATATATATATATATATATATATATATATATATATATATATATATATATATATATATATATATATATATTTGGGGCGTGATCTATTGCTGGCCCTGGCAACTTAACCCAAGTTACCAGTGTGATCTGGCAGTCCAAATCGCGCTGTGGATGTTCAGATCACGAGCCTGGGCGGCCATTTGTTTTTTGTCGTTCGCTACATTATGTAACGGACCATGAAAAACCTTCCACTACATAATGTAGCGGACGGCCAAATCGCGCTGGCAACTTACTAGCGCTAGCAATATATATATATATATATATATATATATATATATAGGGAGCTGATCCTTTGATAACGCTAGCAGAATAGGAGATTTTGCTAGCGTGATCTAGCAGTCCATAATTAAAGCTGTCAGTCGTCCGCACACTATGTAGCGGACATATCTTTTTACCAGACTGCCCCTCCTCCTCTGTCCGCCTCTTCCTCTGTCCGCTACACTGTATGGCAGACAACTTTTTTACCTGACACGTGACAGTCAAAAAGTAGTCTGCCACACAGTGTAGTGAACAACATTTTGACTGACACGACTGACACACTTTTCATTAATTTCTGTACCTTTATTTTTGCACACGTCAAAGTTTTCGCCAATGTTGTCCGCTATACAGTATTGCCTATTCCCAAAATATTCTCAGCTCTTTCAGCACAATTTTCTTATCCTTTAAACTCACTTGCTTCCATTTTCAGCTCCCTTCAAGCTTCGAGTAACACTTGCTTCAAGCTTCACTCAAGCAAGGTAAGTTTGTGAATGGTGAAGTTTTCTTTATGGATTGACTGATAAAGTATAAAAAAAAATTTTGACAAAAATTTATAGATTTTTTGTGATGTTCTATAAATTTGTCACTCTATTCATCAATTTGTGATGTTTTAGAAATTAATTTTTTAACTTTAAACAAATTCATTATAGTTAAATTCGATTTTTTTAGGTTCGCTAATTTCGAAAAATTTATTCTATTTAAATTCGAATTTATTGAGATATGTTTGTTGTATTTTGGCATGATGAATTTGTCTATTTATCTTAGTAATTTTAATTTGTTATGTTCAATAAATTAATAATTGTTAAATTGGAGACACTTTTGAGATTATGTATATGGTATATTTGTCATCCTAAATTGGTCTATTCGCCAAGGTAATTTTGAGGTAATATTTTCAGTTAGAAATGTCATTTGATTGTTAAGCGTAGTCTATTTCTACATAGGTCTTGTTTCACAATGTCTGATTTCGTGTCGAGCTCCAACACCCCCGTAGATGCTAGTGATCCGTATCTAGGACGAACGTTTCAAACATTGGAAGAAGCTGAAGAATGTTTTCGAGCGTATTCATTGAGGGTTGGTTTTGGCATTAGAATAAAGACTACAAGAACAAGCAACGTAACAAAAAAGATATGCTCTCGCTTATACGAGTGTCATAGGGGCAGAAACCCACAGCAAAATGAGACACGCGTAGGCAATGATGACAGTGATGACGAAATAGGATATTCGCGTAGAAGACGGGACTGCTTTGCGCGCAAATTGCCAGGTCAAGATGTTCGTAAGCTATAAACCCAAGCAAGATCATTGGCTTATTACCAGCCTGGAACTGGCACACAATCACCCGTTAGTAACCCCTTCTAAGGTGAGTCAGATGCATCAACACAAGAAGATGGGTAAGGTCGCGAGGAGCCTAATTCACACAATGAGCAATGCGCGACTAGGACCTACCGACATGATTAATGTTCTTGCTGAACAGGCTGGGGGAATTCAAAATTTAAACTTTAACACGACAGACGTTCGTAACGCGGTCCGAACCCATAGACGAGCCGCGTATGACCTCAATGATGCTCAATCCACAATGAGCCTATTGAAACGGATGCAGATGGAGGACCCGCAGTTTACCTTCGATTATAAACTTGACGACGAGCATCGAGTTAGTACAATTTTTTGGGTCGACGGTCGTTCGAGGCTAGCTTATAAGCATTTTGGGGATGTCGTGACTTTCGACACCACATACCGTACCAACAAGTACTCGATGCCGTTCGCTCCTTTCACGGGGTCAATCATCATTATCACTCCATCCTGTTCGGGTTCGCCTTGTTAAGGGACGAGAGCGAGAGTTCTTTTGAATGGTTGTTTAGGGCGTGGCTGGAAGCAATGAACTTCAAAGCACCGAAAGTTATCATCACCGATCAAGATTTGGCAATGAAGAAGGCTATTGCTACCGTCTTCCCAGATACTCGACACAACTTGTGCACTTGGCACATAAGCAACAAATACCCTGAACGTCTGCATCACGTGTACGCAAAGTATCCAGACTTTAAACAGGATTTTGAAAAGTGCGTTAATAAGTCATTAACGATTGAGGAATTTGAGGAGAGGTGGGAAAAGCTTGTTCGGGATTACTCATTGCAAGACAACGAGTGGCTCCAGCACTTGTACGAGCTCAAAGAGCAATGGATTGGCGTTTACACGAGGAGGTATTTTTCTGCGGGCATGAAAACGACGGGCAGGAGTGAATCTATGAATGCCACGTTCGATAGTTATGTGGGTACAGCTACCAATTTGAAGAGTTTCGTCACATCAGCACAAAAAGCGGTTGCCTTGTTATTCGTGAAAGAAAGGGCTGCAGACTTTGCAAGCACGTACAAACAAAGGAGAAGGTTGCTTGAGACCCCGCTGGAGCTGAACGGTGCCAAAGTCTATACGAAGGAGATCTTCCTGCTATACCAAGTAGAGCTGCAAAAATCGGGACGATACAGTATAAACAAGGTGGCAGAAAAGTCTACGCGTGAGTACAAGGTTTATTCGCTCGTGAATGACCTCGTCCCTGAGAAGCTGCGCAGAATTTATACGGTGAGCCACGACACATTGACGGATTCGGTGACATGTGTTTGCAAGAAGTTTGAGTTCCATGGCATCCTGTGTAGACACATTCTGCGGTTTTTCACCCAGAAGAATATCAGGACAATCCCTGATAAATATGTCCTGCCACGGTGGACGAAAGGTGCAAACAGGTTGCACGGTACCATTGCCTTTCCGGAGCACCCGTATACTGACTTTGAAGAATCAGAGACGTTGCGGTATAATCATCTGGTGACAATGTTCACCCGTTTGTCCGTAAAGGGTGCTGCTACAATGACCGGATATAAACATCTCCTCGAGGTAGCTCAGCAGCAAGAGCCCATCGTCGACCAGTTGGAAGCAGCTTCAGCAGCAATGCGGTTGACACCGAGCCTACAACGGGATCAGAAGATGATGAGCCAGGGGAGGAAGACGACAATGATATCCAGCCTTTGGATCCAATTATATCGCAAATGAAAGGCCGCAAGAGATCTATGCTGATGAAGAGCTCTATTCAATAGGCAACTCAACCTAAAAAGCTGAGAAGGTGTGCATTGTGCAAAACGAGGAAGAAGATGACGCCGAAGATGAGGAAGAAGAAGATGCAGTGGACCGAAGACTGAAACCAATAACAATACAAAATCTCAAAATTATAAAATATGAAATCTTCCCTACTTACAAACTATTTATTATAATTTTATTATTAAAGAACTTATAGATATTATTGTTCACTAAACGTAAGATTTGCGATACGTAAGATTCGTTAAGCTCTTATATTTTTGACAAGTAAGATTTTTAGAACTGTTGATCAGCAATTACATTCGAAATCCCAAGAGAATTATATCTTCTTTGAGATCGCTAAAGGTAAGTTTGAAAGGAATTTAATATTTTAGAAGTTATATCGTTAAAGTCTAACATGTTACACTCAATTTTAACTAAGAACAAATATATATATATGGAAGAAAATAACTTGTGGCAAGCTAAGATTGAGTTGGAAGAAAATAACTGTAAGTGTAAACGAGTTAAAAGAAAATTTTCCCATTAATTGATAACAATGTCCGATTATGATAGTTAAGGTAATGCAGTACTACGGAGATTTCGGCGGTAGATGTCACAGTATGGCAGTGATGGGAACTGAAAAGGTGACAAAGATGACAAATGTGATAGTGATAATTCTTGTGGTGGTTAGTGTAGCACTGTTAACGAGATTGAGATTTGTAATAGTTCTTGCAAGCCATGGTTGTAATGGAACGTGTAGTTCTCGAGATGATTGTGGTTGTGGTAATCCTAACCATAAGATTATAGTGATGACAGAGGTGATGGTAATGACAACACTTAGTAAGTGGTAATTCTAAAGTAATTAGAGGTCGCATTAATATAATGGTGGTTGACAAGTTAAGCTCTACTATGCCTTGGGCAAGTGATAAGGTGTTCACAGAAATAGTTCTAAATATGCTCATTTACAGTGGTAGCTCTAAGGTGTTTCGAGGTAGTATCAACATAGTAGTGGTGCATGAGTTATACTCGGAATCTGGATTGGACAGCCCGAAGGAAAAGACATATCGATGACTTGATTAATCTTTGATAATTTGAACATATACATAGAACGTACTTTGAGTACTATATATCTTTTTTATTATGCACCGAACAAAAAATATGCAAAGTGCTTTGCATAAAGAAAGATATCAGATTACTCAATTAGCATTTATGCTTATAGGAAGGTTGAGCTTCATTTACATCATCTCTTAAGAGGGAAAATTATAACTCTTTACTAGATTATTGATAAAAATAAACATAATTATAAAAATGAGCATATGAATGATGATTTAAGTGATTTTCTTCCTTCACGGTATCTTTGGAGATAAGATTACTTTAACCTGGTGATTAGAACATTAATGCTAGACTATTGAGTTAAAAGGTCTGAATCTACAATTATAATTTAGTACGAGATTGTCGCTCATAATTTGTAACTAAATGTTAAAAGTATTGCTTATGAAAGAGCATTCTAAGGTTATACCACAATTATATTTATTATAAAATTCACATCCGATGTATACGTAAAAGAATGCATCAAAACTTTTCAAAAAGGTGTTTTCAAGATGTCATCTTATACTTTAATTTATATATTTGTCAGTAATAACAAGAGTTGTAACGTATCAATAATTGAAGTGTTATAACCAATATTTTCAATATCTTACTTTGGTGCTTTGAAATCTCTCTAATATTCTCATGTATCTTCCTATTCTATCAAAAAAGTTTGGATTGTTGACAATAGATTTGTGCGTATATAACATGCATGAATAACTTAAGTTACGAGAGACATACGGATGTATATTACATGATTATTAGAAATTTTAATAGTATGACTTAATGCATGTTTGTTGTACCTCTTAAAATTAAAAGAAAGACAAAATTTTAAATCTATCTCGTATATTTGCACGGATTTATTAGCTAATATCCTCATATATATGGCCCTCGTATCATATATCTATGACGCAGCTAGTTAATTGCACGCTAAAGGGGTGCTATGATTACTGGGGAATGTTGGAGCTTTACCGCCTCCTATATCGCCTGCATTATCTTCAAGATACCTTTTTCCCTTATCTTTTCCCACAATATATGGATTCTAAAGTCCTCCTGTCCCTTGATGACCCAATCACACGCATCCTAAAGTCCTCTGGAAAACTTACTATTGCTTTTACGCGGGAAGCAATTAGAAAGTCTGTTGCACCTGTTTCTTGGTACAATATAGTATGGGTAAAAGGTCACATTTCAATGTATGGATTCACACTTTGGCTTTTTTGCAAAGGTAGACGGTGAACCAGAGATAGATCGAGGACATGAAACATAATCGTAAAAAAACCTTTCTTGAATATAGGCATTCAAGAAGTATCTAGGTTGGTTTTCTATGCACAGATTTGCATCAATACCCCATTCTACAATTTGGAGGGAATACTTTTAGGCGACAAACTGATCCTAGCAACTACGGTGTATGGTGGCTTGAAAGGAATAATCACTGTCCGAGAAGGTTTTGTATGAAAGTTTCAAATTGACACAGATTTGTACTGGAGTATTCAATTTTACAGTTAGGAGAGAACACTTTCAGGCAATAGCTATACAATTTGGTCCTAACTACTGCGGTGTATAGTGTGTGGCTTAAAAAGATAGCAGATTGTTTGGCGGTGGTGAAGGCTCAGTTGGTACAATGGTTCCACTGACGATGGAGCTGGTGCAAACACAAGTTAGACGATGGAAGAAATAGCCAATGACTTTTGATAATTGAAAACTCTGATTTGATTGGGTACTACAAGAGTCCATATTAAGGAATGTATTGGGCATGTATGTTCACACTTTTCGTTTTGTGTATTTGTATTGTGTTTTTCGTTTTTAATATTTTTGTATTCAATCAAAAATTATGGTTGTGTATTATTATTATTTTCACCACTTTTTCAATTATTTTTGTGTGTTTACTCATATGGGTAAAAATTACCCACCAATAGGAAGGTGACACTTGTCACCGTTAGGTGGCATCAAAATTGCTCCTTGATTCTTAGAGAAGTGGGAGTGACACTTGCCCACCTTTCCACTATCTCACTATCTCATTATGAGCAATAACTGTCCATTAAAACCTATAACCTCCCACTAATTAGAGTAACTCACCATTAAGGAAAGGTAATTGACCCTTCAATACATGCCTATAAAATGGAAGTAAAAAGGGGGAAGAAGGTAAGTTTTGACTATCCAAGTTATTCTCGGATACTTCTCTCAAAATTGCTTACTGACTTAAGCATCGGAGACTCTCCGCCGGAGCCCCTTTCGAGGGTCCTGGCGTGTCACCGTTTGCTCATGTTGTGCTTTGCAGGTCTACTCGTGTGCTCGTTTGGTCCCAACCAACGCTCGTTCGGTACTGGTCAATTTTTTACCACAACATTTTGGCATCATCCGTGGGACCGACTAGCCAAGCAGACCTAGCAAACACGCCAGCAAAGAAAAGCAAAGGAATTCAAAATGCCAACTGAAAAATCATTGGCAGCCCCTGCGGCGTTCGTGGCGGTTAGTATACCATCGGTGGTCATCAACGGCATTACCACCCCACAACGCTCCCACGAACTACCACCACCGCCATGAAACAGCTATCGCTGCCATCATTTAGTGTCTGTGCAATTGTGGGTTGTCAGCGGCATCACCTCGCGGCGGTGCTTTGTTTAGCCAAGCAAGGCCACCCTACACCACGGTTACCGCAATACAATCCTTAGTGCCGACTTGGCCGCCGTCGCAGCAAAAGAAAAGGAAGGAAAAAAAGAGTTCTCAACCCGAGTGCCGCCGCTGCAATCCCCGGCCATTCGCAAACACCAAATCACAATTGAAGATTATAGTCGCAAACAACTACTACGGGGTGCGTAGCATAGTAGCAGCCGCTGGATGTCACGACAACCACCACCATGTAGCTATCACGACGCAATGCTCATTCCCAGTTGGGCCGTCACCCAAAAAAAACACAGAAGACCGCCACTATACGCCACCATCGGCGGCCACTGTCGCCAACACGGGCTTGACAACTCCCCCTCCAACTAGCGGCGCCACCGCAACGTGCGGTAGGCTACCGTCACCATTCCAGCCAACTCCTCATGGTCACTTCAATCTCCAACCAATCAGTGACACCAATCACAATAACCACGGCAATCAGCCAAATAAAGACCTTAGCCCATGGAGGCGCGCAATACTAACCACAGGCCTGCCACCACCGCTTCATCTTGACCAATGGCAGCGCCGCCAAACCATTCTGTTTAGATCCAGTGCAAGTGCCAGCTCCATCGCACAACCGCTAGCCAACGCCCCGCCAATCAGACCAACCTGCTACAAGGTGAGGTCATGGCAAAAGCACGCCGCCGCCGTCAAGCGGCAAGCCACTATCGCTCCGGCTCACTTTTTGCCGTCACCAAACACACTCCTCTGCCGTCGGTGTTCCGCCCAAGCCTCCACCATGGCGACCAGTCAACAAAGGACCTTCATCGTCAACTGATAACCCCAAGGTGAAATGGCCAGATCTGCCTTTGACTGCGTGGTGATGGGTCCAGTGGCAGCAGCGCTCCAGCGACTCAATGCCTGCTCCCTTTTGTGAATGAGAAAATTGGGCCACAAAACAAATAATCAGGTGCACACCTTCCTTTTTAAGGAATTACGTTTGTACCCATAACTATGCATATTTATCCTCAAGACCGGTAATTAAGTCTTATTTATATATGCAGCTTATTTGCTTCTTTAAAAGCCTACACATGTTGCCTCGACTTTTCGTGTCACATGTTCGTCACTAAAAATAAGCGGCACGCACTATGTTGTAGGCTATTATAGACAATTGTAGGCGCCAGCAAGCTTTATATACGCTGCATTTCATGCGCCTTTATTTATGTAGACCTATTTGGTCTGGTATCACCCAATTGCTTGAATTGCTCTAAGTACCTTCAGGTCATCCGAGTGCTAATAATTTTTTATGCCTCGCTTAGATCATGTACTACGACACATCTCAATTATCTTACCGACAGAGCTATTACTATCAGATTAGTGCTAAAATATATTGAGTAGTTGCCTTTATCAGCTCATGCGCTCTCTTGCTATATTTTGAAGCAAATTTATAGCCCTTGTGGCTTTAGTTACGCTAAGAGCTTCAAAGGCAACATCCTGCCTTCTAAAGGTCATGTGCTAACTTGTGTAAGTTACCACTAGTCTGATAACCATGAGAGTGTCACAACCTATGATTATAGCTTTGCCAATATGTTTGGCGAATTTGAGATCTCGTGCCCGTATTCTCACTTACCGCACTCTGTTGCACATCGCTGCACAGCGTATCGGCAAATGCTGCAACGTCTTTGTTAGTCATCCAGTGGCCTTTTGCTCTGACGGACTCCACATCTGCTATTTGCTTGGACAAACCATGGTCCTCTAACTTTACCTGCTCATGCAGCCGAGCACATAGACCACACTACCTAGCTCTATCTACTTCTCATTGAACTGGCAAACAACGATTCTTTTTACGAACATGCCCTACACAGTGACTAAGAAGCCATCTTTGCATCAATGCCTTCTTAGTCAGGGGGCTACACATATATGAGAGCTTTTATTCTAGCGCAAAGCCTGCTCTCCCCCTCATACAATGGCTGAGCAGCACGACCTGCTCGTCACCACTCATGCCATGTAAGAATCTATCAAGCCTTGGTCAATCGTCCCTCTCGAATGTGTCGAGCACTCCAAACCACCACTTATTAATGGCAACCTATGCAGTAACCTCCTCATCATCATGCTGAGAGCTTTTGCAACCAACGTCCAAGGTCACCCTAACAGCAAATTCAAAAATAATCTCGCCTTGTGCATCACGAGAATGACCAAAAGAACTGTTGCAATAGCCACGTCACTTTTTCTAAATGATGAAAAGCGTCGTCATTCCAGAAATAAACTACCTAGAGATATTACAAGCGTCGTCATTCCAGAAATAAATGGCCTAAGAAGAGATATTACGAGGCTCACTCGTTAGTACAGCAACCATGCTCTAGCCACTTTCAGAACCGACACTTTAAGAAGCTCAGCAGCACAACGCCAGTTATCATTCGACACACTTTCACTAAGGACATTTGCATTGGTCTAGCCTAGTACATGTGCTCATCTCCATAAAGAGTCGCCTAACTACTTCATTAGACCGAGTAGACGAGCTCCTTTAGACCTCTCGAAGTCTCTCCTGCTCAAAAATAAAGTGAAGGGAAATGAAACGATTTCTCCTTATATAGAGATATTATTGTAATCCAATAGCCAAGATCTCATGACCGTTGGAACAAACAACACGTGGTGACAATCAATCAGCAATACAGGGGGTAAGTTAACCCTTGTATCCCTTGATGAAAACCATAATAAAACTGAGTACACCACATGGACTAAGCCTCTGCTCACCCAGCCGAGTAGACGAGCGCGTTTAGACCAACATGGCCTCTACTTGCCACGCGGAGTAGACGAGCCCATTTCATGGCCTAAGCCTCTGCTCGCCCAGCTGAGTAGACGAGCGCATTTAGACCAACAAGGTCTCTACTCTCCCGGCCGAGTAGACGAGCCCATGAAGCTCTCTACTCTCCTGGCTGAATAGAAGAGCCCATGAAGGCCTCTACTCTCCTGATCGAGTAGACGACCCCATGAAGGCCTCTACTCTCCCGGCTGAGTAGACGAGCCCATGAAGGTCTCTACTTTCCCGATCGAGTAGACGAGCTCATAACTCCTTTACTTTCCCAGCCGAGTAGACGAGTCCATAACTCCTCAACTCTCCCGGCCGAGTAGATGAGGCCATGAAGGCCTCTACTCTCCCTGCTGAGTCGACGCGTAGATGAGTCCATAACTCCTCTACTCTCCCAGCCGCGTAGACGAGCCCTTGAAGTCCTCTACTCTCCCGACCAAGTAAATCAGCCCATGAAGGCCTCTACTCTCCCGGCCGAGTAGACGAGCCCATAACTCCTCTACTCTCCCAGTCGAGTAGACGAGCCCATGAAGTCCTCTACTCTCCTGGCCAAGTAGATCAGCCCATGAAGGCCTCTGCTCTCCCAGCCGAGTAGACGAGCCCATGAAGATCTCTACTCTCCCGGCCGAGTAGAAGAGTCCATAACTCCTCTACTCTGTCAGCCGAGTAGATGAGTCCATAAAGGCCTCTACTCTCTCAGCCGAGTAGACGGCCCATGAAGGCCTCTACTCTCCCAGCCGAGTAGACGAGTCCATAACTCATCTACTCTCTCGGCCAAGTAGATGAGCCCATGAAGGCCTCTACTCTCCCGACCGAGTAGACGAGCCCATGAAGGTCTCTACTCTCTCGGCCGAGTAGACGAGCTCATAACTCCTCTACTCTCCCAACCGAGTAGACGAGTCCATAACTCCTCTACTCTCCCGGCAGAATAAACGAGTCCATAAGGGCCTCTACTCTCCCAGCCGAGTAAACGAGCTACTCTCCCAGCCGAGTAAACGAGTCCATAACTCCTCTACTCTCCCGGCCGAGTAGACGAGTCCATAAAGGCCTCTATTCTCCCAGCTGAGTAGACAAGTCCATAACTCCTCTACTCTCCTAGCTGAGTAGACGAGCCCATAAAGGCCTCTACTTTCCTGGTCGAGTAGACGACCCCATGAAGGTCTCTACTCTCTCGGCCGAGTAGACGAGCTCATAACTCCTCTACTCTTCCAGTCGAGTAGTCCATAACTCCTTTACTCTCCCGGCCGAGTAGACGAGTCCATAAAGACCTCTGCTCTCCCAGCCGAGTAGATGAGCCCATGAAGGCCTCTACTCTCCCAGCTGAGTAGACACGTAGATGAGTCCATAACTCATCTACTCTCCCAGCCACGTAGACGAGCCCATGAAGGCCTCTACTCTCCCAGCCAAGTAGACGAGCCTATAAAGGTCTCTACTCTCCCGATCGAGTAGACGAGTCCATGAACCCTCTACTCTCCCAGCCAAGTAGACAAGTCCATAACTCATCTACTCTCTCAGCTGAGTAGACGAGCTCCATTCGAGGTATAAGCCTCTGCTTGCAAAGCGGAGCAAACGACACGACCACAATAGAGCCATCTGCCTCTACTCGTCCGGCCAAGTAGACAAGCTTCATTCGAGGTCTAAGCCTCTACTCGTAAAAGTCAAGCAAATGAGCACATTAGACCCCTCTGCCTCTACTCGTCCAGCAGAGTAGATGAGCTCTATTCAAGGTCTAAGCCTCTACTCGCAAAAGCCAAGCAAATGAGCACGTTAGACCCCTTTGCCTCTACTCGCCCTGCCGAGTAGATGAGCTCCATCCAAGGTCTAAGCCTCTCCTCGTAAAAGCCAACCAAATGAGCACATTAGACCCTTTGCCTCTACTCGCCCAACCGAGTAGACGAGCACACTTCAAGGTCAGCCTCTGCTTGCAAAGCTGAGTAGATGAGCGCCTTTGGTCTTAGCCTCTACCGAGTAGACGAGTGCACTAGACCCATGTCTCTGCTCTAGCCGAGTATACGAGCGCCTTTGGTCTTAGCCTCTGCCGAGCAGACGAGTGCACTAGACCCATGCCTTTGCTCTAGCATACGAGCACCTTTGGCCTTAGCCTCTGCCAAGCAAACGAGCGCACTAGACCCATGCCTCTGCTCTAGCCGAGTATACGAGCACCTTTGGTCTTAGCCTCTGCCGAGCAGACGAGCGCACTAGACCCATGCCCCTACTCTAGCTGAGTAGATGAGCTCCATTCAAGGTCTAAGCCTCCTCGCAAAGCCAAGCAGACGAGCACATTAGACTCCTCTGCCTCTACTCGCCCGGCCAAGTGTACAAGCTCCCTCCAAGATCTCGGTATGCTCGTGAATCCGAGCAGATTAGAAAACGAGTGCCTCTGCTTACCAGGCCGAGCAGACGAGCACATTAAAGCCTCTCAATCTCTCTACTCGCCAAGCTGAGCAGACAAGCACCTTCAAAGTCTTCTAAGACTCTACTCACCAGGCCTAGGCAATGAGCACATTAGTCTTGTCTCATTGCTCGCGCAGGCCAGCAGACGAGATCTTTTAACTCTATTCGGCCAGCCGAGTAGACGAGCACGATTAAGGCCTCTACTCTGCCAATTGAGTAGACGAGACCTTTACTTCCGGTAAAACTTTCAAACACGAAGGACCCTTAAACAAGGGCCCAAAATTCGATGCTACAACAATTGTCCTGATTTCGCATTCTTACTCCCAAAAGAATATGGAATGAGGGGCAAATAATATGGGTAACAAATACCCACCAATAGGAAGGTGACACTTGTCATCGTCAGGTGGCATCAAAACTGCTCCTTGATTTTTACAGAAGTGGGAGACCTTTCCACTATCTCATTATGAGCAATAACTGCCCATTAAAACCTGTAACCTCCCACTAATTAGAGTAACTCCCCATTAAGGAAAGGTAACCGACCCTTCAATACATGCCTATAAAATGGAAGTAAAAAGGGGGAAGAAGGTAAGTTCTGACTATCCAAGTTATTCTTGGATACTCTCTCAAAATTGCTTACTGACTTAAGCATCGGAGACTCTCCGTCGGAGCCCCTTTCGGGGGCCCTGGCATGTCACCGTTTGCTCGTGTTGTGCTTTGCAGGTCTGCTCGTTTGGTTCCAACTGACGCTCGTTCGGTACTGGTCAATTTTTTGGCCACAACATTTACCATTTTCATTTTCGTTTTCATTACTCTTACCACCATTTTTTTTCTGGTATTACCCTTACTGCTTCTCCTCCTTCCAGTTCTTCCTGCCAAAGACAACCACCTGCCAGCCAACAACAACAAGAACAACAAAGGCAACGCGTCATGGATTCCAGCGAGACATCGACAGTCACTGCCATCAACAAATTCAATTCCTCCATTTTCGGTAGCGAGCACCAGTTTTTTTTTCAAAGCCCACTTCCTACAAAATATGTCCTCTATGATCTCCCAAGGAGAGCCTCCTTTCAAAAAGCATATAATCAACAAATTTGCAAGCCTCGCTTCTTAAACCCAACAAAATTACCCAACAAAAACAACCAAAAAGAAAAAGGGAGCAGAGAGGATATGAGAGCCTCAAGTGGGGAGCCCAATTGAGATGGATCCGTGCAGTGATCGGTGAATCTGAGCGTCCAGGTCTTATTGTGAAAGAAAAAAAAAGCTGCCCCACCACAGCAACAAGAAGGTCTCTGGTCTTCACACTGGTCTTCGCACAGTGATCGGTGAATCTGAGATCGATGTCTTCGCACCGGTCTTCGCACAGATTATGTGCCTTGGCACATCAAGAGTTTGTGATGGTATGGGCAGCTTGAAGAGATGGAGTGAGATGGAGTTAAAGATCCAGGCAATGGATCTGAAAATTAGAGAGAAACTGAAGAGAGAGAAAGGGTGAACAGCTTCTCTTCTCTGCCTTTCTTCTGTAACGATGCACAACGATGCATAGAGGGAAAGGGTAAACAGTGACATGGGATGACTTTCTCTGAGATGAGATACATTTGCGTCGGAAAAAACGGAAAAAGGTGAAAACACCTCTAAAAGGAAAAACACATCTAAGGTGTTTTTCCTTTTTTCGGCACTATTTGAATTTTGTATCCAAAATGATAAAACTACAAAAAAAATATTTTTTTTTGTCATCATTACAAAATTGGAGTATAAAAAAGATAAACATACGCCCCTATTGTTTTTTTATTTGTCTTGTCTTCGATTCCTTTGATGAAAATATAAAAGGTGTTACGATTTGGGGAGTGACAAACGATAACGGACTTCTACCCAACGAAAATAAAAGAAGAGGGAAAATGTCGAGCTCTGAATGTAATTGATCCAAGCGAAGGTACTACCGAACTAAAACCATCACACTCCGTCCACAATGCTATACAGTGCATGTTGCGCACTTTAACGTACACTGTCCACTTTGCAAGGTATGAGCTTAATTGCTGGTTTGTCAGAGGACAGAGAAACGCACTGCCTTTAATCGTGGGATGCTGCTGTTATGTACTCGCAGTGAATAAAAGTGCATACTCCCCTTTCATTTGTTTTGCCAAGCAAAATCTCCGTCCTCTCATCAAACAAAAGACAACCATGTCATACACTAGTCTAAAGTCCCCCACCCCTACTTATAAATTGGGCCGGTGATCTCCCTCCAAGCTTCACATGCCCTCCAGTTACTTTTTCCTCTTGATATCCCAAGCTCTTTTTGACTTGATAAGTCACACCAAATTTCATTTTCATATCTTTGACATGGAAATTATTAGTTCGGCGGACCAAGGGAAAACCGGGATTGTTGCTCGGCTTAAGTCGGTGTTTGGCAAGCTTAAGGCAAAAGCAGCTGGTGTTGCGAAAGGAATGAAGAAAATCGGACAAGATGACCCTAGAAGAATTGTACATTCCGTGAAGGTGGCACTAGCTCTCACTATCGTCTCCTTGTTCTATTATTTCCGGCCTTTGTATGATGGCTTTGGTCCATCGGGGATGTGGGCAGTTCTAACCGTGGTGGTTATCTTTGAGTTCACCGTTGGTAAGTTGATCATGTGCATGCATAGTGGAGTACCAATTGCTTATATAAGAAGACGCAAATAAAGTTGTTTATTTCAGGTGCAACCCTTTGCAAAGCTCTAAATAGAGGTTTGGCAACATTCCTGGCTGGTTCTTTAGGGATTGGAGCTGAATACTTGGCCAGCCTATTTGGAGAAAAGGGAGAACCCATTGTTCTTGGATTCTTGGTCTTCCTGCTAGGTATATATACACCTTCTTAAACCTCCCTCTCCCCCCAAATCGAATAAGAGAAGTCGAACAGGATTAATATATTTCATCTGACGTCCAAAATATCTTCATGTAACTTGCGGAATAATACTGAAATTAAGTCTGACGTATGTAATTTTGGGTGGGTGACAAATGCATACAGCTGCAGCATCTACGTTCACAAGATTCTTTCCACATATCAAGAAGAAGTACGATTACGGGATCTTGATATTCATACTAACATTCAGCTTGGTAGCCGTCTCGGGTTATCGCGTTGAGAAAATTATAGAGCTAGCCCATCAACGACTCTCAACTATTATCATCGGAGGTGCAACCTGTATGATAATATCCATATTCCTTTGCCCCGTGTGGGCTGGTGAAGAACTTCATAACTTGATTGCTCTCAACTTAGAAAAACTTGCATCATTTTTAGAAGGTAAGATTATACACGCCTGGGGAACCTTAAAATTCAAATTGCTGATTATGAGATTTTTTTTTCCCTTAAAATTCACCTTGAAGGGTTTTTACATAATTTGCATCTTGTAAGTTGACAAACGTCCTTTACAACTTGCTTTAATAAAGATTTCCTGAGAATTTTTTAGAAGACTGTACGAATTATGCTTTTACAGGATTTGGAGGTGAATATTTTGCAAACGGTGAGGATGGAAAAAGTGCTACTCTCTCAAAGGATGGTCAGTCATGTCTCGTAGGCTATAGAACTATCCTCAATACCAAAGCAACCGAAGAATCCTTCGTAAGTAAACTCTGTCACTAAGCTTTACCTTTAAGTTGAAAAATGACTTACCACTACAACTGTACCTAGACTATGTTTTCACACTGATTCGACTGTCTATCATCGAATATAAATGTCAACACGTACAAAATGGTATATTTTTTAAGTACACTAATGCTTCATGTCGTCATTAAGTGAAACATGCATTTAAGAGGCTGGGAAAGACAACAATGGCTGTAGTTTAGCTGACTTCTTGTTATACGGTAATTGATTTCGGAGCAAATAAACCTGGAAATTGCAGGCAAATTTTGCGTGGTGGGAACCAAGCCATGGTCAGTTCAGGCTTCGCCACCCATGGAAACTATACTTGAAGGTTGCGGTGCTTGTTCGTCAGTGTGCCTACCAAATTGAAACTATCAATGGCTACATAAACTATGAGCTTAAGGTATTACACCTTTAGTTAATCAAGAACTTCAAAATTTTAGCATCAAATGCGTAGTACAATCAGTAGAGTTTCCTTTTAAATCTTATCTTCATTTTGTTGACTACATATGCACCAATGAAAATCTTAATCTTGAAAGGAGCACGTTTTTATAATAAAAGAAACTAGTAGTTAAAACTTAGACAAAGAACCTTTGCAAAAACTTGTTCGATACTGCTTCATACTTAATTTAACGATAATAGCAATTGTACCTATTGACCTGATGGAATGGAGAGAGCGTTACATTATTTGTGTGAAACGACATAGTTGTCCTCCAGCCTTTTTCTCCCCATTCTCATCAACTCCAGTGAGTGGTTATCTGCCCTTTCAACTCCAACCACCACGACGCACGGCACCACCTCAACACCTCCAACCACAACCACAAGACCAACCCAACCCACTAACCACCCAATTCACAAAAAGAATTTTCTCCACCACAAGCGCATGCTCAGACGCCACCAACCACCGCACGTACACACACACCACGCCTCCAGGCCTTATTCTTCCAATCACCCTCCTTCTCATAAACAAATTAAACAAGTTACATCTCCACTGTTGTTTGAACCTTCGTATTGTGGCGAATTATGATTTCTCACCAAGGGGGCGTGAGCCCTTGCCACCACTAAAAAATTGGCTCCGGCACAAAAGCACACGTACACCACCATAGTAAGTATTTGCTTCGTGTGGATAGCCACCGATCACCGCCACAATCAGGCTATCTTCACCACCGCTAACAATCGTACACCATTGAGCACTGCAGTTGGTGTGCTTGCCTAATTTGACTGCCAAGGAAGGACTTGTGGCAGATGGAGCAAGTCTTACCCCTGACGTTGGCGGCAGTGGCGGTGAGTGTTGTCTTCGTGTGTAAGTATTTGCGCAGGTTTGTGTGTATGTGTGCAGCTCTCTCTCTCTCTCTCTCTCTCTCTCTCTCTATATATATATATATATATATATATATATGGTGTGTGTGTGTGTGTCTGTCTGTCTGTTGTGCACAGATTGACGGTAGTGATGTGGTGTTGTGATGGTTGTGATTGGTGGTGTTAGATGTTGCAATATTGGTGGTATCGTGGTGGTGTTGAGGTGTGTTGTGGTGGTGCTTGGTGGGTGGTGGTTGGATTTGAAGGCGGAGAAAGAGAGAGAAAGAGAGGAGGAGACAGAGGGGAGGAAGAGAGATTGTATAAAATATGTATTTAATGTCACGATACATATTAAGGATAGCATTGGCATTTAAATACGAAATAGTCACGTTAACTGAAATCATTAGTTAAGAATACGGAGTCAAAGTTGGGAACTTTTGAATACTGGTGTCCACTTTGTAAAAATTGTGATTTTGACTGTGATTTAGACATAGGCAGTTTAGTGATATTTTCCCAAAACATAATTGTGGTGAATTGGATTTCCTAACGTATGTTACTTTGGCAGGCAACATCAGAACTGGAAACAAAAATTGAAGAACCATGCACGAGGATGAGCTCAGAATCCGCCATGGCATTGAAGGAATTAGCTTCAGCGCTGAAAACAATGACTCACCCATCTGCTGCTGATATTCATGTACAGAACTGCAAAACCGCAGTTGACGATCTCAAAGATGCACTAGAAGCATTCACACTGGGAAAATCAGACCTTCTGGAAATTCTACCAGCCGTTACAGTTGCGTCAATACTAACTGATATTAGTAAATGCGTTCAAAAAATTGCAGAATCCATCCATGAGATTTCTGACCTAGCAAGTTTCAAGCGGGTTAATTTGATGGTGGCACCCGATCTGAAATTACAGTTACTTCACCGAGGAAGTGTAAAGCCTATTGCGGATGGTGACCATGTTGTTATTAGAGTACAGCAGACGTCTTGTTCAGACTCACCGGAAGACAGAACTTCTCAAGCAAAGGCGGCAAATGGAAGTGTAAATATTTTATTAGCACAAAATTCAACTCTTGTAGCGTTAAATGAGGTATAATCTCAGTATTTGTTCTGGAAATGGCTGTAATTGTGATCAATGAAACAATTATCTCTCTCTCTCTCTCTCTCTCTCTCCCTCCCTCCCTCCCTCCCTCTCTTTCCCCCCTCCTCCCCCCCCCCCCCCCCCCCCCAACTCTCTCCTCAATTCCTTTAAGAAGTGACTCGTACATCTGCTTTTCAGGGTTTTCCTTCCTAGCTTTTCAGGGTTCTGAGAAACTGTGTTACTCTATTTGTTGTGCCCCTGTAATAGAAGAAGAAAACTGAATCCATGAACTTAGATGGCTCATTACAGCATATAAACCAGCACTGAACCTGAAGTTTCAAATTAAGTTCGATTGCACTGAACGTGAATGTCACATAGAAGCTTTTGAGATCATCTTTTACACGTTATAATTTCACACACAAACAGTCATTTGAGTTGGAAAAGAACTACTTAGAAGATGAGCAGTGTCACTTATTGATCTTTAAGCACAAGCCGAATCCAGTTATAAGCACATTGATTGTAAACATTAAAACAAACTTTTCAGTATAAGCTTAGAACTAAGGATAAACTTAAGAATTGGAATGTTATCCCTGATGATAACTGCTGCCTGTGCTCCCAACACAGAGAACCATGGATCACCTCTTCATGATTTGGCCCTTTACTGAATCTCTGTAGGGCAAGGTACTTCAAAAGCTACAAATCTCTCAAGTGTTTACTTCTTGGTCATTGCTGCTTCAACATGCCATTCATCAGTACAGAGGAAAGAGTTTGCGTGCGTTTTTAAGCAATATAGCAATGGGTGTACGTAACAGTTTGTGGAATCTGGGAGGAAAGTAACTTGCAAACATTCACTGGGCAAAAGCTAGAAATCCATGAGGTGCTGATTAAGATTGACTCATGGATTTGAAGTCGAGGTTTGAATCCGAAGAAGGCTACTAATTCTGGGTTCAGCAAACAACTATGCATGAGCTGAACCTATGTTACATGGACTCGGTACGAGTGTCCGGATTGAATACGTGTCCAAGTGTTGGACTCGTCTAATTTTGAAACGCAAGATACGGGACACGGCACAATGTTCATATTTGTTATTGCTTTTCAGTTATTTCGAAGGAAAAAATGTGTTTTATGTGATTCATTTGGTTTTAATTGATAACTTGTCTCGTCTTAAAGTAATAACTAATTAAACAAAAGACTATAAGATAGTATCATAATGACATATCCTATGAGATGTGTCGAACACATATCCCATACCCATGTCCAAGTGTCGAGTGTCCGACACGGGTATTTCACGCAAACCAAAGAGTCCATGTAACATAGGCTGGAACTTGGCACAATGTGCACCAGTAGCGTAGTTAGTTAACCATGTTACCTCTGTTAGTTTTTTCTTCTTCAGATGGTTTGATATAATCGGTGTTTGTATAGGGCTTAATGGAACAAAGGACATCTTTATCAAAACTAGAAAAGGAAAAAAAACCTTTTCAGTATAAGCCAGAATTAACTTTTTTTTCCAGTAGTCCCCTTTTGGGTTAAACTAGCCAATATACCCGTGCAAATGCACAGGATAGTATGCAATTTGGTTCTACTGAAAATCATATACTTTAACACGATGAAATAGAACAGAAATTAAAAAAAAAAACCAAGTCTATGAGTTCGTCACGTAATAAATTAACGCGCTGCTTAAAATGATAATCTCATTAACCATAACTGTTTAACAAATAAAGAACATTTTTAACGCGAATTTCAGAATTACCTATCTATCATCTAAAAGCGCTTTTGACCGAAAAAAAAAATGTATCATAAGTTTTACCAAGATATTGATTGCTAGTAATTCATGTCCTCCTTCGTTTCCTTGTTTATCAAAATCGTCACATTGTATCTTTAGAAGTGCTTTACTATACGTGTTTCTTTATTTGATTTATAAAGTGTAATTTTACCAATGTTCATCATTATTAAGGTTATTCATACATGATTAGTAAAGGTTGTCATTAAAAAATTGTTCAGACCGTTGCCATTTGAGTTTGGACCAAATGGCACTTCTTGATTATTGTACACGGATACAAAAACAAGGTAAAGAGAAAAGCTCTCATAGTGAAAATTTTAAGAGTTCCAAGTTAAAGGATAGGATTTACACGGCGTTGAATTTAAGTCAAGAAATTATATCTAGAATAACTATTGTTTAATTAGGTTATTTGCTTCTATTTCGATCACGATAGTCTCCAGCTGCTACACTACCATCACCTTAGTCTTACTATTCCCTTTAAAATACTAGTCATCACTGCTGACATTGCCTCTCGAGTCGCCACCACTATCATCATATTAGAGTTATTATGGCCACCAACACTGTCACCATATTTTTGCTAAAAGCTACCACACTATCAACTACAACCACCGCTACCATCATTGCTGTTAGAATGATTGGTCATTGGTCGATGCACCATTACTGCCATCTTTACTGTCACCATCGCCTACCGATCGCTACCGTACCTGCCTTCATCGTCTTGCTAGCATCATTACCATAACTACAACCATGGAGCGTCCACGTCACCACCACCACATTGGTACGACCTATAGTGTATATATTGCAAAATTAAAGTAAAAGTTGTCTTAGACCTCCATGCCTTTCCATTTTTCTTCCAATCATTTCCAATTCCTTCTTATAATTTTATTTTGAAAAAAATGTGGTTCCATACTGACAATAACATGTTAGACCTCGTGCATACAACTACTAACTTAGGATAAAACTTACAAAAATATAATATTCCCTCCAATTTCATTTTCATGTTAGTGTACTTCATGAAATTAGCTATATCTTTTTTCTCGACGTGATACTGTATTACTTTTGTTGCTCTTCCATTTTGGAAAGGTATGCAGTTTAACATTTTCGCGAAAATAGTTTGCTTTTGAATCCAAGAAAATTATAGTTTCATGCTAATTCAATTTTCTATCTAAATGTTAATGAGATAATTCATGCTACTTAATAGATACTACACAAACAAACTAATTTTGACATAAATTGTGAGGAAATTGGAAGTGTATTCTTCTAAGGTTGCATTTATCTCATCGACTCAAATCCCTTTAACAAAAATGTTAGGGTTAATTTCCTTTTTGTTTATATATTTGATATGCCAACATGATAGCATATATGCATGAGACATCTAAGGTTAACTATTTCAAGCTTTTCTTTTTTGATTTTTTTGGCCTATATTTGTTGCTAAAGAAGATAGTGTAATGATGAAAGGAAAGATTTCAACATAAACATTGAAATATTCTAAGTACCTAACCATATAGATAAAGCAAAAACTTCAAATTGTTGTGTTAATATGTTATATTTCATGTAAGTCGAGTGCATGCATTGACAACAACATATAGACATAGGGCGAGAAAGAGTCTGTGAGAAGAGGAGAGAAGAAGGAAATGAGAAGGATGAAGATAAGTACGGTCTACAATGTGATTTAAATGCAAGAGTAATAAGATAATAAGATGTCTAAACTCAAGGTATAATAAATTGATCAAATTCAAGGTCTCTATCATTATTATCTTAAGTCCAGATTCAATGTAAATCTTAAAGCTAACCAAAGAGCTGAGAATTCTAGTGAATGACTCGACTTTTATACAGTTATATGGATATGGATTTGATTGCTTGCAAGCAATTTAATCTCCAAGACAAGATATGACAGAAAGAAGGTCCCAATATTACTAGTACGGTAATCCATCAAGCACGTAACCTCTTTTTAGCACGCTTGCAAGGCTGCAAATCAACACCCTTGAATTTGGCGATTTAGTTTATTAAGCACGCTGCAGTTAGGGCCGAATTTAATCAAAAGCCCAGGTTCTTGTTGTACTTTCAGTGACTGCTTGAATATTCTAAACCTTTCTAAGATGTACGCAGACCGCTAAACCAGCACATTATTGGTAGGTCATGTGTTAGTGCTTCTCATATTCATATATGTACGAACACTTTTCTTTAAGTATCAGTAGGTTAAAGAACCTCACTCAACCCACTTAATGTGACCATCCATAATAGGAAAATCAAACGTGGGAGAGAAGCCAGTTTGAGTTGTTTCCCACTTGATCTCTTTGGCTAGTTAATATAGAAATGTTAAGTTGCTTCCTCAAGCAGCGGAGATGCTAATATTATCATTATGTTATAAAGCCAAACAAACAAAAATACAACACAAGAGTAAGCATCCACCTCTGGAGGTACACATTTATTTGACTCCAAAAAATAACACAATAAGGCATGCAGAAAAGAAATTGGTATAACCTGCAATTTCGCTATCTTGTACTCTTCTCTGAAAGTTGCAGTTCAAACCGGAAAATTTAGGGTTGTTGCGCATATTGACGAGGGCTTCTGATCTTCTGCCATAGGGGCACAAGTCAGCCAAAAAAATGTCGCTAAAGCTCTGCATTTGTCGCTAAAATACGGATTCATCATCGACTGCCATGGGTACCTAGGTCAGCTGCAAAAAATGTCACTAAAGCTCTGCATTTGTAGCTAAAAAGACAGATTTGTCATCCTTTTGCAATAGATGCACAGGTCAGCTGCAAAAATTTCGCTAAAGCTCTGCATACCTAAAGAGACCGATTCCTCATCTCTTAAGTGATCGGATTCCTTATACTCTTTATTTTTTCTTTTTGGCTCCAAGAAGGGACTTTAAGTAACAAACTTCGCATAACTGCCGAAAACTTATTCGATTTACGAGAATTAAAGAGGACTTGATGACTCATCCTGAAGGCAGGTGAAAATTCGTCAAGCAGTTCATCTATAATCACGTGATTAACTTGCACTACTAAAAGTTGGGTTACATTGAATAACTGGAAAAGCAAACCAGTAGCTGCATGCTTACATTTTAATACTTTGTGTGCGTTAGATGTAAGCATAGCTCCTCCACTCATCAATTTGGTGCTTCCGTACGTGCTTGGGTGAAGACAAAGATCAGCCCAGCTGTTAATATCAATGAGAAAAGAGCTGCACGCAACACACTGATTGCATCGTGTGATTGAGAGACGGTGTGTGCGTGACGTGGGCTTCTATCAGCTCTAATGCATGAACTATGAAAGTTTAGCAGCGTAGTTGTTACGCAGAATAGCAAGTGTTGCTGCTAAAAATATGTTCCGCGTACGTTACGGAACCCGAGTCTGGACCGATGACCTGCAAGATAGAAAACAAGTGACCGCCGGGTAGGGTTTTCGGCGGAGAACTCTCTGATGCTTAAGTCAGAGCACAGCTACATAATAATGACTCTGAAAAAGCATAAATTATATAATTGTGTCAGTCACCCCGTACCTGGAAGGATAGCCCCTTTATATAATGGTAAGAAAAAGAGCCCTAGTAGGACTGGACTGTGAACAAATCCAATCAGGATTGTATTAGGATCCTAGAGGATCATGTGTCTATCTTTGATGATAAAGTTAGAATCCCTGATAAGATAATTGTCGATCTCCCAGTTTGACTTGGATCGTCGAGTATTCCTTATTCATTGAAGTAATATTTGAGGTATATCATAAGGCCCCCACTTCCTTAGCCAAAATGTTTGGCTGAAGAAGTTTATAACTGGTGTTTTGAGACACGTCAAATTTGTAAGGGATTCTCCATCCGCTTGTAGGGGTAATAATATTTCTATCCTCCATGTGCTCGGACCTAAGGTCTTGGGAGCTTAAGCCTTGGAACTTTGCCCAAGTAGGATGCTAGAACTCTAGCTCTTGAAAGCTAGGTCTTTAGAATGTCACCTAAGTAGGCTACTCGGAATCATCTTTGGAAAGACAAATCATGGGATCTCGGCATTCTTTAGAGGCTGTGCCCCAAGTTAGCCTCTCTAGAGAGAGGACACAGAGCTGTGCATGCAAGTTGTTGCATGTGCTAAGTGTTTGAATGCCCCCTTGAGGGGTCACCTCTCCTGTGGAGGGTGTTTGTTTTGTGCAAGTGTGTTCTTTAGCTTGAGCTGACCACATCATGCTTACGTTTTACTTTGACGCGAACCCTTATTGTCAGCTAAGGGCTGGCAAAGAGGCCTCGCACTCACGCTCAGCCAGGTTTCGAATTAACAAAACAGGGTAGGGCGACGAACTCCCACTAGGTTTTTCCATTTCATGGGTTAGAACTAAAGCTAAAATGTTCGGATAGAACTTGAGCTCTACCATGTCACCCTTGATGGTGTTCGTCCCTTGAGGGTGTTCGTCCCTTGAAGGACCGCCCTAAAGGGCTAGTGGAACGTAGAGTTCTAATAAGCGCCCTTGAGAGCTAATGGAGCACAGAGCTCGTGTAAATACCCCCGGGGGTTTGACGAAACTTAGAGTTCTCGTATGCGTGCCCTCAGGGGTAGATGGAGTGCCAAACTCATAAAAAATACCCTCGAGGGAGGGTTTCGGTCAAATGCGGGCTAAATAAGAAGACGCAAGGCATAGAGCCCGTAATATGACTACCGTTATCAAGCCCCCCCTACCTTTGAGAAGGCCCAGATATATAAAGAGGGCTTTTCAGCCTATCTGTAGGACACAGTCGTAAGAAGACCTGTCGGAAAAATATAGAAGCCCATAATCCTCCTCAACTGGACGAGCATAAAAAGCTAAAGGGTACGGAGTCTGCCTGAGCAAGATGGCACTGATGATCAATAAAGATAGAGGATGCTAAATCCGTCCAAGCAGAAAATCACAGCATATTAGTGAAGCTTATTAGCAAAGGCTGGTGATGTGCTCTACTTCACTAGTCGAGGTCACTATGGGAAGGAATATCACAAGATAATAATGAATGTTGAGTCGACAAGATGCTAGTAATTTCTTGGTCTGCCCCTTCTTTTCTCGACTGAAAGATAGCTTAACAGAGGTAGATCTGGTGGTGGTATCGGCCGGACAATGGGGCGGCGACACAGCGGTTTGGCGATAATCATGTAGGGACAGCGGTGTCGTCTACTACAGAGTGCCGATTGGCTCTGTTGCTATCAGTCATTGAGTGACACTTCGCTGGGCCTTGTGTGGATGAGTGGATTTGGATACGGTGGACAACGTTGGTACTTTCCCCGAGGGCACAGCGTCGTACATCGGTAGCTGAACGGCACAAATCCGAACTGGACGATTTGGGGGGGCCGTCATTGTCTCTGCATGTCGATGATGGAGGCGTTGGGGCTACGGTAGTGTGTAGCTTGGCAATGCCTACTGCATCGTCATGGTCTTGGATGGCATGGCGCCGGAGACCTGTGGTGGTGAGGACGTTGGCAAAAGGGCATCGTTTCTATCATTTTTGGTAGAGCTGATCCTTTGGGCGGTAGCGACCAGGTGGCGCGTATAAGATGCCCCTATGAGGCACTACGACGACAATCTCGGCAAGTGTGGCGTCGCCTGGAAGCCTGCAACTGCTGATAGTGATGGATGGCGCGGTGTTGGGAGAGGTCACGATGGTGAGGCGCCGATGCAGTGCCAGAAGAGTTTGACACCATGGCGGTGATCTGCTACCTTTTTTTTGTTTGGTTGTTATTTGTAGCTACTCCAGCAACTTCACACCGGCGGTTTGTGACCCCGATGACTCCGATGGTGTTCATTTTAAAAAGCCTGATCGAAGTGGTTGCGCCGGTGAGAATCTGGATTGAAATGGTTGCGCCGATGAGGTAGATCTTCAGACTAGTAGTGGCAAAATGGAGACGGCACCGGTGCCAATTAGAGTTTTTGCTCATTGGGGTCATGACGAGGCTGATGAACACTGCCGCCCATCGCAGCGATGGTATCTCGATGGCACGAGTTTGATGATGGCGCTGCTGTGGTGGCGTCTTCTTATTTTCTTTCTTCTTCTTCTTCTTTTTTTTTCTATTGAGTTGTTTGTTTTCGGCGGTATTGCGTAGATCAATGCTATTTGCAGTCTTAGACGGTGCAGGGTAGGTTGCGGCGGTGATGGTGGCAACCAGTATGGTGATTGTCGTGGTGGCGAAGGGTAAATCGGGAGTAAGGCCTCGATCCTGCTGCGCCGGTGCCCCAGCGGAGGACCTACCATGGTGGGGATGGAAAGGTGGAGTTCCCAGTGGTCATCGCAGGTTGTTTGTGATAGATCGATGGCGACCATGTCGTGATTTCGAGCTTGCACACCGGTGCCGCTGCAGAGACAATGAGTATTTTTTGGTTTGGTTGTTGTAGCTGTTCCGGCAACTCTGCCACGGTGGTCGGCGATTTATATGGAGAAGCTCATGCGGTGGTGATTGTCGAAGTCCTACAGTGGTGGGTGGCCTAACTATGCGCGTTGTCAACGCGTTGCTGGAGGGCACGCTGCGATGGTGGTGATAGGGTTCTGCCCATGAGTGGCGGCGCCACTGTGGCTGCTTCTTCCTTTTGCTGGACTTTTTTTACGGAGGTGTTGTCGGTGGCTCGACGGCACTTTGATGGTTGTGAATTTTCTTCGAACACTGCTTCTGTATTTTTTGTGACTGTAATGATTATTCAATCTAGAAACCTGTGGCGGCGGCGGTTTTGTCGGTGCTTCCAACTCGTTGTCGCCTGCAATTTGGGTAAACTGATCAATTTTCTTGAGGTCAAACAACTAGGCTGGTGGGTCCGACGGATGGCGCCTAAATGTTACTGTTAAAAATATGCTCCGCGTACGTTGCGGAACCCGAGCCTGGACCGATGACCTGCGAGACAGAATACGAGTGACCACCGGGTGGGGTTCTTGGCGGAGAACTCTCTGATACTTTAGTCAGAGCGCAGCTACATGATAATGACTCTGAAAAAGCATAAATTATGTAATTGTGTCAGTCCCCCCATACCTGGAGGGGTAGCCCCTTTATATAATGGCAAGAAGAAAAGCCCTAGTAGGAATGGACTGTGAACAATTCCAATCAGGATTTGTATTAGGATCCTAGAGGATTACGTGTCTATCTCTGATGATAGAGTTAGAATCCCTGATAAGATAATTGTCGATCTCTCAGTTTGACTGGAATTGCCGAGTATTCCCTAATTATTGGAGTTATATTTGAGGTATATCAGCAGGTGATGCCGTAACTACTGTGATTCTGAAGAGATTCTTTGGCGTTTATAGAAATGTGATTCTGAAGAGATTCTTGGTGTTTATAGAAAAAGGAAGAGGATTCAATTGACTAATAAAGGCAACTAAATACAACTATTAGCGACAATTTTTTACTATTTAGAATATCGTTTATAAGCAGGTAGCCGCAGTAATTAGTGTATTTCTGAAGAGACCTCATGGTGCTTATAAACAACAAAGAGAAGCGACGTTTTTTCACGATTAAGTTTTGTATAATGTATCATAATCACGGTTCTTCCCTCAAAAAGGAAACCGAGAGAACCCCTTGAAGTTTGCTGCAGAAAAAGAAATCAAAATAAGTGAGTTGAATTTTCTTTGTAATGCTATTCTAGGGGATAAGGTTTGGCACATCACTTGACCTTAGAGTCTAACTGTAGATAGTAAACATAGGCTTCGGATCAACCCAAATTCTGAAGGAACCTATTGCATTTATAAGTTGTAAATTTTTATACACAAAATACTGAAATTAGCACGAGATAATGATGTCGAATCAAGTTAAACATTCAAAATAAATGAATATTATTAGGTTTGATTATGCTTCTACATTCAAACTTTTACCGGAGTTCATCAATGACGTGTCGTTAATTCTCCTTGTCCCCCAACTCAAACCTAAATCACATGAACAAGAAGTGATTGCGATCCCAACGCTGTACTTGTTTATTATTCTGCTTTTTTGTTTCCATTATTGTATTCATTTGTCTTATGGATCTAATCCCACAACTTTAGACGAATGTTTTAGAACCATCATCAAATCAAGGCAGCTAGATTCATTGAAAAACTATATGCTAGTATTGAAAATTCTGATGGATGACATTGTGGTCAGAGAACCATGATCTCATACCAGGTCTTGAGGTGGAGGTATTGATAAATAAATCAACCCATTAATTAACCTCTTTTAGGAGGTTGAACTATAAACTAATTCCACGGTGCATCAGAAGGTACGAAACTTTAGGGAACATGATGGAATGAGATAGAGAAAGTTTGTGAAAAGGCTTGCTTTAAGCATTTTACTAGTGCATATACAGAACAACCATTAAATGATGCTCTCGTGTACCACATGAAGGAATTTTCTGACGTGTTAAGGCGTCTGGAATGTCAGACGACTATGCATGATGAATCATCTGTCATGTGATTCGACATCATTAATTTATATCGTGCTTAGTTCTATTTTTATACTCCATGAACCATTCTGTTGGAGTACTGCTTTGGCTTCAATGTGTTGGAATGGTTTACTTCAATTTTACAGTGGGAATCATTTCTATGTGAATACCGGACAAAAGTGGAGTGCACACATGATCTCCATTTTTATAAAAGTTAAACCTTGCAAATGGGTAAACCTCACGGGTATGGGTCAAATCCGTCCGGGTACGGGTAGAAAAACACCCAGAAATTTACGGGTAGCAAAATCATGCACCTGCATCCGGCCCGTCAACTCTTGGCAAACCCGCGGGTAATCCGGCACAAACTTGTATTTTTTTATTCTTAGTTTTTTTAAGCTTGCTTGTATCAGTTTCTCACCAAATAATTCAACTCTTTAATTTCTATCAATTTCTTCTTCAATTCCTACGGTTGTGACACCATATCCATACAAATAACCTTGAAAAACAAAGATCTATTTATTATTAAAATAATGAGATTACACAAAGACAATAAAGAACTCAAGAAAAATTAGATGAAGAGAGATCTTAGTGGAGATCGGAGATCGGCACGTCGGCGGCTTGCGGTGATGAAATCCGTGGCCCATGGTGGTGGGTTTTCAGAACGGAAAACTAGACTGTGTTGCTTGTCGCTTGCAAACCTGTTTATGAGGCTCCATTCTGTTGAACTGCATATTCATTTTGTTTGACACCCGCATGCTTTAATGTTCTAGTCTTACTTTCGTGGCCGCCTGTGGCTGTTTAGCGTTGTTGATTGGGCCTCACTAATCACAGGTGGTTCAATGAAACTGTTCTGCTGGAACTGTGGAGGCCTAGGTCAGACAACCACAGTTCAAACAGCTACTAATTTGATCCGCAAGTATAAAGTAGATGTAGTGTTCCTAATGGAAACCAAGAAGCTGGTTTCCAGGGTCGATGGGTTGTTTAGATCCCTTGGTTTCCTGAGTTTTGTGGGGTTGACCCTGTGGGTTTGAGTGGTGGGCTGTGGTTAGGCTGGCTAACTTCTAGCCTCTTGTCAGTGCACCAGTTGCACTTCAATTTTATTTTAACCTCCTTCCAAGGCCTAGATGACTTTCTAGTCTTCTATGGGTTTATATGTGGTCACCCTCGTGTCTCTTCTAGACCGGAGGTCTGGAATTTCATAGCCTCAGTTCTTGCTTCTCTTACGGGTCTTTTCTGTCTCTGCGGTGATTTTAATCAGGTGTTGTCTCCTTTCAAAAAATTGGGCCCGTGATCATTTTGGGGGCACAGGTGTTTCGAAACATCTTGGAAAATTCTTGCTTGTCATAAGTGTGATGGGAAGGCCCGTTATACACATGGGTTCAAGGTTCTCCAGAGCGGGGTTTTTGTATGAAAAATTAGACCGATTCATGGAGTCTCCTGGGTGGATAGTGTATTTTCCGGATGCGATTGTGACTAACTTAGCCATTCAACGGTTGGATCATGCCCCTGTACTCTATGATACTTGTCCCCTTCATAGTCACTTTCGCTTGCCTATTTGTTTTGAAACAATGTGATTAGAGTCTCCTGAAATTTTCGCAGTCATTCGTTTGGTCTGGAGTCAGCCTTCCTTTGGTTTGCCACTATTTCAAGTGATGTCTAAATTCAAATGTGTGTTACGAGCAGTCTGGCTCTGGAGTTTAGCTGCTTTTAGGTAGCTTCACCATCAGATTACGATGTCCACGAGAGTCTTTTGTTTTTTTAAAATGAGTCCTTTATTTCTACACGGGGTATCCTTCAAGAGTTCCATCTTAGACGCAAGTTAGACTTCATCTTGAAGTGTGAATAGATTTTTTGGGCCCAGCATGCTAAGATTGACTGGCTAGAGTAGGGGACAGGAATACCAAGTTGTTTCACACCTCGATAGTTATTTGAGGTCGCTCAAATCAAATTCTCTCGCTGAAAGATGAGAATGGCCTGACTATATCTGCTGAGAGTGCCATTTAGGGCATGATTGTTCGTCATTTTGTGAATCTTTTCTCGTCGCAGGCCCCATCCACTTTTGATGAGAATTGAACTTGATGTTTCCTGTGGCAGTACTCGTTTCATTCCTTATCCTTAGCGCAACAGGAATTGCTTACTCAAGCTTTTACACCATAACAGATTAATTAAGAAGGTAGTCTTTCAGTTGGGGAAATTGAAAGCGCCTGGCCCAGATGGTATTCATGCTATGGTGATTAAGTGTTGTTGGCCCATTATGGGCCCCCTGGTCACCAGTATTGTTCAGTCCTTTTTCAATTCTGGCCTATGCTTAAGGAGGTGAATCGCACGTACATAAGTCTGATCCCAAAGAAGGCCCAACGTGATAATCCTGGCACTTTTCGGCCAATTAATTTAACCAATGTGGTCTACAAAGTGATCGCGAAAGTGCTTGTCTCGCTAATGACTCCTATCATGGGCAAAATTATTTCACCATTTCAAAATGCTTTTACCTCTTGGCTCAGGAGCTGAGTGACTGTGTCCGGAAAACAAAAGAAAGGCAACGTGGTGCTGTTAGCCCTGAAGTTAGATATGAGTAAAGCCTTTGACAAAATTAATTGGGGATTCATGTTTGAAGTCCTACTAAACTTTGGTTTTCCCTCCTCTTGGGTGAATCTGATTCGTCAGTGTGTGACTTCCGTTACTTACTCCATCCTAGTAAATAGGGCTCCCACCGGTGCTTTCAATCCGAAGTGTGGAATTCGCCAAGGAGACCCTTTGTCACCTTTTCTTTTTATCCTTTTCTCTGAGACCATGTCTATGGGTTTAGTGGATGCCGAGCATCGTAAAAGAATCTTTGGCATCAAGGCGGGGAGCCAGTCTCCACCAATATCTCACTTAATGTATGCAGATAACGTCTATTTGTGAGTCTCCATCATGATGTAGGCTCACAGATCGCAGCAGTTAAACAGGTGTTGGCGTCTTAATGTTCAATGTCTGGACAGGTGATTAACTACGATAAGTCTAGTCTGTTGATCAGTCCGAATGCCCCTCTGGAAACCCAAAGTCTTATCGAGTGTTAGCTTGGCCTTGTTGGGAAACAGAATTTTGATAAATATCTGGGCATTCATTTGGATTGCTACCCAGAAAAAGGACATCTTTCGTGGACTTCTGCAGAGGGTCCAAGACAAGTGTGCGCACTGGCTAGGTCTCTTGCTCAATAAAGCCGGTTGTGCTACCCTTATCAATTATGTTCTTTCTTCTCTTCTGATTCACTATATGTCGGTGTATAAATTCCCAGCATTGGTGTGCTTGCAGTTAGATCAAATTCTTGCAAGATTTTGGTGGTCGGGAGATGCTTCTCGAAAATCTATCCACTGGATCTCCTGGTCTACTTTGTGTTTGCCAAAGCCTTTGGGTGGTTTAGGCTTCCACAACTTCAAAATGTTAAACCAGACTTTGTTGACTAAGCAGGCCTAGAAAATCTGGCCCAGGTATTGCAAGGAAAATACTTTAGGCATGGAAACTTTCTTCAGGCTAAGAACCCTCGTCAAGGTTCATGGATTTGGCGTAGTCTTTCGGTTGGGCAACGGGTGCTAAAGCAGGGAATTCAGTGGGATATTGGCAATGGCCACTCCATTTCTGTCAGGATGGATTGGTGGTTGCCAACAGTTCGGCCGGACAGTTTGAGGCATTTCCGCACTAATACTAATGAGAATTGGCACATCTCCAACTTATTTTGGCCTAATTTGACTCGTTGGAATCTTAATACTTTATTCCTCACCTTCACTTCCGCGATTATCTATCACATTCTCCAGTTGGAAATTCAAGCATTACGGTCGGCTGATGTGTGTTCTTGGCCATTTGCTAATGCTGGTTCCTGTTCAATCAAAAGGACGTATGAGTCTTTGCGCAGGCTAGATCATAGACATTTCGCAGGGTTTTACGCTTTGCCATCCAGTGTTTGGCGCAAACCGTGGAAACTGCCAATTCTAGAAAAGCTCAAACACTTCCTCTGGCAATTGTTGCGTCAACGCCTCGCAGTCCTTTCTGCTAATGTGCTAAGGAAATGCCAGTTTCCTGATCTATGTCCGCTCTGTCATCACTAGCCAGAAACGCATCCGCATCTCTTTAGGGATGTAGCAGTGTTCGTTAGATTCAGTTTTTTGGTTCCTCGGGTATCTCCACTGACACTCAGCTCCGAGCATGGTTGGCTGCATATCTCATACAGCCGATAGGAATAAACCGGATTTGGACAATATTATTACGACTGCTGCATTACTTTGGAATATCTGGCAGGCTAAAAATGCCAGGCCGCATTAGTCACAAGGAGAGGCACCAAACGTCTAATTACTACTTTTTACATGTTCATTACAGTTTTACATTTAAAAAAAGAGTATACCCAACCATAAAACCCAACACAACTCGAATGAACCCAACACGGAAGACCTGGGAAATTTAACTTGGCACACAATTTGAACTACATATATCACAATAATATTCATGAAACCAATCACCAACAAAATGCAACGCGAAGAACATAAGGGCAAAAAGAAGTGACTTTAGATCTTCTAATGTACTATGAGTCCGGTCTCTTTACAAAATAATTCGATATAATTGGCCAATAGCTGTATGAATGCATTGCTACAAAAATTAACATATTATGAAGAACAAAGGATGTTTGCACTGACAAGCATGTTAACCACAACATACATTACGTACATGTTACATATGGAAGTGAATACTTGTTACATATGGAAGTGATCACTAATATACAGGTTAATGTGATATCTAACTACCATCCATAAATAGGATTCTCTACCTGCGGAGGCAGGAGATTGAGATCTTTACAGTGCTGCATGTCATAGTCACGTGTCCCAGGTGTTGCCCCAGTACATAACCTCAGGAACTCGTTGCCAGTTAGGCTGTAGTGAGCAAACGCCAACCCTCCATCAACAATTTCTCTAAGGTTAGGCATTGAAGCAGATTTTCGGATGGCCTGCCTCTCAGTCACATTCAGTTGTGAACCACTCGTACACGTGTTTAAAACCTTCTCAAGTTCAGAATATTCCATAAACCTTTGGGTGGCAGCTTCCCATGAGAGGTTATAACTTTGCTCAGGGGTGAGTGGCTGGGGCTCACTAGACATTGCTTCTTTCACTTTCGCGACAAAGTCTTCAGGCGTCTTGTAAGTTAAACAGTTAGGAAACGACCTGAAGAACTCATTTGATGGATGGTCTGCACAAACAACAAATTTCCCCATTGCAAGTGCCTCAGCTGTCGCTGTGCAGAGCACATCACTAACACTGGGATTTATGAAGACCTTGTAACTGCAGTTTAAAAAGATCGTGTGTCAAAATATGAAAAGTAGAAATAAAGAACAAATGGAAAAAAAATAAAAAAAAATGCTACTCGAATCAGCAAACCAAAATGAAAAAGTTCAGGAAGGATCCTCACCTATGAAGAGAATCATCTGCATGGTCTCTACCCTTCAGAAAGTTGAGATTGAGATCCAACCTTTTAGCCATACTTTGGACTTCATGAGCATCCTCTCCATTTCCATAAACGTCCAATTTGAATCCATCAAGGTCATATTTGTGCTTCGCCAACAAATCTATCAACTCCCTATAGCCCTTTGCCCATACCATCTTGCCTAAGAAATATGCTCCTTTTGAGAAGGCTTGCTGACCATGCTCCCTTTCTGCAGCCACTTTTTCCCCAATTTTCAAAAATCTTGGGTTGACACCATGAACGTTGCAGACTACAGACTTTGGTAAATCCTGGGTAGCGGCAGAAAGACGAAGAACCTATGCAGAGAATTGATCGTTTCATTGTTAAAGAATGTGATTTGACAGATTAGGTAACCACGAATTTCAAAACATTAATTGTTGTTAACCACATACCTTGTGGCAATATACTCTTGTGACCCAATTGTTTATGTGTTTCACGAAGAAAGTTTTAAGAGCACCATTATGCTCCCTCTTTATATATTCCAAGTAGTTCGTGTGAACAATACCGACGACATGGTTGAATTTATCAGTCCACCGTTTACCATGATAATACCAGTTAAGATGTTCAGGCTCTTCCAGGATAGCGATGTCAGCATCCTTCGAGGAAATAAACTGAGAAGTATCCCCAGCAGGTATTATGCTTCGCCTTTCTTTTGCAAACTGAAATAATGGGAGCAATATCAGTGTTATGCACAACCCGATATACGAGTAGAAAAATTATGCAGCAAGTAATCAACCAGAGAACTTACCTTCCCTGGGTAGAACGAGATCTTGAAATCAGCCCTAAAGCCAACCCTTTCCTCAAGCCAGTTGCGTATATAAACCTCCTGCTCTTCTGGTGAGCTAAAAGTGAGTTTCTCGGGATAAACTAATTCTTGGTCAGCTTTACAAAGCCACGGAACCAATAGAGTAACATTTTGCTTCGCAGACTTGGCCAGATATGCCGCTCGAAACAGTGGATTAACAGCTGTTCCTGTCATCCAAGGAAGACTAGCAGTAGTGACAATGGCTACATGCCTTTCCCTACCTGACACGGAATGCTTTGCAGAGTCTGTCCAGATCCCACCCTCGTAATGATGCCCTGTACTATGGAGGACACTAGCTATCCTTAGATCCAGTTCATCATTAATATTATTGCTTTCAACGATAGTGGAATCTACTGCAGGAAGAGAACGTAACAGAAGTTGATTCTTCCGTTTGCCACACAAGCTTTCTACTATCTTGTCAGATATATCTGGCACCATAACACCAAAAAAAACCATCAGTTTCCAAAGCAGGTCAATTTGAGATTATACAATGCAAGACACCAAAAATCGTTTATTGTTCGAATCGATTCCGGGTTGCACTGACATCAATAAAGCACCCATGGACCAACTATGACCTGATCAAAACCAGGCAAGAGCGGAACAGTATTTCAGCCAAGAACTGTCTGAAGAAATCTGATTCCAGGGCTTGACTTTAGAGTTGTTGATGCAAACCTCATGATTCAATTTGGTTCTTTTCTACTGAAACTTGGAATCAGAACGATTGAAAGATGGCCAAAGTAAACAAGTTAAAAATAGCTTAAATTAGTGGGAAACAAATAATTAACTCAAATCAATAAGAAGCATTTAGGTAAGAAGCTGGTCTCTAGTGCTGTCACAAAGCACATCCTGCATCCTATCTCTTCCGATTTCTGTTGCTTGGCTCTAAAGTAGCTCAATGTTTTACTTTTTTGGGCTGTTTTCAGGTATATATTAGCTCACTCTTTTACTCATTTTGGCAGCGGTCATTAGTTTTTCTCAGATCTAATGTTACAATTGAAAAATGCTTCTTCCCCCGCGTAGTTTAAATGCTTTTCTTCGGGAAAATTACCAAAAGTTGTCCTAATTATTGGGGTTACGTGCACTCAAGACACTATCTATCAAGTGCTTCAATGTCGTTCACTATTTGTTGTTCTATGATTTTCTCGGTCCATTTCGCGAAAGTTGACCGTTAAGCAGTCAAACGAAGGAAAAAACCATAAAATAATAATAAGTCTTTGCAAAAAAAAAAACCCAACTCGATTCCAGACAGCCGCCGCCTCTCCCCTCCCTTCCCCTCCCCACATTCACCATTTTTACTTTTTTGGGCAGTTTTCGTTTGTTGTTTTCAGATTTATATTAGCTCACTCCTTTACGGCTTTACTTATTTGAGCAGCTCTCATTAGTTGTTTTCAGATCTTACAACGGGAAAATGCTTCTTTTCTTGTGTAGTTTACATGTTTTTCTTTGTGGAAGTTACAAAAATGGTCCTTTAACTATTGCGGAGGTGTGCATCCAGGACGATATCTATCAGGCGTTTGAATGTTGCACACTAGTAATGTGTTGTGTAATTTTCTTGGTCTACTTCGCCAATTTGATCGTTAAGCGGTCAAAATGAGGGACCAAAACCGTAAAATAACACCACCTCACTCCAGCTTGATACCAAATTCACGAGTCAACTCGCTATATCCGCCACTCTGAATCGTTAGTCCTCCGCCGCCTCTCCCCTCCCAATCAACTGTCTGCCGCCACTCGCTCTCCTCTTCCCTCCTATCCACCCACCCACCTTTCCCCCGCACCACCATCAGAGTCCCATTGCTCCGTCTACCCTCTCCTCTCAATCCACCATTGCCTGCACCATTACGCCGCATCAGAGTCTCACAAGTTAACTTGCTATGTCCGCCGCTCTGAATCGTGAGTCCACCGCCGCCTCTCCCTTCCCCTCCCCATCCATCGTCGCCACCACCTCAGACTCGCTACTCCCTCTCCCCTCCCCTCTCCATCCTCTGTCGCCTGCACCACCACGCAATCTCTCTCTGTGGTCCCCTCTCCGGGATCCCATCCCCTAATTGCGAGCACACTTATCACCCATTTCCCCTCTCCAACCACCGTCGCCTGCACCACCTCCCTCCCTCCCTCTCTCCCTCCCTCCCTCCCTCTCTAGTCCACTCCCCCGACGCAAGCATACTATCACCCATTTCCATCGTCACCACTCACAGCCATCCAAATCCACCACCACCACCACCCTTCCGTAAGCTCACAACTAAAAAATCGGCGCCAACACCACCCATCACCATCACTATCTCAATCTCAATCAAATACTGCAGTTCCGATCTCCAACCACCACCATAATCAACCATCCAAAGGTGGGGGTTATGGATCGTGCAGGTGGTGTTGTGGAGGTTGCATGCTTGTGAGTGGTGTGTGGAAGTTCATATTTTTTGGAAGCGACCGCGCACTTGAGTAACTACCGATGGCAATGCACCTGAGGCTGATGGTGTGGCGACGTTGAGGTTGAGGTTGCAGAGAAGAATCGAGTCGAAATTAGATCAACACGGGTCCAACCCGGGGTAGAATAGCCCATTTGGGTCAAAATGAAAAATCAAACCTACAAATGGTCATTTTTGCCCCTCAATTTGACCACTTTACGGTCAAGATTACAAAATGGATCAAAAAGATCAAGGAACCTTAGATAGTGAACAACACTGAAACATTAAATAAATAGAATCCTGAACAATAGTTGAAGGATCATTTTTGTAATTTACCCTTTTCCTTTACTTTTGTCGGAGGGGCAAACTATATGAACATCAATTATCTAACATTAACTTAATTATTATAAGCCAATTTTGATAGCTTTACTTGTTGCCATTGTATTTTGCAATAGGAAAGGCTTGCTATCTTACACAATTGATTTATTGGAAAGACTTGGCGGTAACTCTCTGTACAAATTCGGAGAAGTTGCAACTTGTTTATAGCGTTAATGAAAGTAACCATTTTGGTTAAATGGGAATAACAATTTTTCATTATGCTTGATTTAACTATACCAGATACTCCCTCCATACCAGAAAAATTGCTCAATATTCTTTGCTGGGATGTCCCAAAAATACTGCTCATTTTCCAAATATGAAAAGAATATATAGGTGTTTTCTTTTTGCCCTTTGTTCATTCTTTTTTTAATTAATCTCTCTCTACCTACCCATTTTCGCTTCTCTTCTCTCCACTCATTTCCACTCCTCTCCATACGTGCACAAGTTTCTATCTCCTTCACATTTGTTCTTTTATATATTCTGGCAACCAGTCCACCCAAGGTCGAAGATCAATTCTACATTGATTACCCTTGTCATCTCCCTTCAATTGTCACCCCACCACGCCCTTCCTTCGACCACTACCACTGACTTTTTCCATCAACAACCACTTCACTCCTGTCAACCATTGCTGCTCTCACTGACAACCACCACGACGAATTTGCTCACCATGGGAAGTTTACATCGAACTTAGTTTAAATATCAGATATTATTCCATCGAAAATGTTATCTGAGTTCCAGATCTAATTCTACCAGGACTTCTGAATTTGGTTTCAAATTTTAAGAACTCAGTTTAAATATCAGATATTATTCCATCAAATAAGTATTACAAGAAAAGAAAAAAAGCTTGAACATCTCTAGCCTTAATATATTGCTTCTTCATTTTCTTTCGTTTCGAGAAGTACATATGCAAAACCGTGAAGTCATCATATCCAGAATGCGTGCAAAAAAGTCTTTCAAGAAATTGATGTGTGTATGTGTGCGTGCTCGCGTGAGAGAGAGAGAGAGAGAGAGAGAGAGAGAGAGAGAGAGAGAGAGACCAATAGGGAGGAGGTGACTTCTGGTGGGCAACATTCTCTCCGGGAAGACAAATAATTGACTGATTTCTTAAACTTCGTGCATAGTCGAAGTGATCGCCATTTTGGAACCGAAGGAGAAGGTATTAACCTATGAAGCACGGGGGAGCCACTTTGGCCAACGCATCAGCACAGGGTGCGCGCTAGGTTCAGGTCGGCTACAGTGCGACAACCTGGCTGCGTATCCAGATATTTTCATTTTCATAAGTCTTGCAAACATTGGGTGCAGCTCTTATAAGGGGTGGACACAGCTCCGACACGTACCTGGTGCGCTAAAAAGTTCTTGGGGGTCAAATTTAATCACCGAAGAATTTGGGGTTGAAACAACATTTCCTTTTTAAGAATAAAGAAAGAAACAAACCTCCTAAAAAACCTAGAAGCGTGTTCAAATTAGTAATAAACAAGGAATTTGAGAGGAGAGAGAAGAGGAAATCGAAGCAGACACCCGCGATCAGAAGCAAAGCCACCAAGCTATGATCAAACTACTAATAACTTTTTCGAAATAACCAAAAAAAGGGGAAAATAAAACGGAATAAGAAGAAACTGCGTCGATGGCGGTGATAGCAAACACCGCGGCAACGGCGATAGCAAACACCGCGGCAACGGCGACGCGACAATGGCGAACACAACATATCTGCCGTTCTTGTCGATTGGTTCGTGTCTCTGCTGTCTTTGTCTCCCTTTTATAACCAGAGACTTCTTTTGTCGATGTGCTGTTGTGGGGCTTTGTCATTTGTGGCCTTTGGCAGTCCACATGTGCGGTTAGTGGTAACAGCTGTAAATCTACTTTTTTAAATTAATAACTATTGTAGTTGTAAGTGACTAATAAGTAATAACCCACAGTGACATATTCATACAAGTGCCCATTAAACATATCTATTTCTGAAGTGAAAATTTAATAACTTAAAACTACATAAATTAGCCGTATCCTAGACGCACTTATATCCTGTTTTTCTTAGAAATTGTCATTTTGGCGTATCTGCACCCATGGCATATCTGCACTTTTACCTGAATCCATGCTTCTTAGGTATAACCATTACGAGTATCTTGTATAATACCAATTCAGCTGAAAGCATCGTGATGGGATTAGGACCAACACTTTGTGCCACAAAGACAAGTTTTTTTGGCAATTGGACACGTAATTATGTCATTGAACTAGTTTCCTTTGGTTGAGACATGCTCGACTTGCTGATGTATGTTGTGCTTGGCATCGTTATATGTCTATGTACCACCTTACATAAAAGCTTGAAAAAAAACCATAGTCCTAGTTGTATTCAGTATCAAATCGCCAAAACATGGCCTTCGATTTAAACTTTAAATCTTAATCTTAATATGACCAGAGCTACTTACAACCAAAAAGCAACACTTAGGACAATAAGTGTCTATGAATTGCGAGTTTTTCGGTGGATGGGCAGCAAAAATAAGGATAGAATGTCAAACGACGATTTTTGGAACAAAGCGGTGACAGCATAGGAGAAGATTAAGGCACATCACTTGAGATGGTTTTGATGTAGGCCTTTAGATACTGACTCGCTTATTTAGATGATTTTTAAAGTTTTAGTGCAGGTTTAGCAATAGTCAAAACAGAACCCAAACCCACTTCCTAACCTTTTTTTATATATTTTTGAAGTTTTAGTGCAAGTTTAGCATTAGTCAAAACAGAACCCAAACCCACTTCCTAGCAGAAACAGATTCTCCTTGTTCACTTTTGAACATTTTTTTATATGATTTTTAAAGTTTTAGTGCAAGTTTAGCAATAGTCAAAACAGAACCCAAACCTACTTCCTAGCAAGGAAGCTCCCTACCTGCCATATTCACGATATGCGAGTAGTTCTTCTGAAGCCACTTTAAGCTACATAATAGAAACTGATTCTCCTTGTTCACTATTGAATCTTAAAAAAAAGGTATGAACCCTGAAGCACGGGTGCTTCAAAATGGGTGGAGCACCAGGATCGGGTACGCATTGAGTGCGTATCCAGAACTTTTCTTTTATTTCTTTTATTTTCTAAATATCGGGTGCGGACAGGATACGCGTCGGGTGCGTAACGGATACTTATGGTGTGAAAACATAATTTTCAAAAGAATTTTCAGAGGTCAAAACGTAGCACAGAAGCTTTGGGAGTCAAAACGTGTTAAAAAACTTAAATTACCTAATACCTATTGAACAGGCAGATAGATCTTGCATCTTCACATCTGAAGAGGGGAGAGACTCAGAGAGAATAGAGCAGCGGCGGCAGCCATGAGGTGACCACCCGTGCTCACCGGTGACAACAGGCCCTCATCCCGGGCAGATCTGTGAAAGGGGGGAGAGACAGAGGAGCAGCCGCGACCACTGGCGACTACCTGCAACCACCCGAGACGACGGGTCCTCACCTCTGTCTTCCTTTATTTGCTCTACACTGGACCTTCTGTCTTTTTCTTTCTTTGCGGATTGTGGCTTGTGGCCTGGACCAACTTTTTTGGTGGCTTGTGAGAAGTGACTTGGACCCTGGCACTACCGGCAGTGTGTTAACTGTTATAACTATTTGTTTTAATATCTGTAGTGGGTTATGTCACAAAAATCACTGCTTTAGGTTTTTTGTGACATAAAATTGTGTTTCCCTTTGTTAAAACAGTGTTCCATATCTGTCTAATAACTGCTTCAGTGTTAGAAACTCAATACTAACTCTACATAGTTAAAATAACTAAATACAAAATTTGTTGCATCCCCACTGCACCAGTATCCTAAGATTTTCAAATATGTCGTATCCATGTATTCGCACCCGTATCGTATTTGCACTCGCACCGTGTCCGTGCTTCCTAGGGTACCAACCCTCTGCACCCCAAACTCGTAATTCTTAGAAAAAATTTCGACACACGTGCATATTGCTCTGAAAAAATCAGGGCACTCGTGTATTTTCCGTGTTTGGTTCAGCTGATCCTAGATTTCTCAAAGAGTCAGAGGAGAATCTAGCTAGTGGGGTTTATTAGCGAACTTTATACACACTTCTCTAGAAAGCTTTTGGTAACTAAGATGAGAAATATACATTACAAGTCTAGGTACATTTAGAAGAAAAGGAAACAGCAAGTAGCTGTAAATCCATCCGCAGCTTTATCTTGAGGAGTAAACTAGTGACGCCTCTGATCTTAGCCTCATTCCGTGTTACAAGCGAGAGGCTGATCCTATGCGGCCGCTATATTTACCAGAGCATATTGAAACCTAATGGAGCTTTGTGCCACTTTTGTTCTGTTGATCTTTCCCAACCCTTAAAAATCGCTCTTCTTCATGTAATTTAATTTTTTTAGCCGAAAAAGGGTCACTCTTCAATGCAGCAGTGCTCTTATATATGATAGTACAGCGGCTTGCCCTACCTCAATCTCCCCCACCCCCCCCCCTCCTTCTCTTCTTCCGTCTCTCCATTAGAAACCCTTTATTTGACTGATAGTTCATGAGTGGTGGGCTCTCCAACGGAACTTAGTATTTAGATTCTCATCCACTTCACTAATGTTTCCTTTCGATGAGGACCGAATGATACTATCTAAAAGGGCTGCCCTAAAACATGGAGAAAAGCACTCAAGATGCCTTTAGGTACATAATATGTACTCAGGAGCAATTTTCTTGACAGAATGACGCAACCTATTTTCGTGCAGATAGCAGGGCATCCCTCAAGGGAGAATGGAAGATGAACCGTTTAACAGGCCAAGTCAGATCTTGTCCCACAGATCGAGGTATCACAGGCTTTGGAAAATGAATGAACAGTTGCATTAATCAGGCATACGCTTCAGCTTACTCGTGACATAGAGATGAATGTGGAGCATAACCATACTACATTAGCAAATATAGAGAATTGAAGGGCAAGATTAGGCCCATTTCCATACATGGTTGAAATCCTAAAACAGTAAGACTGTGTGACAGTCTTTGAAAAAAAAGAGAGATACTCTTGATGCAAACTGTTGACAGCAGATATCCAAGAAACAGCCAAATTATGAAAGGCTAATGGGCCAAAATAAAAAATTACCAGCTCTAACAAACACAGCTACAGTGCGAACTTAGGAAGAATGACTTGCAGTATCTAATAGGACCAAACAACGCCAGAATTTTAAAGGTTAGAAAAGATAGAGATCATACCTCTTCTAACACCAAGCTGATCCAAAAATGGGGTAGACTGCCTAACAAAGTACGCCAAAAGTTCTGGTACATCTAAAGGCGGGATTTCCTGTTGTAAATGCAGCAAAAGAAAATGCAAATCATTCAGCATAGCAAAGAACCAGAAATCATCATTCAAAGCCTAACAAACATGCAGAGTGGGCTGCGACCAAAAGAATTACATCATGGACTAAATCTTAGATATTGACTGTTGAAATTATGTCAGAACATTAAATGCTTCCATTGTATATGCTACAGAGAGGACAAACACTGCCAACATCAATAGCACACATCAAACTGAAACCGCATAAAGTTTTGCCCACAGAAAAGTATAGTGTTTGAATCAAAAAGTGTGGCTTCTGTCTTAATCGTTTAATATACATTTTCAAAGCAGCACCATGCCAACGGACAAAACTAACGTATATGATATACCAAAGAAACGAAAAATACATCTATGAAAAAACCACTTAAAAAGCATAAACAGGCCCACTACAAGTTAACACAATGACCAGGATTTGTCAATGTGAAAATAGGAGAAAGAAAGAATCTGAGCATAACACCAAGAGCATTTCAAATCGACAGTCAGAAAAACAGATTTCACTCTCCTTTGCTCTTCCATTTTTTTTTTCCCTTCTTTCAGGGCGAGAAAATTTATATATCGTGCATAATGCAACTCTTGCAGTATTTAGATAATTTTCACACTCTACAAAAAAGAAAATGAAAAAGAAGACTTATATTCCTTTCTTTTGTGTCATGTCATCAGAATTTAGAGATAAAGAAGATGGTTAAAGGTACACATACCTTTGACTCATCAAGTTCCAAGCATATTGCTTTCTGCAAATATGCAAGACATCAGATTTCACTTAAAATCACCCAGGATAAAATGACAAATAAGTAAATAACACTTGCAATATAGAATGGCGAGAGCCTATCTGAAGGCAGCTAAAGTGTCAACATTCATTGTAGATTGGCGCACGCATTCAAATCTATTAATTAAGGAAATGTTTCCTTCAGACATAACTAGTCCTTTCGTATATTCCGGTAAATATAACTGATTTGTGCCACCTTTCTTGTGATTTTTCTAAAAAAAAATGGCCTTTGAAAAGTGTAAGCAGGAACAGCTTTTGGATCATCTGCTTATCTATAATCCCATTATTCAGGAAATAAAGAACATCCTCCTCTGGTTGTTTGGTATTTCTTAACAGATGCTGGGTATAGTTGAGTACAGCTGTTGAGTTAGTCGTTCTACAAAGTAGGAGAAAACTTTTTTGGGCATGGCCCTACTAGTCTTTCGTGAGTACTTGGTTTGAGCTTACCGTAGAGAATACCTAACTAAAGATCTTACTCTAGTTAGTCTTCTAATTTTACTTTCCAGAGTTTGAAACATTTCTCCTCACCCCGTATATATGGAGCGCATCTCCAATTTCGTTCTAGTATACCATTAGTGAAAAAGCAAGCAGAAACATTAAAGTTTGACAATTAAAAGCCTAACATACTGCAATGCAGAAAGGCACATCTTCCTCTACGTGCAAAACTTGGTTCTTTCTAGACAGAAAAGGCTAACTATCAGGGCCCTTCTAGCCTAGCTTAATTTTCTCAACACCAATTGTATGTAACCTATGAAGAAGATTTAGAGAAGGGTACTTGCATAAGACTGATGCCAGTGTGTCCAGAACTTCCAGACCTAATGTTGTTCCACATCTGTTATGGCTCAATGTGACATTTGAAATGCTTGGACAATTTAGTCTAAAATGCTAGACCTTGAATGAGCTATATATTATATGGGATTCAACTTTTGGCACAACAATATTTGGCCATCTGACTTGACTCAAAGATTTTTCTCATCAGTTGCCATGTGTAGCAGTCAAACTGAAATGGACTAAGGATACACATGTATTACATGTAACCACCATAGACTTCACATGGCAGACCAGATAATAACATTTAACTTGCATCACTAAGATACAAAACCAACTAAGTCACCGAATGTAAAGCTCAAACACCAGAAATATAGGATAATGATTTGTTAAACTTTCGTGGATATGCAACCCGTTCTAGTCACCTTTAATAAACACATTATAGGCATTTGTGACAACCCGTTCTAGGCACTTTAAACAACCAAATAAGATAGCTAATTTACCCTAGCAAGAAAAAAGATAGCAAACTTATAGCTTTTACTTAAATACAAAAGTTGTCTCATAAGTGAATTCTGCACCTTTAACTTATTTTTTCAAGAGCTTTTCAGAACGCTAAAAGGATTCCACTTATATCTTATGCATACAGGATATAGTCGACAAAGAGCATTACGCTAAAAGTAAATGTGTAGACAGTGTGTGAGTCTATGCATCCAAATCTGCGTGTGCGTGTGCGTGTGTGAGTGGAACTGGATCAATAGATTTTGATGCAACCATGAACCATGAGAAAGCGTGCTCCTAAAAGGCATGCACTCAACAGGAGGAAATTACAAACACGAACATGCACATGAATACACATATATGAAGTTGCTTAAACCGAACTAAGTATTTAGGTGTGTTTAATCACGAGAGATAGGAAGAACGAGTGTACAACCTCACTCTCTTACTAAGTTTCACATATCATACCACTTGTCAAACAAAACTTGCTTTCTCCAACGAAAGCATATCTCGCACACTTATTTCCCACATAAATCTAGCAGAGCCCTGATCAGAAAAACATTTCATTATAGATCCCAATATAAACAAGCATTTTAGTAACAAAACAAAATCAGCACATGTAAGCGCAGAAATCAAATATAACAAAGTACATTGTCATACCAAACTGGACATAATGTATTATTACTCAGGTAAACTAAATCATGTGAGACTGAAGGAATGACTCCGCACTCTCTCTCTCTCTCTCTCTCTCTCTCTCTCTCTCTCTCTCCCCCTCTCTCCTCCCTCTCCGCATACCACTTGATGCCACAAAACATTATCCTGGCAAAGCATTTCTTATATGCACATTTCCTCAATAAATCTAGCAGAACCTCAACGAGAAACAATATTTTTCCAGAAAGTCCATCATACAAACAAGAATCTTCAAACACATGTAAAGTGCACAAAACAGATACATCACGAGCAAGAAAGATATAATAGGAGAGAAATTCAATGGCGTACCAAGCTAGACTTCATTTTCTCCACAAACTCGCTATTATTGAACCCGCCGAAGATCTCGTAAGACGAACCCTTCCTCTCCAACTCCCTCAGCCGTGTCTTCAACGATCGAATCGGCTCCCACTCCCCGACCTCCGCTTCCTTCCACCTTCCCCTCCCCCTCAAGAACACCTCCCTCTCGTCATCAAGCCCCTCCTCCGCCACCTCATCCCTAATTGCTTTCCGCATCGATGAAAGGTTCAGCCTCAGCCTCGCCCTGGGGCTCCATTTCTCCAAGACGCGCTTGCTAAAGTCAGGCGAGGAGTACGCGCGCCGGAACTCAGATAGTTTCGGCTGGAGGCGCTTGACGAACTCGATCTCGGCGGGCGTGGAGGAAGAGGCGATGGCGGTGGGGACGGAGAAGGTGGATTTAGAAGCGGAGGCGAGAAAGTTCTCGAGCTCCTTGTCGAAGGAGGAGGCTAGGGTTCTGAACGAGTTGGCTCGGTGCTTCATCAACTGTAGGTCCGACTCAGCCGAGTCTCGGACCTCCCTCCAACCCTTTGATATGAAGGAGAGCGCCTTCTCCGCCGTAACGACGGAGGTGGAGGTGGGTGACGAAGTCGTTGAGCGGGAATCCGGGAGCTTGAGATTTAACATCTGTTTAGGGTTAGGGTTAGGGCTTTGGGGATTGAATTTCTAAGGGATTTCGATGAGTGGAGAGAGCTTCTTCGAGTGCTGATGGTCTGTGCGTGCGCGTGTGAGAGAGAGAGAGAGAGAGGGGGGGGGATGGGGCGGAGAAATTTACGGCTGAGATTTTGGTGCTTTGCTCGATATCGATGTTGTATATACAAATGGCGGGGTGTGACAGGTGGAGGGACACGTTGGATGGTACCGTGTTGACGGTATTCGCTGGGGTTGACGTGGAATTGATGTTTTTTTCTTTGGAGTTGACGTGGATTTAATCATGTTCATAGGGAATAGTTTGGTGAGAGCTCCGAGGAGACTAGTTAATTATTAATTATTAATTAAGAAAGGAAAAGGGCAAAAGACAAAAAGTTTGTGGCTTCATAGAAGGGCGTAAAAGGCCTAAAGAGGTCGACCAAAAAAAAAATACACACAAGCTTGCAAGTGTTTCTCTTGTATTTTTAATTTTGCATTAGAAAGAAGCAGATTTTACAATACTTTTTGGGTTAGTTCTTTTTGGCTTGCTAAGTAACACAGGCTAAATTTTGCCTTTTTATAAAAGGAGTATCATTGGTTATCGTTTTCCTTATAATTTAATATTATAGCTATCGTTCGTGTGTGATACATATAGTTTAGAGTTCACATTGTTGTCGTTAAATATCTTCAAAAATAATATAATGTACTTATAAAATATTATACTAGATAAAATCTTGAAGTGATGTTGTACATGATTTAGGCCACGTTTGACGCGATTTTTTTTTTCTTTTTTTTCAGTTTTGAAAATTGGAAAAAAAAAAGTGCATTTGGTAACCATTTTTTTTTCCTTCTCCAATTTAAAAAATTAGTTTTTAAACTGAAGAGTAAAAAAAAATTCCAAAAACTGATTTTTTTTTTCACTTTTGATTTTTTTTTTGAGACCACCACCACCACCCTCCCATAGCCGGCCGCCGGCGACCACCACCAGCAGCCACAGCCAGTCGCTGGCAGCCACCTCCGGCCGCCAGCGACTGCCGGCAGCCACCACCGGCAGCCATCTCTGGCCACCGGCGACTGCCGGCAGCCACCAGCCACCGCCGACCACCACCACCGTCGACCACCGCTACGTCCCACCACCGCCACCGCAAACCACCCAAAAAAAAGTCAAAATAAAAAGGGTTACCAAACACCCAAAAAAAAAACTAAAAAAAACGAGGGTTATTAAACACCCACTTGTTTTTGAAAAAAGAAAAATTAAACTGCTCTATAAAAACTGAAAATTAAAAAAAAAATTGTCAAACAAACCCTTAGGCTTCGTTTGACAAAATTTTTTTTTTGGTTTTCAGTTTTTAAAGATCAGTTTTTTAAAGAGCAGCTTAATTTTTTTTTTTATAAAAACAAGTGGGTGTTTGATAACCCCTTTTTTTTTTAGGTTTTTTTTTTTGGTGTTTGGTAACCCTTTTTATTTTGACTTTTTTTTTGGTGGTTTGCGGTGGCGGTGGTGGGACGTAGTGGTGGTCGACGGTGGTGGTGGTGGTGGTGGTGGCCGACGGCCGGAGGTGGCTGCCGGCAGTCACCGGCAGTGGTGGCCGGCGGCCGACGGCCGGAGGTGGCTGCCGGCAGTCACCGGCAGTGGTGGCCGGCGGCCGGAGGTAGCTGCCGGCAGTCTCTGGCGGTGGTCGCCGGCGGCCGGAGGTGGCTGCCGGCAGTCACCGGCGGTGGTGGCCGGCGGCCGGAGGTGGCTGCCGGCCGTCTCCGGCGGTGGTCGCCGGCGGCCGGAGGTGGCTGCCGGCAGTCTCCGGCGGTGGTCGCCGGGCCGGAGGTGGTTGTCGGCAGTCTCCGGCGGTGGTCGCCGGCGGCCGGAGGTGGCTGCCGGCGGCCGGCAGTCTCCAGCGGTGGTCGCCTGAGGTGGCTGCCGGCGGTGGGAGGGTAGTGGTGGTGGTCGGAAAAAAAAAAACCAAAAGTGAAAAAAAAAAATCAGTTTTTGGAGTTTTTTTTTTTACTCTGCAGTTTAAAAACTGATTTTTTAAATTGAAAAAAAAATGGTTACCAAACGCTCCTTTTTTTTCAGTTTTTAAAACTGAAAAAAAAAAAGAGTGAAAAAAAGAGTGTCAAACGGGGCCTTAGTGTTATAAGTTTCAATTTAAAAAAAAAATTACAGATACAAGTATTGTAGGGATCAAACCATTAGGTGGGAGTAGTTTAGGTGATGACGTCAGGGGGGTTATTCTTTCAAAATTAGAAGGTTGATGATGTCAGGCGATTGATTGACAAGTGATTGAGTATAGCCTAATTGATACAAACAAATTAAAATGAAAAGTAAAAAAAAATAGTGTAGCCGATTAAAAATTTACTAATTCTAACGAGTAGTCTTGCTTAACCTTCTATGAAACTCAACAAGAATAAAAATGGCACAGAACCTCTGAGAGTCATTCCTTATAAAACCTTATCATAATCATGAAATACTGAATAATAAATTTTTGTTGCTATCAATATTTCAGGAAGGTAGCTATAGCCCTCGCACAGTGACATTTAATGGTCGCTAAGTATAGTTAGCAACATTTCAGCTAATATTTCTTTTAATATTATTAAAAACTAATTAAAAATTTAATAATTTGTAATGTCAATAAAAGAATTTTAAGTATCTTTTTACGGTCTAGATAATAGTCCTGAAAAATTTCATCGTGGTGTGATGTGTCCCCAATGAAGGAGATCTATCTGTAAGGGGGTGACGGTGACATGGGTGGTGCTAGTTGGAGTTAATGAAGGTGGTGGGAGAATGACGTGGATGGATGGATGGCCGTTTGTTGTTCTCTAGTTGATGATGATGGTGCCAGAGAAAATATTCGTACTACTGGAATATGCCGGGGTTGGGTTTCGCAGATTCTGGATATGGTGCACGTGATGGAGGCCGACATGTGATGTAGTCTACCTTGCCAATTTTTTGTACACCCCAAGGTTACTTTTAATCATCTTCCCCAAAAAAAAATAAAGTGTATTTTGATTATTAACTACTTCTTTTTTGTTATAAAAAATCTTAAAGATATCAATATGAAGCATGACAAAGCGACACTAAAAATTTTAGCTATAAAAATGAGTGTCAGTAGTGAGAATAAAGTGCACAATTTTATTTGTACTACTTGTTTCTTTAAATGTTATAGTACTTATTCGTATCCGTTGTATACATAGAATAATAGTCATAAAAATCAAAACAATCACCAATCATCCAAAGCTTTAGTCATTGGTTTGTATTTCAAGGTAGAGAGCAAAGTTTGGTAACCAAAAGAGACAAATAATAAATATAAGGGTAAATTACACATATGTCCCCGAGATTAAGGTATAATTACAGGTAAGAACAATAGTTTGAACAAATTACACTGATATCCGTTGACCAAACGGAATCTTAAAAATCCTAATAATTTTAATGAAAAGACTACATTACCCCTAAGTTGGAACTTTATTTTTTTTAATGCCATTACCTTATTTTAATGATGCCATTACTCTTTCCTCACCCCCTCCACCCCCAAACCTAAGGTCCCGAAGACCCCGATCATCGCCCGCCGGTTGTTCCCCCGAACCACTTGGCAAATTCAAAATCGGCGAGCCTGAGATCGCGGTGCGCCACGCCTAACCAGTTGCAGTGACCGATCACGCCCATCAACGAGCTCAAGATCCCCGCCGCCTCGGGCTAGGACAGGGGGCCTTTAGAGATGCAACAAAATAGATCGGGAGAGTCGTTGGGGTCGGTGACGAGGAGGAGGATGTCGTCCTCCTAGACGTGGAAGAGCTAAATGATGTTGGGATAGCCGGAGAGGAGGTGAAGGAGCTTGGGCTCGATGTCGAGGCAAATCCGGTCGGTGGGGGTGAGTAGGAGGAGGCGGGTGGTGGGGTTGTGGTGGTGGAGGGAGGAGGGAGAAGGAGGCCGAGGCAGGAGGGGAGAGGAAGGAAGGCTGCCGGCGTGATTTCATTGAAACCCTAATTTGTAGATTAGGGATTTCAGTGAAACCCTAATCTGCAAATTAGGGTTTCAACAATTTTAGTGAGAAAATTAGGGATTTCAGTGAAACCCTAATTGCAGATTAGGGATTTCAGTGAAACCCTAATTTGTAAATTAGGATTTCAAAACCCTGATTTGGAGATTAAGACCCTCGTCTTAAAATTAAAGATTGAAATCTTAATTTAAAATTTTTAAGAATATCCAGTATATATAGCATAAGGAGTAGTATCGTCATTTTAAAAATACATATTGATGACATTATAAAAAAAGTACACTTTTTTGGACGGAACCCTAACAGATAGATGCGGCTGATACTTCTGAAAAGTGTTTGGTCACGGAATGTTATATTTTGAAACTTGTTGTCCTTGACTGTAATTATGCCCTAACATCGGGGATATATGTATAATTTGCCCTAAATATAAAGAAAAAAGGGAAAAGCATAGTGCAAATACCGTCATTCTTTATGGTTCTATTTCTATTGTTGGATCTCTTAGTTAAGATATTTCTTTACTAAGGTCTTTAGATGTCTCTTCACTTTAATATCGATAGTATACAAGAATATTGTGCAGTTGTTAATAGAAGATATATGTATTCAATAATAGATCACATATAGATCTTTGACTTGAAAAACTAATACGATTTAGAAGGAAAGTAATATTTTCTATTAGATGCATATATTGTACTATACCATGATCCGATACAGTGTACAGATAAATAAATTAGTTTGGTGATGGGGTTCAAAAGAAGGGCGTCTAACTTAATGGGTTTGACTTTACATGTTCCAACATCATGCGGGCATAGTTAAATATGGTCAAGAGAAGTATACATTCTTGAAATTAACGTATGGGCTGGCAATTTGAAAATTGGGAGCACAGTACATTGACTAGTGAACCCCTTTTAAGTTTCAATTATTATCAACAATTGGTTCATAGCCTGATTTATTTCACTGTCACTCGACAACACATTACTTATGTGTTTTGTCAAGGTAGCCAGTTCATCACCGTTTCCTTCATCATTCACTTGGTTGTAGTTCTTCAGATTTTGCGACATGTGCAGGGCATTATATTTCATGGCTTGCGTTATCCGTCAATATCATCTCTACAACTCAATGCCTTCTCTTATGCGTACTCAGGACGAGACCATCCATATCGTTGTTCCACTATAGTTTCTATTTATTTCTAGGTAATTTTCTTATTTCCCGGCGAAGCAAGAAACGGTCCACTGAGTTAGTTAAGTCGTGAGGGCTACTTTTTGGACTCCACTACTCGCACTCGATGTGATAGTTAGAGCGTTATTCAGGTCACTCACAACCATATTTTTCATGAGAGGATAGATACATTGTAGTTGACTATCATGTCATACGTACTCATCTCACTTGTGGTACACTTCAACTCATTCTCGTCTCTTTCTCTGATGAACTTGAAGATGTCTTCAATAAGTCCTTGAACTTCTTGTGCTTCGTCGGTAAACTTAACCTAGTCTCTAGTCAACCACCATGAGTTTCAGGGGGATATTAGAGTCAACTATGTCACGTATGAATCTCTTTAATATACTCATTGCATCATGTACATTCCTGAATTTACTCCTCGTATAAATTAATAGGTCAACTCGATCATGTTTCAAATGCTAATATATAGGCATCCTAGGTATTATTGAAACACAGAAAAATATTCGAACAGAAGAAACACTTTTCTGTTTCAACTAAGATATCTGTGCAGGACGATCTTTAAATATTTCTTGACTTGAATATCTCTGGTGGACAAGAGTATTGTATAGATGTGAATACAAGATATGTGTATTCCATAACAGACCACACATAGATCTTACACTTGAAAAGATAATAATGGGATTAAAAGGGAAGTAATATTTTCTTTTAGATGCATATAGTGTACTATAGCATGATCTAATGCAAGATAATGGGGTATGAAAGAAAGGTGTGAAGGTATACTCAGTGACAAGATAAAGGGGGTATGAAAGAAAGGTGTGAACGTAATTACTCGATAACAATGAGGTTCGAACTTATATTTTGGAACATCATGTGATCTTAGTTAAATTTTGTCAAGAGAAGGATACGATTCATGAAATTAAAATATGAGCTGGCAATTTGTTTAGTTCGTTTCGGTATATACCAGGAGAATATTTGGCACTAAATTTGAAATTAAGTGACTTGAACAAAATTTCAAATTTTACACCTTTAAGTTAAGGCTCTGTTTGACAAAAAAAAAATAGTTTTCAGTTTCCAAAAAAAAAAAAGAGGAGTTTAATTTTATTTTTCTTACAAAAACAAGTAGGTGTTTGATAACCCAGTTTTTTTTGTGGTGGTTCGCGGTGGCTGGTGGCTTCCAGCGACCGGAGGTGGTTGTCAGAGGTTACTGTCGGCGGTGGCCACCTACAGTGGGAATGTGGTGGTGGTCTAAAAAAAAAATCAACACTGAAAAAAAAAAACTCATTTTTTGAGTTTTTAAAAACAGACTTGATTTAAAAACTGATTTTTTAAACTGAAGAAAAAAAATGGTTATCAAATGTAACATTTCTTTTCAGTTTTCAAAACTGGAAAAAAAAAAAAAAAAGCTCCCTAAAACAGGGCCTAAAGTCTATGGGGCCGTTTGACAGAGTTTTTTTTTTCTCTTTTTTTTTCAGTTTTAAAAATTGGGAAAAAATGGAGTGTTTGGTAACTCTCTTTTTTTCCAATTTAAAAACCCATTTTTTAAATTGCAGAGTAAAAAAAAAAGAGGAAAAAACTCTTTTTTTTTTCACTTTAAATTTTTTTTTGAGACCTCCACCACAACGCACCCACCGCCGGCAGCCACCACCCACCGCTGCCCGGCAGCCACCGACAACCACCTCCGACCGTCGACAGCCACCACCGCCGCCAGACAGCAACCACCGACAGCCACCTCCGGCCGACGGCAACCACCACCAGGCGGCCACCTTCGGCAGCCACCACCACAGCCACCTTCGACCGCCGGCAGCCACCACCGGGCAGCGGTGGGCGGTGGCCACCACCGCTGGCCGGAGGCCACTCCGGCCACCACCGCCGGCAGCAACCTCCGGCAGCCACCTCCGGCAGCCACCGCCCACAGCAGCCAAACAGCAACCACCGACAGCCACCTCCGGCCGCCGGCAACCACCACCGGGCGGCCACCTCCGGCCACCACCGCCGCCGGCAACCACCTCCGGCCACCACCGCCGGCAGCGACTGTCGCGACAACCGCCGGCCAGCACCACCGTCGACCACCGCTACGCCCCACCACTGCCACCGCAAACCACCACAAAAAAAAAGTCAAAATAAAAAGGGTTACCAAACACCCAAAAAAAAAAACTAAAAAAAAAAGAGTTATCAAACACCAACTTCTTTTTGTAAAAAAAAAAAATTAAACTGCTCTTTAAAAATTGACCACTAAAAAAAAAGCTGTGTCAAACAGACCCATATAAGTCTATGTTGCTTTTTTTTTTTTTTAAACCGGTCAACCGGTTTTCAACCATGAGTAACCACTAACCAACAGGGTATAAGGAACTAGAAAACATGGTATACGATGGTTTCATGAATTTCATCCTCTTGCTAGCGAAGGGGACCTCTTTTCTTGCAAATCTATGTAGAGTAGGATTTGTGCATCTAGCTAAGGCTAAAGTCAGATGGTTGCCTCTGGACTATGGGTGGTGCGACGTATTACTCAAAGAGTTTGTACTGTTTCTTATTTAAGGGAGAAGGTTGTAACGTCTTTGAAGTTTCCATGAGTTTAATTTCTTTCTACGTCATAATGTTGGCTCTTGTAGTTCCCCTGCGTATATTTTTGTGTCAAAAATTCTTTCAAATTATTCTTTGTTTGCACCAAAATACTATGTTGATAGATATTATTTTTGTCTTGACCAATTTGTAAAAGTGCCTAAATATCCTAATGAATGTGCTATTGTTCTACTATTATACTACTACTTCTTTTCTGTTTCTTTTTATTTCACAATTTTGCTCCCAAATAAGTCACATTTTGCGGCTGTATGTTAAAGGGCGGTAGACACAATTTTATTACGTAACTCATAAACAGTCATATCATTTGATATCATAACTCTTTACGGTCAACATCACGTTAACTATCTGTTCCAAACATATTCTGGTCACACTCAAAGGTCCACTTGGAGTTCCATTGTGCATGACACGTCCGCACAAGCACAGTATTCAACGCTTCGAACTGGTCAAAGTGCGCGCACCCAAGTCACGTGCATTCTTTGCTTCACACGCCTCACGCGCGACTTAGTCACCAACTATTTCACGCTACCCTGACTCACAGTACCACGCTCGTCGCACCGCGACCACCTGAGCACCTTTTCACCAAAAACATCGACCGTTGGCGCAACCGAAGGGACGGGGTCAAGGGCATAGGCCTTGGCCAACCCCAGGGGGTCGGCCTCGGCCGCCCCCAAGGCCATGTGGTCGGCCTCGGCCTCCATGGGGTGTTGGCCTTGGCCTTTCCCCCCAGTTGTTCACTCATCGCGCAAAGTCCCTTTCGTACTTTGTTCACTTCATACACTTCGTATGTGACTTAAGCACCTTGTTCGTCACATGGGTATGATTCATGTCGACACGCTCGTCACAATGAAACTTTCGGATTTGTCATTGCCCATCAAAACACCTTCCGTTGGCTCGCCCAAAGTTCACCCAAAGGGGGAGTGGCCTTGGCCTCCCTTCATGGGAGTTGACCATTGGACTTGGCCACCCCTTAGGGTCGGCCTCGGCCTCACCAAGGGGTCGGCCTCGGCCTCCCCAGGGGTGGTGGCCTTGACCTTCCCCCATTTTTGGCCTATGGTCTCCGCTCCCTCGCGCACTTGTTTTCTCAAGTCTTTGCACCTCCGCGATGTTTATGGACGTTCGTGCATGAACCTCGCGACGTCCGTCGTGCATCATCCTCGCGACGTCCGTCGTGTATGAACCTCGCGACGTCCGTCGTCCATCATCCTCGCGACGTCCGTCGTGCATCAACCTCGCGATGTCCGTCGTGCATCAACCTCGCGACGTCCGTCATGCATCATCCTCGGGACGTCCGTCGTCCATCATCCTCGCGACGTCCGTCGTCCATCATCCTCGCGACGTCCCTCGTCCATCAACCTCGCGACGTCCGTCGTCCATCATCCTCGGGACGTCCGTCGTCCATCAACCTCGCGACGTCCGTCGTACATGAACCTCGCGACGTCCGTCGTCCATCATCCTCGGGACGTCCGTCGTCCATCAACCTCGCGACGTCCGTCGTACATGAACCTCGCGACGTCCGTCGTCCATCATCCTCGCGACGTCCGTCGTGCATCAACCTCGCGACGTCCGTCGTGCATCAACCTCGCGACGTCCGTCGTACATGAACCTCGCGACGTCCGTCGTCCATCATCCTCGCGACGTCCGTCGTGCATCAACCTCGCGACGTCCATCGTGCATCATCCTCGCGACGTTCGTCATCCATCAACCTCGCGACGTCCGTCGTCCGACGACCGCGTACCATCACTTCCAACTTTGTCATTACTACATGATTGCATTCATTATCTTGTTATGACAGGTACACTCAGCTCATATACTGTCTTCAGGACACCCGAAGCGCGCCCATACGCCATCTTCATGATACGTGCCCACGGCACCAAGTATTGCTCCGCGACGTTCGTCGCAGCGCCCATGCGCCATTCTTATCACATGTGCCCCGGCACAAAGTATTGCTTCGCGACGTTCGTCGCCGCACCACTTTCATAACACATGCCCCGGCACCAAGTATTGTTTCCACGACGTTCATCTCCGTGCCCATGTGCCATTCTCATGATACGTGCCCCCGGCACCAAGTATATGCTCCGCGACCTTCATCGCCGCACCCATGCACCATCTTCATAACATGTGCCCCAGCACCAAGTATTGTTTCGCGACCTTCGTCGCCGCACCCGTGCGCCATCTTCATAACATGTGCCCCAGCACCAAGTATTGCTCCACGACGTTCATCGCTGGGCCTATGCGCCATTCTCATGATACGTGCCCCGACACCAAGTATTGCTCCGCGACGTTCGTCGCAGCGCCCATGCGCCATTCTTATCACATGTGCCCAGGCACAAAGTATTGCTTCGCGACGTTCGTCGCCGCACCACTTTCATAACACGTGCCCCGGCACCAAGTATTGTTTCCACGACGTTCATCTCCGCGCCCATGCACCATTCTCATGATACGTGCCCCCGGCACCAAGTATATGCTCCGCGACCTTTGTCGCCGCACCCATGCGCCATCTTCATAACATGTGCCCCGGCACCAAGTATTGTTTCGCGACCTTCGTCACCGCACCCGTGCGCCATCTTCATAACATGTGCCCCGGCACCAAGTATTGCTCCACGACGTTCGTAGCTGCGCCCATGCGCCATTCTCATTATACGTGCCCCAACACCAAGTATTGCTCCGCGACGTTCGTCGCCGCACCCGTGCGCCATTTTCTTCGTGACGTTCGTCGCCGAACCACTCTCATGACATGTGCTCCGGCACCAAGTATTGTCCCTGTGACGTTCGTCGCTGTGCCCATGCGCCATAATCATGATACAAGCCTTCGGGCATCACACTTATTCACCACACCATGTGCCCCCGCCATGGACGTGGAACATGGTTCGACCCACTCTCCAGAGTGTGCAGCAACACGGGGGGCTCCGTTCGTAGTTCTCGGGCATGAGGACCCCTCGCTACGGGATGGGCTCACAACCTTAAAGCCATCGCCGGCACAATCAACTACGGGATGGGCTCACAACCTTAAAGCCATCGCCGGCACAATCAACTACGGGATGGGCTCACAACCTTAAAGCCATCGCCGGCACAATCAACTACGGGATGGGCTCACAACCTTAAAGCCATCGCCTGCACAATCAACTATGGGATGGGCTCACAACCTTAAATTCATCGCCGGCACAATCAATTACGGGATGGGCTCACAACCTTAAAGCCATCGCTGTCACAGTTGCGGGGGTGGCTCCGGCACGAGGACCCCTCGCCACGGACCCTGAGCACTGAGTTGCGAGCATGTCCACTCATGTTACCATTGATAGTCGACACCACCAGGGCAATGACCCCCAGGTCACTCCGGGACGGGAGCAGGTCCTTGGAGGGCATGTTGCCTAGTCCGCCTGACAGTTGGTTACAAGGGCAACCCTCACCACTGTCAGGTTCTCTGCGCGTCTCTTGACGCACTTAGTGGGACTCTACAAGGGCTTGGATTGGAGGCTAGATCAAGGGGTTTCTCTGGCCACACCGACGTTGTGGGAGCCAGTCTTTCCAGACAGACAAAGCGACGCTGTGCGGGGCAGGCGGGGTGAATATGCGATTTGACAGTCCGTGGAGCACCGACAGCTGTGGACCCCTCAGTGACGTGTCACTCCAAGGGAGTGCCACGTGTCGCGTGATGACGTCATCATCTCAACCTCTATAAATAGAGGTCTTGAGAATTCATTTGGAAGGTTGGACATTTTCAGAACACTCTCACTTTCTCACTCTAAAATCCTAGAGAGAAACATACAAGACCCTGACTTTGGACCTAAGCATCGGACTGTGACTATCGTCGTGTATTCACCCTATGTCATCGCCCTTCGCAGCACTGTCATCCTCAAACTCTGTCTGGGAAGCCCTTGGTCTCTGCCCTTGCTCCGCCCTTGCTGTGTCTCACATCAACATACTTGGCATCTAACTCGGACTGTATTCTTTGTGGCACCTCCACGTCGACTGCGAACCCACATTCCCTGGCATCATTTTGGCGACTCTGCTGGGGAGGTGAGCATCGCAGTGCAGTTCGTCCCGTGCCCGACACATCCAAGCAACCATGCCTCAGCAACGCAGGGCTACCAGGACTACCAGTCATAGCCTCAACCCAATCATCCAAGAGGCCATCATCTTCCAGACTTAGAAAATTTTCAAGACATAGGGCTCTTGCACAGGCCAACTGACACCACTCTTGATGCCATCAGCCACTCCCTTGGGGGCTTCACCCCTTCCCAACCCTTTCAGCCTCACATCCCATACTGACTTGGTGCGTGGTGCGCGGGGTAGCTCGAGCCACGTTACTAAGTCTCAACTCTGTCAGTTGACACCCCCAGGTCTTGCGACCTCCTCTGCCAGCCGGTCATCCATGATCACCCTCTACTGTCTCCCTCGGCACCCTTGTCCGAGCTCAACACTTAGAACAAATTTTCACCCCTATACCCCATGCTCCTTCCAACACTCTTGAAAATTTTCTCAACACTTAAAAAATTTTCGCACACCCTTCGCCCTCCTCCCTCTTACCCTGTCTGCTCGTGGTGGGGCACTACCCTCTCACCCTCATTCCATACTTAGAGAAACTTTCAAGTTTTTCATCTTCCCCACTACTCCCAACATTCATGCTCTCATCACTCTCCCTCTAACATTCTCCTCCCTCACCGCCCAACACCCCATCACCCATTCCCCACTTCATAAATAATTTCTCCCTTTTCTTATGGAAACAAGTTTTCACTCCCACCATCCTATCCCACTCCACTCATTCTCATCTTATAATTGTGAAAACTTTCTTGGGGGCTCCCTCTTTAGGGTTGCTCAAAAAAAAAATTCAGATTCAAATTCAAATTTCAAATCCAATTTCATTTCAGATTTGGGCAGAACCCACCCGCGAGAATGCCCCGACCCGCGCGTTCTCTTTATGTACTGTGCCCGAACCCGACCCGCTCCCTCAAACCCTAATTTCCATTCTCTTTCTCCTTCTTCTTCATACGCCGCCGCTGCCTCCTTCTCCCTCGGCCTCGCCCTCCACCGGCCAACGTCGGCCTCTCAGACGACCCCCCCGTCTGCACGTCTCTTATCTTCTCCCTTCTCTCTCTGCCCCTCCTTCCCCCGTCCCTCGGCCACCCGCGGCACCGCCGCCGCTGCTTCCCCTTTCCCCTTCTTCCCCCTTCCCCCTCGGCCTCGGCCTCCCCACCCCATCGGCCTCGGCCTCAGCCTTCACCCCCTCCCCTTCTCTCATTTCCCTCTAGCCCATCACCCCGCCCACGCCGTGCGGCCTCGGCCTCGAGGCCTTGGTCGACTGGCCTGACCCTCCCTCTTCCCTTCCCCCATCCCTCTCTTTCCCTCCCCTCTACCCCACGGCCTCAGCCACCGCGGCACCTCGCCGCCGCCGACAACCCCCTTCCTCCCCCTTCTTCACCTTCATCCCACTTTACACCTCTCCTTCTTCCCAAGCTCAGCCCCACAAGCCCCTCCATCCCTTCACTATTTCGGCCTCCCCCAAATCAAGGCCACCCATTTGGCCTTCACCAAGCCATAGCCACCACCTTCAACCTTCAACAATAACGCATGACCATCCTCTAACCCCACTGTGGCCTCCATCAACAAGGCCACTCATTGGCCTCATACCACAACCTAGTCCATCTCGCCACCTTCGACCTTCCCACATTCATCCAACGATCGAACACCGACAACCGCGGCCAACACTTAAAAAAAAGAAAAACTTTGTTAGAACCTTGACCGCCGTGCATTGCCTGCCCACATGCGCTCATCGCGAACTGCCCCGCATCGTGACGCCCGTCGCCTAGACATCATCTCCGCGATGCCCGTCGCCCTGACATCATCTTCGCGACGCCCGTTGCCCGGACGTCATCTCCGCGACCCCGTCGCCCGGACGTCATCTCTGCGACCCCCGTCGCCCGGACATCATCTCCGTGACCCCATCGCCTAGACGTCATCTCCGCGACCCCCGTCGCCCGGACATCATCTCCGCGACGCCCGAACATCATCTCTGTGACCCCATCGCCTAGACGTCATCTCCGCGACCCCCGTCGCCCGGACATCATCTCCGCGACGCCCATCGCCCGGGCGCCGTCTCCACAACCCCAATGCCAACTCCGCGATGCTTGTCGCCCATTGCCCGGGTGACTTCTCCATGACACTCGTTGTCCGTCGCTCGGGCGCTGTCTACATGCTCGCACCCCTGCGTCCTCTCATCGTGCCTTTGTCTCAACCCCAAGCATTCCAAGCTTTTGTAGGTGGTGCATGAGGTGGCTCGAGCCACCTACTCATCATCATCATCATCATGCTTTGACGACCTCAACAACTCGCCGGCCACACAAAATCAAAAACTTGCTAAGTGTTTATGCGTGCGGTGCCCGCTTGGGTGACCCCTCCGCGCACACCCCACGCATGGGGCTTATGTTCCCAACCTATTCTGGTCGCACTCAAAGGTTCACTTGGAGTTCCATTGTGCATGACACGTCCGCACAAACACAGTATTCAACGCTTCGAACTGGTCAAAGTGCGCGCACCCAAGTCACGTGCATTCTTTGCTTCACACGCCTCAGGCGCGACTTAGTCACCAATTATTTCGCGCTACCCTGACTCACAGTACCACGTTCGTCGCACCGCGACCACCTGAGCACCTTTTCACCAAAAACATCGACATTGGCGCAACCGAAGCGACGTGGTCAAAGGCATAGGCCTTGGCCAACCCCATGGGGTCGGCCTCGGCCTCCCCTAAGGCCATGGGGTCGGCCTCGGCCTCAATGGGGCGTCGACCTCGGCCTCCATGGGGTGTTGGCCGAGGTCGATTCATGTCGACACGCTCGTCGCAATGCAACTTTTGGATTTGTCATTGCCCATCAAAATACCTTCTGTCGGCGCGCCCAAAGTTCACCCAAAGGGGGAGTGGCCTTGGCCTCCCTTCATGGGAGTTGGCCATTGGCCTTGGCCACCCCTTAGGGTCGGCCTCGGCCTCACCAAGGGGTCGGCCTCGGCCTCCCTAGGGGTGGTGGCCTTGACCTTCCCCCATTTTTGGCCTATGGCCTCCGCTCCCTCGCGCACTTGTTTTCTCAAGTCTTTGCACCTCCGCGATGTTTATGGACGTTCGTACATGAACCTCGCGACGTCCGTCGTCCATCATCCTCACGACGTCCGTCGTGCATCAACCTCGCGATGTCCATCGTCCATCATCCTCGCGACGTTCGTCGTCCATCATCCTCGGGACGTCCGTCGTCCATCAACCTAGCGACGTTCGTCGTGCATGAACCTCGCGACGTCCGTCATCCATCATCCTCGCGACGTCCGTCGTGCATCAACCTTACGACGTCCGTCGTGCATCAACCTTGCGACGTCCGTCGTCCATCAACCTCGCGACGTCCGTCGTCCGACGACCGCGTACCATCACTTCCAACTTTTTTCATTACTACATGATTGCATTCATTATCTTATTATGACAGGTACACTCAGCTTATATACCGTCTTCGGGACACCCGAAGCGCGCCCATACGCCATCTTCATGATGCGTGCCCCCGGCACCAAGTATATGCTCCGCGACCTTCGTCGCCGCACCCATGCGCCATTCTTATCACATGTGCCCAGGCACCAAGTATATGCTCCACGACGTTCGTCGTAGCGCCCATGCGCCATCTTCATAACATGTGCCTCGGCACCAAGTATATGCTCCGCAACCTTCGTCGCCGCACCCATGCGCCATCTTCATAACATGTGCCCCAGCACCAAGTATTGTTTCGCGACCTTCGTCGCCGTACCCATGCGCCATTTTCATCACATGTGCCCCGGCACCAAGTATTTCTCCGCGACATTCGTCGCCGCACCACTTTCATAACACGTGCCCCAGCACCAAGTATTGTTTCCACGATGTTCGTCTCCGCGCCCATGCGCCATTCTCATGATACGTGCCCCCAGCACCAAGTATTGCTTCAAGATGTTCGTCGCCGCGCCCGTGCGCCATCTTCATGATACGTGCCCCGGCACCAAGTATTGCTTCGCGACGTTCGTCACCGAACCACTCTCATGACATGTGCTCCGGCACCAAGTGTTGTCCCCGTAACGTTCGTCGCCGCGCCCATGCGCAACAATCATGATACAGGCCTTCGGGCATCACACTTATTCACCACACCATGCGCCCCCGCCATGGACGTGGAACATGCTTTGACCCACTCTCCAGAGTGTGCAGCATCACGGGGGGCTCCGTTCGTAATGCTCCGGCACGAGGACCCCTCGTAACGGGATGGGCTGACAACCTTGAAGCCATCGCCGGCACAATCAACCACGGGATGGGCTGACAACCTTGAAGCCATCGCCGGCACAATCAACCACGGGATGGGCTCACAACCTTGAAGCCATCGCCGTCACAATCAACCACGGGATGGGCTCACAACCTTGAGCCATCGCCGGCACAATCAACTACGGGATGGGCTCACAACCTTGAAGTCATCGCCGGCACAATCAACTACGGGATGGGCTCACAACCTTGAAGTCATCGCCGGCACAATCAACTACGGGATGGGCTCACAACCTTAAAGCCATCGCCGGCACAATCAATTACGGGATGGGCTCACAACCTTAAAGCCATCGCCGTCACAGTCACGGGGGTGGTTCCAGCACGAGGACCCCTCGCCACGGACCCTGAGCACTGAGTTGCGAGCATGTCCACTAATGTTACCATTGATCGTCGACACCACCAGGGCAATGACTCCCAGGTCACTCCAGGACGGGAGCAGGTCCTTGGAGGGCATGGCGCCTAGTCTGCGTGACAGTTGGCTACAGGGGCGCAACCCTCACCACTGTCAGGTTCTCTGCGCGTCTCTTGACGCACTTAGTGGGACTCTACAAGGGCTTGGATTGGAGGCTAGATCAAGGGGCTTCTCTGGCCACACCGACGCTGTGGGGGCCAGTCTTTCCAGACAGACAGAGCGACGCTGTGCGGGGCAGGCGGGGTGAATATGCGATTCGACATTCCGTGGGGCACCGACAGCTGTGGACCCCTCAGTGACGTGTCACTCCCGGGGAGCGCAACGTGTCGCGTGATGACATCATCATCTCAACCTCTATAAATAGAGGTCTTGAGAATTCATTTGGACGGTTGGACATTTTCAGAACACTCTCACTTTCTCACTCTAGAATCCTAGAGAGAGAAACCTACAGGACCCTGATTTTGGACCTAAGCATCGGACTGTGACTATTGTCGTGTATTCACCCTACGCCATCGCCTTTCGTAGCACTGCCGTCCTCAAACTCTGTCTGGGAAGCCCTTGATCTCTGCCCTTGCTCCGCCTTTGCTGTGTCTCACATCAACATACTTGGCATCTGACTCGAACTGCATTCTTTGTGGCACCTCATCGTCGACTGCGAACCCATTTTCCCTGGCATCACTATCAAATATGTAACATGTTTTGACAAAAGTCATAAATACTTTAAGAGTAAGACTAATCAATTACTATACTCAATTAAACATTGTAACTTATATAGCGTTATTTTGATCGAACCTAGTACGTATGACGACCTATGTATCCACTTAGATGACTATGTTTTCGCAGGTAAAAATCGGAGGGACAATTCTTCAATAAGTAACAAACCTGGTGTGTTTTGGCACGATTCTCCTAGAAAGGTAGGAGCAACATTAAGGAAAGCAAAAGAAGAGTGCCAGATAGTTTATCCACACGTCAATGAACTATTGCCTCGAAAATCCATTCCGGGGCAAGGGGATGAGAACCTTCAAGAGAAAGCTAGAAATCTTGCTGGGTGATGTCCTACGAGAAAAGCTTTTGCTTGACAGCAACTTCAACCCCACCTAACAAACAAACATGTACACCATTTCACACCATGTGCATTGACCCATCTATGGATTGTGTTGTCACATCCCACAACGCCAGTTCCTTGGAAATGCCAGACAAGTCCAACCGGTCTTCATCACCTTCATGAATTGGAAGTCTTTGCCTACCGGAAGTGACTTCTTTTAGCAGTTATTATCAACTCTTCCACCATGGCTGATGGCTCCACTCCACACGCAACTTCACACGACGAACGGTTAAGTTGTGGGCTGCGAAAAATGTGATCCCACCAACTTTTGTTCCTTCTGAGCTTCACCGTTCACGTGTTTACGGGGTACCATTGTTCCATCACATGACCATCCTTGTCGAAACTGTGCTTAACGTATCCAAATGACTATATTCTGCTGGAAAACAGGCTAACATGAATTTGCTAGTTGTTACCGTTGAAGATATGTTCTGTATATGCTCCGAAACTTTAACCTGAACCGATGACCAACGAGACAGAAAACAAGTGATTACCGAGTAGGATTTCCGGTCGAGAACTCTCCGATACTTAAGTCAGAGCGTAATTACAGGATAACTGTTCGAGAGAAATTACAGAAAGGAAGAAGAAAACGAAAATTCAATGACTTGAAGCATTTCTAAAGACACTGTCTTTAAGGCGATATTTGCCCCCACTCGATTCGAGTTTGCTACTTGGTTAATGGCAAATCACCTCCAGGATTACTCAAATCAAGAATCTGCAGATAGCAATTCTGAAGATTCGTTTCAGGATTGCTCATCGAAATTGTGTATATAATTGAAGAAATTGAGATTCGAAATTTGAAAAATGCTTAAGTAAATTATTCTGAATTTCAGAATCTTATATATAGACTTAACAGCCACCCCTTCATGAAGGGACACAACCAATCAAAAAATAACATAAATAACTGTTATTTCTTGTGCCTTTTCGGAATTACTTTCAAAGTCATTAAAATAAATAATTGAAATAAACAATTCTAAAAATTAGTAAAAATACGGGCCGTTAGATCATATATAAATCAACGCGCTATAGGCACTCGCGGCAAGCATGCAAAGTGCTAAGTGCATCCACTAAAGTGCACACAATGCGCCACATGCGCGCACGCGCACACGCGTGCGGTGCACCGCATAATAGTATTCTCAATCTTCCCTCCAAAACATCTCAAAATAATTCAAATGATATGTACCATGTACTTGGTTATAAGGAGAGAGAAAGTTTATTTTCTCTCCAATGTGGGACAAAGAACAAAATATTTTGGGTCTTGAACTTCTAAATCAATACAAACACATTACATAACAATCTACCACCAACACTGACAATCCCCCACTTAGATTGTTATGTTGATTCCCAGTTACATACTGATATTGTCATGCTTAGTAAAGGTATCTCTCGATTTAAACCCTTATTTAGTACAAACACATCAAAGCACTAATTAAATCCACGGTGGCCTAAGCTTAAACCTGGATTCATTGATATTAGAACCGGATATGCTGCACACATAACGATATCCAATTTCAGTGAGCAATTCACCAAATAAATAATGTATAAGTATAGCCATTAACGTCATCCTCGACTTCATGAACATTTACAAAAGTAAACCTTTAACTTTTGCTAGAAGCAGCTCCACTTCTTATGTTCACATAGGTGAAGTTCCATCCGTGTCCCTGTTACTTGAACACTTATACGGAAATTAATTGAACTTCATTAATAGTCAATAACTCACCCTCTATATCGTAACAGTCAGCACTTTCACATCCTGGAATGGGTTACCAAACAAATAATTAAGTACTCCTTCAGCCACTTATCAGTAACTTGTTATTACCCGTTAAACCACAAGACTAGCTTATGGTCGGTTTTCTATTACTGGTGGTCTAAATAAAAGGTTTCATACCCATCCCACTAGATGTACTCCTCACCAGGTCTCTTGAAAGACCTTTAGTTAAAGGATCCGCCAAGTTATTACTTGACCTAACATACACTATGGTGATCACACCATTTAGTATCGATTCTCGGACATACTCATGTCGTAAGCTTATATGCCTAGACTTACCATTATAAATGGTACTATATGCTCTAGACATAGTCGCCTCACTATCACAATGCAAAGAAATTGATGGCACCGGTTGTGGCCACAACTTTATATCAAATAACAGATTTCTCAGCCATTCTGCTTCTTTGCCTGTGGCTGCCAACGCCAAAAATTTAGATTCCATCGTTGAGTGTGTTATACAAGTCTGTTTCTTTGAAGCCCAAGAAACAGCTCCTCCCGCGAGGGTAAACACCCAACCTGACATTGACTTGTATCGCTCGCACTAGTTATCCAACTAGCGTTAGTGTACCCTTCGAGTACTGCAGGAAAGCGATTGTAAAACAGTCCTAATTTTATGGTTCATTTAAGAAACCCAAAGACTCTACAAATAGTTTTCCAATGATCATTTTAAGTTTTTCTTAATTATCGTACATATTCTTCAAAATAAAATCAGAGTGGTGACGTAGTCAATAAAAATATGATAACTAAAACAAAAAGTCACATGACAACACGCATTGCGCGTGACAAAGAGAGGCCACCAGCGTGGTCCCACGCGCCCCCACGCACCAGGCAGCCCCCATTTTATTTTTAGCTGAGAAAACTGCACCTTCACTCACCCACGGTGGCGCTTGACGTACACCCATCGCCTTAGCGACGGTCTCCGGCAACAAGGGTTATGTGGTTCCCCTTGGTTTTTCATTTTGAAACCATTGATGAGCTTAAATTCTGGTTTTGGTCATAATACAGCACTATGTGACTCAACAGCGAAAGGAGCGAGAATGGGGAAAAAAACTGTTTAGAAAAAATTTCTTCCTCCCAAAAAAATTTAGATTCGACCCAAAAACCCTAGATTTTCAAAAAAATATATATATATAACCCACTCAATTCAAAACCAAATTTGATGGGTTTTATATACTTAGAAAGCTAGTACAATGTAGATTCTAATGGGATCAACCGAACACCATAAATCAAAGGGAAAATTGCATAAAATACCCCTGTGGTTTGGGGTAGTTGCAAAAAAAACCCCCAGTTACAAAAATTGCAAAAAGATATCTAAACTTAAAAGTGTTACACCCGTCAACTCCCGTAACGGAATGAATAAAAGGTCTAAATTGTCCCTCCATATAAAATGTCAAAATTGCAGAACTGTATTAGGCAGGGGCACAAGGGGCAACTCGCGGCAGTGGATTAAGATGATGGTGGAAAGGGCAGCTCGTGGCAGTGGATCTAAATTGCAGGGCTGGCGGTCGGTGACACTGGTCATGGTGGGTGGACAGGCTAGTGGCGAGTGTCAAATGGGCTTGATCAAAACCCTAATTACAGATTTAGGTTCCCCCCCCCCAACGAATGGTCTTGGTTTTGGATAGGCTAGGGTTTGGTTGTTGAATCAGGTTGGTGGCAGTGGAGCAATTGGCTAATCGGTGGAGCAATTGGATATGGTTGATGGCAGGCTTGGCGGCGGTGCAAGTTGCTGGGGTTGATTGCGGGGCTAGCGACGATGTAAGAGGTGAGGGAGATAACGGGGATGCGACGCAACATAGAGTTCGCCGTTGGCTCCAGTTATGAAGGCGCTAGCGGCGGCAGGCTGGGTGGTGGCTGACATGGGCAGCGATGGTGGTAGATAGGGCTGGGTAATGGCTGAAATTGGCAAAAATGGTGGTATATGGGGCTGGGTGGTGGCCGAAATAGAAGGCGATAGAGGTAGATCAGGATGGGTGGCGGCCGAAATGGGCGGCAACGGTGGTAGACTGGGGCTGGGTGGGGGTGGCGACTGGGTTTTGGTTGGTGAGGTGGTGGCTAGGGTTAGGGTTTGATTGGCATGGAGAAGAAGAAGGGACTTGGGTGGGAGAGGAAAAAAAAGGGTAGTTTTGTCTTTTTAACATATTAAAATTTATCAAACGCATTTATTAAGAAATTGAATATCACGCGCCGTCAATTTAGGCGATTTCTCTAATGGTTACAACAGAATTAATACCACAAGTATCTTTTTGCAATTTTTGTAACTGGAGGGATTTTTTTGCAACTACCCCAAGCCACAGGGGTATTTTACGCAATCTTCCCAAAATCAAATTGAGCAAAAACAGAATTCAAGCGAAAGAATTCAAATTTATAACTAGGCTTTACAATATTACCCTAATTATAAATCTGCTGATGCTCAAAATGTGATACCCCAGAAATACCAGAAATTAATCTAACCGTGAGTTTGATTGATTAAAAGGTTGATGCCAAGGAAAGTGGGTTCGCAGTCGACGTGGAGGTGCCACAAGGAACGCAGTCCGAGTCAGATGCCAAGTATGTTGATGTGAGACACAGCAAGGGCGGAGCAAGGGCAGAGACCAAGGGCTTCCCAGACAGAGCTTGAGGATGGCAGTGCTGCGAAGGGCGATGGCGTAGGGTGAATACACGACGACAGTCACGGTCCGATGCTTAGGTCCAAAGTCAGGGTCCTGTATGTTTCTCTCTCTAGGATTCTAGAGTGAGAAAGTGAGAGTGTTCTGAAAATGTCCAACCATCCAAATGAATTCTCAAGACCTCCATTTATAGAGGTTGAGATGATTATGTCATCACGCGACACGTGGCGCTCCCCGGGAGTGACACGTCACCGAGGGGTCCACAGCTATCGGTGCTCCACGGACTGTCAAATTGCATATTCACCCCGCCTGCCCCACACAGCGTCGCTCTGTCTGTCTAAAAAGACTGGCTCCCACAGCGTCAGTGTGGCCAAAGAAATCCCTTGATCTAGCCTCCAATCCAAGCCCTTGTAGAGTCCCACTAAGTGCGTCAAGAGACGCGCAGAGAACCTGACAGTGGGGAGGGTTGCCCCTGTAGCCAACTGTCAGGCAGACTAGGCGCCATGCCCTCCAAGGACCTGCTCCCATCCCGGAGTGACTTGGGGGTCATTGCCCTGGTGGTGTCGACGATCAATGGTAACATGAGTGGACATGCTCGCAACTCAGTGCTCAGGGTCCGTGGCGAGGGGTCCTCGTGCCGGAACCACCCCCGTGATTGTGATGGCGATGGCTTTAAGGTTGTGAGCCCATCCCGTAATTGATTGTTCCGGCGATGGCTTTAAGGTTGTGAGCCCATCCCGTAGTTGATTGTGTCGGCGATGGCTTCAAGGTTGTGTGCCCATCCCGTAGTTGATTGTGTCGGCGATGGCTTCAAGGTTGTGAGCCCATTCCGTAGTTGATTGTGCCGGCGATGGCTTCAAGGTTGTGAGCCCATCCCGTTATGAGGGGTCCTCGTGCCGGAGCAATACGAACGGAGCCCCCCGTGATGCTGCACACTTCGGAGAGTGGGTCGAAGCATGTTCCACATCCATGGCGGGGGCGCATGGTGTGGTGAATAATTGTGATGCCCGAAGGCCTGTATCATGATTGTTGCGCATGAGCACGGCGACGAACGTCACGAGGACAATACTTGGTGCCGGAGCACATGTCATGAGAGTGGTTCGGCGACGAACGTCGCGAAGCAATACTTGGTGCCGGGGCACGTATCATGAAGATGTCGCACGGGCGCGGCGACGAACGGTCATGGAGCAATACTTGGTACCGGGGGCACGTATTATGAGAATGGCGCATGGGCGCGGAGACGAACGTCATGGAAACAATACTTGGTGCCGGGGCACGTGTTATGAAAGTGGTGTAGCGACGAACGTCGCGAAGCAATACTTTGTGCCGGGGCACATGTGATAAGAATGGCGCATGGGTGCGGCGACGAAGGTCCCGGAGCATATACTTGGTGCCGGGGCACATGTTATGAAGATGCCGCATGGGCGCTACGACGAACGTCGCGGAGCAATACTTGGTGCCGGGGCACATGTTATGAAGATGGCGCATGTGTGTGGCGACGAAGGTCGTGGAGCAATACTTGGTGCCGGGGCACATGTTATGAAGATGGCGCATGGGTACGGCGACGAAGGTCGCGGAGCATATACTTGGTGTCGGGGCACATGTTATGAAGATGGCGCATGGGCTCTGCGACGAACGTCGTGGAGCATATACTTGGTGCCGGGGCACATCTGATAAGAATGGCACATGGGTGTCGCGACGAAGGTCGCGGAGCATATACTTGGTGCCGGGGCACGCATCATGAAGATGGTGCGGCAACGAACGTTGCAAAGCAGTACTTGGTGCCGTGGGCACGTATCATGAAGATGGCGTATGGGCGCGCGTCGGGTGTCCCGAAAACGGTATATGAGCTGAGTGTACCTGTCATAACAAGATAATGAATGCAATCATGTAGTAATGACAAAGTTGGAAGTGATGGTACGCGGTCGTCGGACGACGGACGTCCTGAGGATGATGGACGACAGACGTCGCAAGGTTCATGCACGACGGACCTCGCGAGGTTGATGGACGACGGACGTCGCGAGGATGATGGACGACAAACGTCGCGAGGTTGATAGACGACGGACGTCGCGAGGATGATGGACGACAAACGTCGCGAGGTTGATAGACGACGGACGTCGCGAGGTTGATGGACGACGGACGTAGCGAGGTTCATGCACGACGGACGTCGCGAGGTTGATGGACGACGGACGTCGCGAGGTTGATGGACGACGGACCTCGCGAGGTTGATGGACGACGTCCGTCGTCCATCAACCTCGCGACGTCCGTCGTCCATCAACCTCGCGACGTCCGTCGTGCATGAACCTCGCTACGTCCGTCGTCCATCAACCTCGCGACGTCCGTCGTGCATGAACCTCGCTACGTCCGTCGTCCATCAACCTCGCGACGTCCGTCGTCTATCAACCTTGCGACGTCCGTCGTCTATCAACCTCGCGACGTTTGTCGTCCATCATCCTCGCGACGTCCGTCGTCCATCAACCTCGCGAGGTCCGTCGTGCATGAACCTTGCGACGTCTGTCGTCCATCATCCTCAGGACGTCTGTCGTGCATCAACCATGCAACGTCCATCGTCCATCAACCTCGCGATGTCCGTCGTCCGACGACCGCGTACCATCACTTCCAACTTTGTCATTACTACATGATTGCATTCATTATCTTGTTATGACAGGTACACTCAGCTCATATACCGTCTTCGGGACACCCGAAGGGCGCCCATACGCCATCTTCATGATACGTGCCCACGGCACCAAGTACTGCTTTGCAACGTTAGTCGCCGCGCCATCTTCATGATGCGTGCCCCGGCACCAAGTATATGCTCCGCGACCTTCGTCGCGGCACCGACGACGGACGTCCTGAGGATGATGGATGACGGACGTCGCGAGGATGATGCACGACAGACGTCGCGTGGATGATGGACGACGGACGTCGCGAGGATGATGGACGACGGACGTCCCGAGGATGATGGACGACGGACGTTGCGAGGTTGATGCACGACGGACGTCGTGAGGTTGATGCACGACGGACGTCGCGAGGATGATGCACGACAGACGTTGCGAGGTTCATACACAACGGACGTAACGAGGATGATGCACGACGGACGTCGCGAGGTTCATGCACGAACGTCCATAAACATCACGGAGGTGCAAAGACTTGAGAAAACAAGTGCGCGAGGGAGTGGAGGCCATAGGCCAAAAATGGGGGAAGGACAAGGCTAGCACCCCTGGGGAGGCCGAGGCCGACCCCTTGGTGAGGCCAAGGCCAACCCTAAGGGGTGGCCAAGGCCAACCCTAAGGGGTGGCCAAGGCCAATGGCCAACTCCCATGAAGGGAGGCCAAGGCCACTCCCCCTTTGGGTGAACTTTGGGCGCGCCGACGGAAGGTGTTTTGATGGGCAATGACAAATCCGAAAGTTGCATTGCGACGAGCGTGTCGACATGAATCATACCCATGTGACGAACAAGGTGCCTAAGTCACATACGAAGTGTATGAAGTGAACAAAGTGCGAAAGGGACTTTGCGCGAGGAGTGAACAACTGGGGGGCAAAGGCCAAGGCCAACACCCCATGGAGGCCGAGGCCAACCCCATGGCCTTGGGGGAGGCCGAGGCTGACCCCATGGGGTTGGCCAAGGCCTATGCCCTTGACCCCGTCGCTTCGGTTGTGCCAACAGTCGATGTTTTTGGTGAGAAGGTGCTCAGGTGGTCGTGGTGCGACGAACATGGTACTGTGAGTCAGGGTAGCGCGAAATAATTGGTGACTAAGTCGCGCGTGAGGCGTGTGAAGCAAAGAATGCACGTGACTTCGGTGCGCGCACTTTGATCAGTTCGAAATGTTGAATACTGTGCTTGTGCGGACGTGTCATGCACAATGGAACTCCAAGTGGACCTTTGAGTGCGACCAGAATAGGTTGGGAACAAGGGTACTATTTTTTTTTATTACGTAGCAATATGTTGATGATGATTAAATGTTAGGGAGCTAAATGGGAGATTATTTTTGGCCTTGGGGGTCAAAAAATGTAATTTTAGAAAGTTAAAGGGGGTAAAAGTGTAATTTTGAAAAATATGACGAACGAGATGCGTATTTTTATTAAGTAGCATCATTTTGATGATAACGAGGTGTTAGGGGGCTAAATGAAGGGTTAGGGCGATTTTGGGATAGAATTATAATTTCTCAAAGTCGAGGAGGTAAAATGCAATTTTGGAAACTTGAGGGGCCAAAGCGCAAGTAATGGAAGTTTGCAAAATGTGTCATAAGGTGGGGAGAATTTGGCCGAGTGTCTTCCACCTCTTGAGTGAATTGGGCTGACTAAGCCTCATAAACAATAAACTATTGTAGGGATAATATAATGGAATGAAAATATAAAAGAAAATTTGTGGGGTTAAAAGTGAAAATATGATAAAGTCATGAACAAGATCTGGGCGTGAACAATAACCGTGAAGGACAGCAAACAGAGAGGAAAAAAAAGAAGAGAAGAAAAAGGAGGAAGAAGAAGGAGGGGAAGAGAAAAAGGGGAAGAACCTAAACCCATAGGGTATGAATCTTGAACCCTAATCGCGGACAAAATTGCAAAAATTGGTTGAATCTTGATTGAAAATTTTAGAGTATATATGTATATATCTTTCAGTTGTGTATATATATTTAGGGATGGGAAGAATCGAATGGATTCTTCTTGGGATGGTGTAATAAAAGAATCTAAAACAACAAGGAAGGAGAAACTAATTAGGGTTTCGTATTTGGCATGGTTTCAGTATGTGTTTGGAAGATTTAGTGTGTGTTCTTTGGGTTTAAGAATATGTCCGAATTGTATGTGTTTAATTATGCGAGATAGATGTATACAATGGGTTTAGGGCATGAATTGGATGTACTATGCATGATTGTGTTAGGGCTGACACCCTAACACCGCCAGCAAACCCAGCTTAGGTAGAGGTTCCAGCTCTAACATCAATTCAACGGAAGACATTGAAATTCAAGGTCAAGCTGCATCACAGTAGGGGAGGAAGACACGGAGAAAAGAGTGGAGAAATTGAATAAAAATTGGAGGGAAGTAACAGTTGGAAGGTGGTGCGCGTGAGGCACGTGGAACCATTTAAGACTCAGCACATGTGAGGCACGCGCTCTCTTTTTTCCAAGGTAGATCTTGCCGTTAGGATTTACCTCTTAATTCTGTCTAGTTTCTGTTTCTTATTGCCTAACAATTTCATTTTCCAGATTTTCCTTTTAATGTTTTTCAGAATTTCTACCTTGGAGAAGAAGATTCAGGAAAAGGATAAAGTAGCTGGAAGTTAGAGAAAAAAAAAGGCATCGATGAATTTTATAAAGAACCCATTTCTCATATCTCTGTTTCTCCCTTTTGGCCAGAATTTCTGGATTCTTCCATTGTATCATCATATTATGTATGAGTTTTGAGTTAGAATCTCCAGGTTATAACAATTGGTATTCAGAGCAGTAATGAATTCCTGGTGCTGCAAAGAAAATAAGAACAAAGATGGGGTACGGAAATAAGAACAAACAGCAATTAGACGAGCACATGAGCCTTATGGAGGCTCAATTTTCAGATCATTTTGGGGCTATGGATGATCAATTAGCTGAGTTGAAACAAAATATGGATGAATTACCTGAATTGAAGCTATCAGTAGAACAAATTAAAGAAGAGCTACCAACCATGAGGCAAGCTCTTACTGAATTACAAGGGACGACGCAACAATTACTTTACACCAGAGGAAATGAAGGAGCTGAGGGTTCGAACTCCAAGCACAGCAAAAGCTACAAGACAAGAGATACCAATCACAAAGAGTATTTTCAATACACCAATGGTAATCTCTTTCCTAAATTGCCAAAACTTGAATTTCCTAAATTTTTTGGAGAGGATTCTTATGGGTGGGTGCGCAAAGCAGAGATATATTTTGAGTTTCATCCAATGGATGAAACACATAAAGTCAGTTTTGCGGCTGTCCATTTTGAGGGGCAGGCTGAACATTGGTTTAGCACATATATTAAGGCCAAGGGGAGAGTGCAGTGGAAGGAATTTGTGAGTGATGTGAACTCCAGGTTTGCTAGGCTGTTCAAGGAAAGTGTCATTGGAGAATTTCATAAGCTCAAACAATTGGGAACTGTGGAGCAATATTACAATGAATTTGAAACCATCAGGTCAGTGCTAGTCAATGAGGGGTGTAAATTTGAAGAAGACTATTATGTTCAAAGTTTTGTCACTGGGTTAAGAGATGAAATTCGTTTGGAAATTGAGAAATTCAAATTGTATGACCTCTCTAGAGCTATCTATTTGGCTAGGAAGCAGAAGGCAGCCCTTAGCAGGAATTAGCATCAACCAAGACTTAACACCAAAAACAACCTGCATAGTCCTTATACACCACCAACACCCAGCAAAACACTTCATTCTCTGACCTTAGTCAAACCTAAGCCAAGCTTTACGACTCCAGCAGTGACTTCTTTCCGACTCCCAGCTCAAAACCAAAACCAAGTTAAAGCATTATTACCAACACCTAATAACACTCCATACCAAAAGTTCAACAGGGCATACTTTGATGACAGGAGAAGAAGGGGTTTATGTTATTGGTGTGAAGAAACCTTTACCCTTGCACATAATTGCAAACACAAGCAAGTGTCAATGTTGATTGTAGATGAAGGGGAGGAGGAAGACACACCTCCTATCTATGGTGAAGAAGTGCAAGATCCCAAAGACAAGCAACAAGATGCTCCCACAGAATAGAACCCAGAAGGGATGGTGATTACTGTCAATGCCATGACAGGCAGCCAAACCCAATCTACATTTAAGGTCTGGGGCAAGGTGAGAAATAAAACTTTTTCTATTTTAATAGTTACGGGGTCCACCCATAATTTCATGGACCCAACTACTGCTACAAGGTTAGGGTGCACTATCATTCCTATTGCACACATGAATGTTATGGTGGCAGATGGAAATAGATTGAGCAGTGAATCTGTTTGCAACCAATTTAGATGGAACATGCAAGGGGAAGAATTTATGGCTGACATGATGATATTACCCTTGGGGGTTATGATTGTGTGCTTAGGTTACAGTGGCTTAAGGGAATGGGGCAGGTGACATTTGATTTCAAGGAAATAACAATGGTTGTGAAGAAAGGAGACAAGGAAATTATCCTATTTGGAGGAGGTGAACAAGCTGAGATTAAGATGATATCAACTAAGTCTATGTTCAAATATTTGGCACATGATTCAGGAGCTTTGTTTGGGCAAATCTACACTATCGCTACCATCCCTCATGAACAGACTCAAGAACCCCAACTCACTGCACTTTTACACAATTTTGCTGATGTGTTTGGAGAACCAAGGGGGTTACCACCCACCAGGCCCCAAAATCACCATATACCCCTAATACCCAATGCTAAACCAATCAAAATCAGGCCATACAAGATTTCTTATACTCAAAAAATTGAAGTGGAGAAAATAGTACATGAATTATTGGAATCTAGGGTTATACAACCCAGCACATCTCCTTTTGGATCTCCTGTGCTTTTAGTGAAGAAAAAGGATAGAATCTGGAGGATGTGTGTGGACTACAGGGGCTGAATAAGCTCACTATTAAAAATAGATTTCCTATACCAGTGGTAGATGATTTATTAGATGAGCTGCATGGTGCAAAGTTTTTCACAACTTGACTTAAGGATTGGTTATCACCAGGTTAGAGTACACCCTGATGACATACCAAAGACTGCTTTTAATACACACCTTGGTCATTATGAGTTTTTGGTGATGCCTTTTGGACTCACCAATGCCCCAGTCACATTTCAGTCCATTATGAACTCAGTTTTTCAACCTTATCTAAGAAGATTTGTCTTGGTCTTCTTTGATGATATACTTGTGTATAATCAAACCTATGAAGACCATCTACAACACCTCACTACTTTGCTACAAACTCTCAGGACACACCAGTTATTTGTCAAGCAATCAAAGTGTACATTTGCAGCTTCAAAAGTGGAGTATTTGGGTCACATTGTCACAGGGCAAGGAGTTTGTGCTGACCCTTCCAAGATAGCAGCTATGGTGGAATGGCCTATACCCAAGACAGTGAAGCAACTTAGAGGATTCCTAGGCCTTAGTGGCTATTATAGGAAATTTATCTCACATTATGAAATGATGAGCAAGCCCTTGACTAAGCCCTTGGCTATTATAAGTCCTTTCTTTCTCCTCCCGTCGGCCCCCCATGTGCCGTTCATGCGTCACGTATCCAAGCGAGGCAAAGTAGCAAATCCTTAGACGAACTCATGCCCCCAGCACGACGCCCACTTTCGTAACAGTCGTCGCCTGCTTTCGCGATGGTGCGCCCATGTGCTCACTTTCATGACATGTGCCCCTGGTACCAGGTATTATCTCATGCCCTTGGCACTGCTCCCGTGCGCCATTCTAATGTATCGTGTTGTTGGTGCTGCGCCCCTGCACTACTCCCATGTCTCGTGTCGTTAGCACTGCGCCCCTGCGCCACTCTCATGTCTCGTGCAACTGGTACTACACCCCTGTGCCACTCTCATGTCTCGTGCCCTCCAGAACGACACTTCTTCACCACACCATGCGGTCATGCCGTGGACGTGGAACATGCTTCAACCCACTATTTGGAATCTGTAGCATTCCAAGGGGCTCCACTCGCAGTGCTCTGGCAGGAGGACCCTTCACAGCAGGATAGGCTTGCTACCACAAAAGCTATCTCCGCCTAGGGTGGCTTGCATGATAGTAGGCATGCATGAGCTGTGACCACATAGCACTCACGTTACTGGTGATTGTGGTGCCTACGGGACGATGACCCTTGGGTCACTACAAGACGGGATCAAGTCTTCGGAGTTCATTACACCTACTCCGCCTGGTAGTCAGACATAGGGACTTTCCCTCACCATTGTCAGGTTCCCTCCGCATCTCTTAAGGCACCTTTATGTGATTCAATGAGGACTTTGGACTGATGGGTAGGGCAAGAGCTTACTCTGATCATCCCGATGCTGTGTTGTCAGTCTTTTGAGACAGGTTGAGCGATGCTATATACGGCAAACAACATAAATATGGGAACCGTCAGTCTAAAAGAGCACCAACATTTGCAGACCCTTGGTGGCGTCTCAGTCCCAGGGACTACAAGTGGCAACTGATGACACAAGCACACTTTTATCGATAAATAGAGCACCCTGGACTTCATTTTTTGCAAGAGTTTTCTCATTTGGTATAGAGCACTTTCTCACTCTAGAATTCAGAGCTACTGTATTCTAGAGAGAGAAACACAATTGGACATAATCTTGGACTCAAAATTGGATCGTGACTTGGACCCTAGCTTGGACAGTTAACTGGCAACCCTGTTCATCTCAGCCTCGTCTCCGTAGCACTGCCAGTCCTCACGGCCTGTCTGGAAAGCCTTGCTCTCTACCCTTATTCTAGCATTATTGTGTCCTTCTTTGTACATCTGGCAGCTAACACAGACTGTATCCTTTGTGGTACCTCCACGTGACTATGAACCCACTTTCCTTGGCATTATTTTAGCAATTTTGCTAGGGAGCATCATATTGCAGCCTGCTTGTCTTTCATTCTTAGCCATCGTGCCTCCTGTACAACGGAGGGCAGCCAGGGAAAGTAGTCAAGGCCTCAATCCTACTATCCAAGAGGATGAGGATCCTCTTGGCGACCAAGAGGAGACTAGTGTCGTCTGAGTCCAAGTCTTACCAGTGACCACTACACCTGACATACAAGTTGTCGTCAATGTAACCGTTCAATAGCTTACCCTGACCATAGCCAGTCTACAAGACTCTTAGACAATCTTATGGCTGCCATCACGGAGACATAGAAATCCATACAAGCCCTAGCCTCTTAACAAACTACTTCTTAGATACAGCCTTCAGGGCCTAGGCCGGCCCTAGACCCGTCATGGTCCCAGTGTCGCGACCATTGCCACTTCAATCACCCAAACCCTTGGCAATAGGACTTGCAACATCTTCACCGCCTGTAGCAGATGTGCCTTCCCTTGTGGCACAACCCCGTACAGATCGCCTAGCCTTACGATCCTCCGTATTCACTTGATAAGGAGTGAAATGCGTTAATTCGTCAAATTTTTGGATGTACTCCTCCACAGTCTTATCTTTTTGTTTTAATCCAAGAAAATCTGTTTCCAACCTATTTTGTATAGTCAGAGGAAAATACTTTTCCTTGAATAGCCACTTAAATCGGCTTCACTTGATGTAAGCCCGATTTGCTTTCCTCCTTTCTTCTTCTTGCTTCTGCACGTCCTACTAATAAATTGTTGCCCCTCGTAACATATGCGTAGCAAATGTAACCTTTTGGTGTTTTTCAAAACCTTTTATTTTAAATGCATTTTCCATTTCCTTTAACCAAGTAACCACCTTTATTGGATCGCTTCCTCCATGGAATTCACTAGGTCGTGCATCTTGAAAATCTCAAAACTTACATTCCCGCCTTTTCGCTACTATATTTGTTGCATTAGCAGCAACCGGTTGTGCAGCAGGTGTTGCTACAACTTCCCGCAAAAGTCCTACCAGTTCTTTTCTCGAGTCTTCTCTATTAATTTTTGACATATTATCATTGTTGTTCCCTACGCTGGGGCCTTCGGTGTTAGCCAAAGACGCTTCAGTCCTAAGTACCTCATGTGGATGATCTCTCTCATGTTCTCTTGGTATTGGGATCTCTCAATTTCATAGATTACATGCCACTTTGAAAATAGTATAACAAGTCTTACATTCAGACATAACAAATGCAACTTCATAAAATAATGACATTAGTACAACATAAGTCTCATGCTACGATTCTCATACAACAATAGATTGTACACCTAGACATACAACATTTGACTCAAGCAAACCCATATTGCTCTTTAAACAGTTGCACACTCCAGTAGTCTTCATCTAGTAACATCTCCCGCTCGTTACCAGACAAGGCTCTATCGGAGGGCATTAACGAATTACTTCCTGCATCTTTTGGACAACCCGCAAGCTAGCATCCATTGTATCCTCAACCAACCTATCTGCCTTGTTCTTTTCCTTAAGAAACTCTATCTCCACTCTCTTTATCTCACTGTCTGCCTTAACTTTTAGGGATTCTAATTGATTGAACAATTTATCCCTCTCGCCGAAGACCTTTATATACTTTCGTTTCTAAAAATTCATGACCTTCCTCCTAGACCGCTTGCTCGGTCCTTCTTCTTTCACTTCTACATCAGCTCCATAAGGTTTATCATCCTTTATTTCCTCTATCTCAGGGCTCCGTAAGTTCATGACCATGGGCTCCTCATCTAAATCCACTAAGTCCTTTTCAATTTCTTCAGGGACTTCCTCACTATCCACATCAGGGTTCAACACATTCATCATGTCATCTTCAATCCACCCTCCCATATTCGCTCGTGCACCTGCCATTTCCTGCAACAACGACAGAATGCTAATTCTTATAAATTAGTTATGCCATAATTGGTCCGACTTACACACCTCGGTCACCCCGTTACATGCCTCCTTTTGATCTTGTATCATGACTTACACATTATTCTAAGCACCTCAACAGTCTACAAGATCGTAATACCTAAGCCTTGAGTACACATTGTATTGCGGCAAAAACTGCGTAACATAACATAACTTAATATTAACACCACATTTACATCATCGTGGTGTTGTATATTTCCTCACAGAACCTCAGCATAATTTCTCTTTACCTTTTACCCGAGGTCTCTCCTTGTTCAAACCTAGTACCTGTAAAACACATAAGATAAGGAATGAGCACAAATTGCCCAGTAAGGATAGTACGAGGAGTACAACGTACAACCCTTTCGAAACTATCGAAGAATCGATCATTAATTTTCTAATAAGGCAAAATATTTAAGAATGCCAAGAACGAACATTTACAACCATCTTGCTGCATCACCTTTCTTCAGACTGAGCGGCTCAAGCCCAACAGAACATCATTATTTCCACTTGGGCAGACTCATGGACTATGCAAGTGCAATGCAAAAGAAAATACTAAAACAAATCATCGTCACGAGAATAACAAGACAATAAATTTAACCACATCAAATAAAATCAATTGCAATGCATGCTTGACACGACATTAAACGACAGACTCTAGCACGCTTCATCCTTTTTTTGCCAGTTACTCTCTTTTTCACTGACCACCAGTTACTTCACTTTACTTGCCCTCCACTTAATGATCCCCTACATACGGGGTGTTCATCTTAGTCTTGTCCATATTAGGGAACATTTTTCATCAATGAGCGGACTTAGAGAGTATTTTTTGATCATAAGTCCTCAACAACGCCTTCAGGCTGATTGTCGGGCGGACTAAGGGAATTCATTCTACCTTAAGTCTTCAACAGCACAAGTCAGCAAGGAGTACCGGTTCACAAGATCAACCAACATTCTAACATAAATATAGGAGTTCAACACAAGCATCGTCAACATGGTATGCCAAGCAAAACAACGGATACCATACAGAAACGCACTATCCTTACCTATTGGCTTTATAGTCAATGAACTCCTCGCTTCTTGATTTTCTCAGCAATAGAATCACCTATCAAATAAAATTCTTCTAGTTAGACCGCCTTAAAATACAAAAACATACTTAGCCTTACCTCCCCCTCCCTTACCGCTTGTCTGTCTCCCACTTATTACGACTAATCCATTAAAACCGGATTTGCCCTAACCCATAAGGTGCATTACCTACACTACCATCCATCTTGAGCCCATCTAAACTCAATTTTCTCACTCTTTATACTTCTTACTGCTTAACCATGTGTTTCTACAAGATTCATCACCGGGTGTGGAAAATTACCAAAACACTCATGGACATGGGTAAAATTAGCTAAACACTCCCAATTGGCTCAAAATACCTTTTTAAAATAATGTAAACTGATTTTTTTTGTACTAAAAAGTCATTCGGTAAAATTTTTGCTCGGAAACCCCATTCGGATAACCAAACCGAGTGTTAGGAAACTAATTTTTTCAAAAATAATAATCAACCTCTAAATGTCATGAAATTTTAGACACTGAGGTCTTTCAACTGCATAAAGTTTTAATAAAATTTTCAAATTAAAATACATTCATTTGATAATTTTAAAATCCTATTTTAAATATAAATATATTTAACTTTGTTAGGAAACTCAAAAAAATCCCAAACTTTTACAGTATACTGATCTTTCAAGAAGAATATGTGTTTTTCTTTTGTATTTGGCCAAATTCTAGCTTAAAACCATGTTTCAAAAATGAAGTTTGAAATCAATTAGAGACTAAGACTTTTAGCGACATTTACAGTTACTATTCATCACTTTTGGATCAAATCTACACTTTTCTCATCTCTTTCCACACTCTAAGTTGCATTCTTCAGGTTTGCATGCCCAGAAAAAATTCCCTTTCTTCACTTATACATGCATTTTATGCTAACTTATCTCATTACCTATCGAACTCCCTTTAAACTGCTTTGATCTCACTTTGTTTCCACCTATCTAACTCCACAACTTATTTTAACATGGAATCATATCATAACATAATCAATTCCGCCCTAATTTCCATCAAGAACACATTAAAATACCAAGAACACACACACACACACACAAAGCTGATTTTTACCTCACTTTGAAGACTTGTAACCTTTTCAATTCTTGACGAAAATGCCTTGTATTTATTTCAATCTCTTACTTTCTCTCCATTCTATAACTTCTACATTTGGTCCTTCAAGATATTCATCTTGGGTTTTTCACAAATTCCTCCTCAATCAGCTACCTCGCACAACTTCGCACATTGCAGGCTGATTTTTTTTCCTTCTAACTTTGGTGTTCATAACTTCCTCAATTTGTCTTCAAATCTATCTTTGTTTCTTGGGTTTTTGTTCTCTCTCATTTTTCTATGACTTCTCAGTTGAAGGTATCTCTTAATTCCTTCTGCATCTTCTGTGATTCTCCCTCAAACAGCTGTCCAGGGTAAGCATTCCCACATGCCACCTCACCCTCCACTTATCTCTTCATGCACACACTCCACCTCTTGAAAATAAGAGGTGTCATTCTCTTTTGTTTGTGGATGTCTTTGGAAGCCACAAAATCAAACCAGTTTTTTTAAAATATTTAATATAATTTTTTAATAAACAATAACAAGGATATTACATAGGTGTTTTACCGGGAATCAAATCAATAGTAAACTCAATCTTCCTATCTGGTTGAAGACCCGGAAAGTCTTCTAGAAACACGTCCAAAAACACACAAACCACAAGGACATCCACAATCCTGACTCTGGTTATGCGAGTATCATGATTGTGAGCCAAATAACCTCTACAACCCTTCCTAAAAAGACGTTTGGCGCGCAGAGACGAAATCAATATAGGTAGGGTACTGACCCTAGCCCCTTGAATTTTAAATTTGGAATTGAAACTAGAACTTCTTTGCTAAAGCAGTCTATCCTGGCATGATTGTAAAACAACCAATCCATACCCAAAATCACGTTGAAATCCTTCATATCCAGCGGAATTAAGTCCACCGATAATACTTTATCATCGACGATGATGAAACATTTATTAGATGTTCTAGAGGCAACCACAAGGTTCCTGATGGGGGTATCAACATAGAGTTCGGTTTTCAAGCATCTAGGTCTAATAGTCAAATACTCAAAAAAAGATGCTGAAACAAATGAGTGTGTGGCTCCGGGACTTAGTAACGCAAATGCCATCTTATCACAGACTTTAAAGGTATTTGTTACAACATCATTTGACGCTCCCGCCTTGCGAGTCGTCATGGCAAAGACTCTGGCACGCCCTTCCCGTGCTCTTGGTTATCATTTTCTTTGTTATTCCATTTCGAATCACGAGGTGGCTTGGTGTAGTTTCTGGCTATGTGTCCCACTGCTTTGCAATTATAACACGCTCCTATCTCCTTATAGCAGGGCGAGTTTCCATGATATTTTTTGCAAGTAGTGCAATTTCTAGTACCGCCTTCAGTCTGCTGCCTTTGTCCCAATCCATCTAATAATCTTCTCTTGACATCTGATATTGGTATCCTTTTATTCCCAAAGTTCTCTTCATTACGGTCCCTTTTCTTCCTCTTGTCTTCCCAGATGCACAGTTGTTCATCATGAATACGTTCCAGACATTGCGCGCCATCCACAACTTGTGCATAGGTAGGGTTATCCAGAACGGACATCTGTCACCTTATCTCAAAGCACAGTCCCTCTCGAAACTTGCGTGCCTGATGACTTTCATCTTAAACAACATGAGAGACAAATCTTCAAAGTCGTGCAAATCACTCCTCATACTTCGTGATCATCTCATTTGGATGCTGAATGATCCTCATGAAATCACTTTCCATAGCCATCTTCACATTTGGAGGAAAGTACTTCGTGAAGAAGTGGTCTTGAAATGTTTGCCATGTGAGATCTCTTTTCTCTTCTACCATCATTATCCTTGAGGTCATCTTCCACCATTGGTCAGCCTTGCCTGTCAATTGAAAAATTGCTAACTTCACCTTTTGTTTGTCAGAGCACCTTATCACCTTGAATATCTTATCCAATTCATTAACCCATGTCTCTGTAGCCACAGGATCTGCAGCCTTATCAAACTTATTTGGCCGTAAACTAGTTTCAAGATCGCAGCGTTAGCCGCAACCTGCGTAGCGTTGGGTTCTTCATCCCCTCTTCCACCTCGGCGTTACTCTGCCACCATGAATCCCACCATGATTACTCATCCTAATTAGCACCATAAGCACAATTAAGTCAAATCCTTACACGCTTAATCAAATACTAATCCTAACAAGCGCGGAAGCTTTAAACTAACATATCTCAAACTGGTTCCAAGAGTTTACAAAATCTCAAACCTAAACTCAGATACCAAGTAACTACACAAGTCACCGGAGTGACTACAAAAGTCATAAAGACTCCCCTTTTTAACAAAAGGTTGTTCATTCTAATGATCATATGTGAATTACGAATTTCAATTCAAATAGTAATGAAGGCAAATACGAAGCAAATTGAATGATTCTCCAAACTTGTACAACAACTAGTAAAGTGATACTAATGAACAAATCCTTACCACGACAAGAAATACGCAATCTCTTACCTTAATAAGCTCTTGGTGCAAAATCCTTAAAGTGTCGCCTTAGTATCTCAAGAGTCTCCCAAGCACTTCTCTCTCTCTCTCTCTCTCTCTCGACCTTTAGAAGAGAAGTAAGGGAACTAAAAAGAAGAGTTGGAGGAAAAAGTTGCTATTTGTAGGAAGAATCCTAAGTTGACAATTTACACTAACACTCCCTAAACATTAGATACTTATTCAAAATGTACCCAAAACTTTTCAATATTTTCGAAAAAGGAAATATAACATTTCCATTCAAAGGAAAACTATTCCTTCGACTAAAAAGGGGTTTTCCATTTGACTAAATCCTTCAATCGCAAAATTTCCTTCTTCACTTATGATCTCTTTTCAACCGAATCCATTTCATTCGATCGAATCAATTTTATTCGACTGAAAGGGGTTTTATTCGACTTAATCATTCAGTTGCGAGATCGTCTTACTCAAACTTGATTTTTATTTGACCAAGAAGGTCCTTCATTCGGCTGAAAACTTTTCATTCAAAGCAAACACTTTTCATTCGATAAATGTTTCAGTGGCTCTAAGGTTTTTCTGCCTAATTAAGATTGATTTGAATGAATTGGGATTCATTCGACCAAATCCTTCAGCGATGATTTAATAATCAATTTCTTCTAATAATTTATTATTTAATTTATTTTCAAATAAATATGAACCTTATTAGTATAAAAGGGACTCTTACAAGCGGCAGTGCCAACTAGGGATGGCAAAAAAATCCGTACCCGCGGATCTCCGCCCCGCCCCGCCCCGCCCCGCCCCGCCCCGATAGGAGCGGGTTATTTTGACTTTGACCGGGGCGTGGGGCGATTATGGTATTTTTTTTAAAAACCCGTAGCGGGTTAGGGTCGGGTATGGTATACCCTTAAATCCGCCCCGTGATTCGACCCGCCCCGCCCCGTGTACCTTACTTCTTTAGTTAATCTTAGCCATACCCTTATTTTTTAGTTGATCTTAGCCGTCCATAGGATACCATATATATATGTTCATCTTTTTTTCTTGCAAATTGGAAACCCTAAAATCCCAATCTGTATCCGTGCGGCACTGTGGCTGTGCCTTCTCACTCTCACGGCTTTCCACTCTCGGCTGGCTCTCGCCTCTCTGCGTCTCCTGTCTCCACGGACCACCACAGTACCGCACGGCTGTCGGCGCACGACGGTCGGCGCACGGCCACTCTCCACCGGACAACCACGAATTGAAGACGACCGTTGAGGAAATCTGCATTCAGGTAATCAATCTCTCTCTTCCATGTTTTGTTCATCTTCGTTGTCGTTGATCTTCTTCTTGAAAGAGAAATTTTTTTTTGCTGATTCACAAGTTAAAACTTAGTTAAAAAAATCATCACATACTAGTGTCGCCGTTTTGTTGGGGTGATGGCTGTTGGGAGTCCCTTCTTGAACAACAGGGTCGCCATTTTGTTGGGGTTATGGCTGTTGGGAGGTCGCCGTTTGTTGGAGTGATGGCTGTTGGGAGTTCCTTCTTGAACAACAGGGTTGGTTACGGGTTTTTTTGCGTGCTACAGCGGGGGCGGGGCGGGGCGGAACGGGGCGGGTTCGGGGTTCCTAAATCTGCGTAGGATCGGTTATGGTATTTAACATACATAACCCGGTCCGGGGCGGGGCGGGGCGGGGCGGGGCGGGGCAAAGTTCACGGAGTAGCGGGGCGGGTTCGGATTTGGCAAAATCCGCATCCGACCCGCCCCATTGCCATCCCTAGTGCCAACAGGTGCCATCACCCATAGCCATAAAAAGCCGTCGCAATTATGGCCGCACGGTTGATGCATTACTGAAGACCCTTTGCCACCACAAATTAGTTAACACCGTCAACAGACGGTGATCGCTGTCGCCAAACTTTAGCCTCTATAATTGCACCTTATTACAATAGATGGCAAGCAGCAGACGCCACCTCGGTCGAACTCTAGGCCGTTGCTGGGCACACGGCGTTGTCCCCATAGATTCGGCCAAGTCCAGAGAGAAGCAGTCAAATTTGGATCCACCGACAGTGACCTGCCTTACATCTTCCGCAAAGGGTGGCTGCGGAGGTGTCATCGCCATGGCTGCTCTGATCCAGCCGTCAACGCAAGAGCAAAAGCGGAAGGGCCACCCCATTGGCCAACATCCTTGGCGTTGAACATTGCCAAGCCCATCCTGTCCGTGCCGTCTCGCCGTTGTCGCCTTCCTCCGCGATCTCCTCATCGGCCACTACTGCTATGCCACCTCCATTAGCTTCCACGATGGTACAGATAAGAGGCCCACCGCCAGCAGCCATCATCGATAGCCATCGCAACATCACCGTCGGTAGCCATCGTCCTGGATGTCGTGCCATCCACTGTAATCAGATGGAGAGGATGCCACTCGCCACCAGCTCCCCTGAAGTCCCCCCTACTATTGCACCATCCAAGATCCGGTGTAACCACCGGTAAGAGTTGCCTTCCTCGCCGTGGCGAGGCCCCTTCTGGTGGTCCGATCTGTCTCCACGAGTGGCTGGCTTTCGGTCAAATAGAAAAGTGGCAGACCAAGAATATGAGGTGGTTTCTTTCTTTTTTACTCTTACCCCGTAAAATGCATATTTACTTTTTGACCCACAGGGTCTTATGTATTCAACATATGCCACACTTTCAAGAAGTATTACGTGATTAACTCATGAAAAGTGCATATTTATGTTTACGACCCACAAAGTCTTATTTATTCGACTTGGGCCACATACTTTTTAAGGCCTTGCGCTTTTAACTAGGGAAAAAGATCCTAAAGCGGCTACAATTTGTTCCCAACCTATTCTGGTCATACCCAAAGGACCACTAAGGGTCCCATTTCACGCGAACACGTCGATATTGTCAACAGTCATTTTTCTAACGCTTCGAACCGGTCAAAGTGCTCGCGCCCAAGTCACATGTGTTTCTCGCTTCGCGCGCTTCGTGCGCGACTTAGTCACAACTTATTTCACGTTAACGTTACTCACGGTAACACGATCGTCGTGCCGTGACCACCCAAGCACCTTTTTCATCAAAAACTTTGACCGACGGAGCAACCGGTGCAACGGGGTCAAGGGGCAAAGGCCTTGGCCAACCCCATGGGGTCAGCCTCGGCCTCACCCAAGGCATGGGGTCGGCCTCGGCCTCACCCTATGACATGGGGTCAGCCTCGGCCTCCCATAGGGGGTTGGCCTTGGCCTTCCCCCCCCCCCCCCGGTTCTTCACTTTTCGCGCAAAGTTCCTTTCGCACTTTGTTCGCTCCATACACTCTTTATGTGACTTCGGCGCTTTGTTCATCATGTGGGTATGATTCTTGACAACACGCTCGTCACGACACAACTTCTAGATTTGTCATCGCTCATCAAAACACTACCGTCAGCGTGCCCGAAGTTTGCCAAAAGGGGAAGTGGCCTTGGGCTCCAAAAATGGAAGTTGGCCAACCCCAAGGGGTCGGCCTCAGCCTTTCCTAGGCCTAGGGGGTCGGCCTCAGCCTCCAGGAGGGGTTGGCCTCGGCCACTTTCCCCCGGTGGTTCCCCCTTTCGCGCATACTTCTTTTCGCACTTTTTTTTTTTGCTTCGTATGCTTCGTACATGATTTTGACATCTTGATCGTCATGTAGATATGACTCGTGTCGACACACTCGTCATAACGCAACTTTCAGATTCATCACTGCCCATCAAAACACCTACCGTCGGCACGCCCGAAGTTCACCGAAAGGGGGAGTGGGGCCTCCTTTCATGGGAGTTGGCTATTGTCCTTGGCCACCCCCTAGGGTCGGCCTCGACCTCCCCAAGCTCGAGTTAATATGCAAAAAGCCCATATCTCTGGCCAATTGGAAAAAGAGCAAACACTTGGCCTTTCGTGTAATCCTCATATTGCGGCATCGCGATGCACAACAAATTATTCTTCTCTTTATTGTGATTTGCTTGGGAGTGTTTTCCATCTTGTTACAATAGGCATATAAGTCGGACATGAGAGTAGTTTTTGATATGTGAAATATTACGAGGACTCTTTCATTGGATAAAGTTAGCCCTTGATGGCAAGAAAGTTCCATTTCTAGTTGCGAAAAACCTAACCAGGGTGTGGATGAGTTGGTGACATAAGGTTTAGATAGAGATAAAATAAGACTGCGGTTCGTAAGTTCATAATGTACATGCCTTAGAACTTTTGAAAGGTGATGTCATCTCTTGAAGTCCGCGACTATAGGAGCATAAGTAGCAATTTAATAGGTCTGAGCTAATTACATTTTTACATGAAAATTTTGACAGTGGACTGTCATAGGCATGAACTGTGGTGCGGAGTTAAACAGTGCTTGGGCATTTATTTGGTTGCTATTAAAGTAAAATGCTTAAGAACGGAAACAAGGCAATAAGTTATTTTGGGAGTATAAGATACGTTTAGTTCGGATAATAGAATTCTTTTAAAGGTGGGAGGAATATAAACGTCCGAAAAAAAAATTATCGTCGATAAAAACTTATTTTTACCTTATCCTAATTAAATTGGGGGTCGTTTCATTATATTTTAAATTATGGGTAAATTTGGGAAAGAAAAATAATTAAAAATTTAAGAGTTATTTAAAAAAATATTTTTAAGATAGTATAAATACCTTAGTAAAGTCTCTAGCCGTCAAAGATAATTCAATAAGTCATTTTTCACGTGAACCAGAGAGAGAAGGGAGAGAGAAGAGCACCTGGGACCAGACTTCTTCCAAGCATAATCCCTAATCCTTCCTCTCTAGGTTAGCCATTTAATTAGATGTTTTAGGTATGATTTGGTGTGTAAAAGAGGTGGTTATTTTTGTGTGTCGCATCTATGTAGTGGTGTGATTATGCATGCGAATGAAAGAGAGGGGCAAAGAGGAAGGGCGGTCGTGTGGTAGCAGCCATGGTGGTGGATTTCGTGTTTTGTGTTTGTGTGTGAGGTGTGAGAGTGAGGAAGCAGTTGCCACGAGGCAGCTGTGGTGTGGTTTTTGTGTGTGTGCGTGATGGTGTGTGGGCAAGCGTGATGGTGTGCTTGAGTGTGCATTAAGAGGGAGAGGGGCAAGGACTGCCGTGAGGGTGGATAGTCATGTATTGTGTTGTGTGTTTGAGTGGGGGAGAAAGGGAAGAGGTGGAGGCCGGGGCAGCCATGTATGGCGTTGTGTGATGTGTGTTCTGGGTGCGTGTGAGGGTGAAAGGGGGACTGTCGTGTGGGCAGTTGTGTTGGAGGCATTGTGTGATTTTGTTGTGTTTAGATGGAAGTAGGGGGGTAGGAGAGAGAGGGGTTGACGTGGGCCGGAGGTGGTGGTGTGTGTGGAGTGTAGAGAAATAGAGATAAAGAGAATTATGGCTAGGGTTTTGGTGGTGGCTTGAGGTGGTTAGGGGGAGGGAGGGAGAGAGAGAGATAGAGAGAGATGTAGAGAGGGGGAGGGGGGTTGCCGTGGCAGCCATGGTGGCTGCGGGGTAGCCGTGGCATGAGGTGGTGGCTATGTTTGATGAGGAAGAAGAGACCAATTAAGGTTAGGGTTAGAGTTTCTTGAGGAGGAAGATGACGAGTAGTGAAATTTTAACGGGTAGTCACTGTTTGGATTGTTAAGAGTTGTTTAGAGGTTGATTTAGGCAAAGTTCAAAACTGAAACCCTCCCTTACTTTTACAAACCTACATCGCGGAATTGTTAGAGATTTTGTTGGGCATGCGAAGGGCATGAAATGGATTATTTTGAAAATAGGGTTTTGAATTATTTGATATTGCAAACAAATTTACTTTTAGCCAGACATTTTACATAACCTTAATTTACTAAAGTGTCTTAAATTTCGCCACATTCCGATGCTGATAGCCATGCTTTTTTACAAATGGCCAGTAGTGCTTTATTATAGGAGTGGTTTTGGATTTTGAGCAGAAAATTCTGAAAAATCCACCTAGTCATTTAAAATGATGTTTTGGTTATTTTTGGGTGTGTAAGGATACGTTAGGCATCGGGGTGATTTGGTAAATTTTACATAAGTCTGGGAGTACTTTGGTAATTTCACTTATTTGGGGGAGAACATAGTAATTAGGCCTGATTGAGTGTCAAGAATTAACACCCTTTTGGTTTATCATTAGGTTTCAACAGACGATGGCTAGGACCGGAATTCGAGCAAGTACAATAACTGGTTATCGAGTCAAGTAAGTACCCTAGTTAACAATATATGTAAAGTTATTTATGATGTTATCAAATGACAGTTTTAAAGTCTTTGTATTAGTTCTACTTTCGTGCTATATTGTTTGACGAGAAATTAAAATAAAAATTCCATGAAATTTTTTATTCGTAGTGGTTTTTAGAATTGGTTTATGTTGAATGAGACGGTGATTTTATCTTGGTTGTTGTGCCCCATATCTATGGGAGAAAGTTAGATTGTGGGTCTTGGTCAACGGGACCATACATTGACGCACCGTACTATTACTCGTGGTTCGCTCCTGCATTCATAGAATTTTTTTATCCCGGGTGTAGGAGAGATTGTGGGCTCTAGCCACGAGGGGTTTTACACTGACCCACAGCATATCTAATTAGTGATTAACTGTGATAATTGTTGCTGAGCTCTCTTGATGTCATACTCCAATTTTGAGAATCTCTCTATCTTTTTGTGCAAGTACATTTGAGTATAAACACATGTATGGTATCTGATGTCAAAACTTTTACCAGTTTTACATCGAAGAAACCATGGCATGTTTTATAATTTCCCAAACCTATTTTAAGGACATGGTTTGCGTGCTTACTGGGCCCCCAGCTCACTCTTTTATAAATGTTTTCAGGTGAATATATAGTTGAAAGAGATGGTCCTTAAGGAATTGAAGTTCTCTTAGGGAATTGATAATATTTGGATGAACTTATGTAGGGAGCTTAGGCCTCCTGAATTTCTTTATAATTATTAGTGACATATAATTGAAGTTTATTTATGACAATTGAGGAATTTCTAAGTGCGACTCTTGGTAGCCAATTAGTTGTTCAGAAACTAGTGAGTTGATTTAATCTTGAGTACATGTTGTAGTAAGGCCTGACAGAGCCCTGGTTGGATGTTTCAATGGGTTTACAGTCGGTCACGGACGTAGCTCATGGCCATTTATGGGTTTGGGTCATGACAAAATGACTATAACAGTGTCCAATTTTTATATTATTTTATGTCACAAACGAGCATGTTGGATCATTCTAATTGGTCAAGGGCTCTTTTACCCTGGGACAACTATAGAAGAGGATGGGAACAACCAACGTTTGGTGCAACACCTCCTATAATTATTTGTTCCCCGCATTTATCCGTTCTATTCACGTAAATGTGTTCAAAAGGCATCTTCTATGGCTCAATAATGACTACTTTTCAGGATGAGTCTAGAAAAAGGGAGGTTCTCACCATTTTTGTTCAATAAGATACCAAAGGGGAGGAACTGGATCGAAAAAAGAGGGATTCTAGTTGTAAGATATCTAATGAAACCGATGCAGTAAATAAACCTTCATGAATCCTGACTACTAATATATTGAAATCAAGGAAATGGGTCCGGAGACTAAGTAATATGACGGAAAGGTGTTAGGCACCTGCCATACCCGTTCGGTCTCTACTTTATCTCTATTGATTTTTGGCCACATAACACATGTAGATATGCACAAACCTAAGTTTATTTCTAGACAATTGTCCTGAACTCGACATCGGGGGTCGAGTGGCCTATGTATCTGGTCAGACAAACCGGAATCAAAACCAACGTAGGTTGACTTTGATCCTACGGGAGGCGGTCCTCATTTCGGTCTTAGTTCTAGACTAGAAATGACTCTTTTTATAATTCTTGTGGTGGAAATGAAATGTGATCGTGGAAAATGGGAGATAATTCTAAATGAATGAACTAGACTATAAAGTTATTTAAATTACCTTGTGAGTTCTTTTGTCTTGATGACTCGGGAACACTATGTGATGAATCCACAATGCAATAGAATAAGAACTCTAAGGGTCGGTTTGATCGTAAGGGTAATAAAAGCAAAGAGAAGGTGGATCAGAGACTGGCTTTTCAGGTGGAGCAGTTGGAAGATGTAATTCCGGTGTCTCAAAGGTTGACTTACAAGAGAAGTATGGAGACATAGAATTCAATCAGAAACGATGAAAGCAATCCGACTGCAAAGAAGATAAAACAGATGCTGATGAATATCCCATAGGTTGCTGATAGGACCTAGAATTTTCTTTTTGCCCTAACTTTTGCCTAGGTTGCCCTTTGCAGGGTTTTCATCCTAGCAGACATTTTTCATTTTTTCAAGTATTTCTTTGATATTCATTTTTTTCTTGCCTAACTTTTGCCTAAGTCGCCCTTTGCAGAGTTTTCGTCCTAACGAGCATTCTTATTTTTCTTTGGAATGTAGTCAGAATCTTAGCCAATGAAAGAAAAAACTTCTATTAAGGGTTCGTTTGACAAATTTTTTTTTTTGGTTTTCAGTTTTTAAAGAGCAGCTTAATTTTTTTTTTTTACAAAAACAAGTGGGTGTTTGATAACCTTTTTTTTTTTAGTGTTTGGTAACCCTTTTTATTTTGACTTTTTTTTTGGGGTGGTTTGCGGTGGGGCGTGGCGGTGGTGGTGGTGGGGCGTAGCGGTGGTCGACAGTGGTGGTGGCCGGCGGTGGCTGGTGGCTGCCGGAGGCCGGCGGCCGAAGGTGGCTGCCGGAGGTGGCGCCGACAGTCACCGGTGGCTGCCAGCGGCCGGAGGTGGCTGCCGGCGGTGGGAGGGTGTTGGTGGTGGTCTCCAAAAAAAAAAACCAAAAGTGAAAAAAAAAAACCAGTTTCTGGAGTTTTTTTTTTACTCTGCAGTTTAAAAACTGGTTTTTTAAATTGGAGAAGGAAAAAAAAATGGTTACCAAACGCATTTTTTTTTTTCCAGTTTCCAAAACTGAAAAAAAAAACTGAAAAAAAAAGCTGCGTCAAACGTGGCCTAAAATTTGACCGAACATGAGATAACTTTACGGCATACCTACATACCTTCATGTATGTGTTACTTCAATTTCTATGTGCTGAAAATATCTTAAAGAGGATTAGGTCGTTCATAGTTCAAATCAAAATTCGCTCAAGCATAGTATTTTTTTAGTCTGTCAAGATTGACCAATTGTGACAAGTAAACCCCACCTAAATCGACTAACAATGTTGCACCCCCTGTCATGATTTTCTTGACTACTAGTAAGAACCACGTGTTTTGCACGATATATAGTGATTTGAAATAAGAATATTCTAAATCTTAGGTAAAAAAATTAAAATTAATCTATACGACTATTATAATTAAACGATAATAACAAATAATTTGTTAACACTAATCAAATACTCAAAATATGAAAAGTTCATTGCCCAAAACATGGTCTTACTTTCAAACCCGAATTTTTCATGTCAATTATCACTAATATTTTTCACTATTTATCATACTTTTTTTTTCGTCACATCAAGTTGTCGCTAAACAGAATTCTGACTGTTCTATATTATATCCTCTTATTTAAGGTACACTGGCCATGCAATTAGTCTCAAACATCTTCCACAAATATCTAACTGGCACGAAACACTACAAGTTTGATTGAACAAGGATAAAAGTGAAGAAATTTTTTAGAGATAATTAATATCAAGTGTTTATATTAGAGTATTGGCACTTTTTTCTGCAAGTATCACTACTAAGGTTCAAAATATCATCACTTATGATTTTCAATATCATTACCTACCGTGTTTCTTTTTATCCAATTATGGCCATTTCTTATAGTGATGATTATTGGAGGTCAAAATATCTCCTGCAGTTTATTTACTTTTGATAATGATCTATTCTGTAACTCCCTCAATCCAATTTTGTTTTTTGACTGTCCTAGAAAAATTAATCAGTTTTTCAAGTCAAAAAATATTTTGTAGCTTTTTTTACATGCTTATCCATTGAAGACATTTTTTTATTCTACTTCTCTTTTCACATTTAATCATTCATCAACCCATTTTTCTCTACAGAATTAATTTCGTCCTGCCCCTCTCTCTCTTGGGATATAATGAGAAATTCATAATATAAGACTTATATCTTAAATAAATGTGCATCAAATATGATCAAATAATGTGGGACGAAGGGAGTATAAATTTCATGTATCTCTTATTTTAGGATTAAAGTACAAAACAAGTCTTTTTCAACTGTTTCTATCTTTAAGTTCCAACGTTCGAGTAGAATTTGTCTAACACGACGCTTAATCTTAATTATACTTTCTTTTTTCTACCTTTCAATTAAAAAATCTAGAATGCAGTCTAAGTTTCTCTTGATAGTGTACTCTAAAGCTCTCTTTCATATTTATCTAGCACGACCTTGTTCATCGTAGTAGTAAAAAAAAGACTATTAATTTAGTTGTAGATGTAATTTGGCATATATTTGCCTTAAGATTTTTATTTTTAACACAGACTTTACCTACTCATCTAATATATATATATATATATATATATATATATATATATATATGTGTGTGTGTGTGTGTCTGTGTGGGTCCTTTTGAAATCCGTACTACAAAATGTATGTGCGAAGTTGATATCAGATAGTGGTAATGAACTAAGTAACTTCAATAATATTCACAAACCTATGTTTTTCACCCTATATTTATATATACGCATTATAGTTTTAATATAGATACAAATTTAACAAAAGTTCATCAAGAATAATTTATAACCCATATCATTCATTAAATAGAGACATGTATCATCAAAATAAAAAGAAAAAAAATAATACCTATGGCATAAGGTTTTGAGAGTTAAGAAAATTATAGGGTTAATTACATTCATGACCTTGAGGTTAGAATAAAATTACAAGTATGCCCATTAGTTGGAACAAATAACACTTATGTTCGTTGACCGAATGAAAATACTGAAAGGATGTAAAGATCAAAATGCCCATCACTTAGGAATGTAATTTTTCAAATATCATTCATCATCCCTTCATCTCACCCATATAGCCCCACCACCATCATCCATTTAGATTTTTGAGCTCCAACACAAATAAAGACAACATATACATGTATTCACACACACGCGTGCACCCATCCACACACACATAGACGATATGCACACATACCCACACACACACGCCCCTTCCCCCCTCCCCCCCCAACCGGCCACAACCACAGCCACAATTACATCCCACCATCATTATGTTCTTTAACTTTTTCACTTTTTTTCAGCCTTCTCACCCCAATTAACTGTCATGGCTTTCTCATCCTACTCACTTGCAACAAACCATCACAATTCAACAAACTAAATGAATAGAAATGAAAATTTGACTTTGGGGTTTAAAATTTGGAAGAAGATGTATAAAATTTCTTTTTTGCATGAAACTATTACGCAACACGATGGCAGCTGCCGGCCATTAACTACCACCTGAGCAGCCTTCCACCATTGACGTTCGCCGGTGCTTGGATGATGTGGTTAGTGAGGCTGAGCCAGTTTGCCGACTTTCACGCTGAGTGCTTGCGGATGAAGGTGCAGTGACGGAATGGGGGGAGAATATGGGTTAAAACCCTAATTTGAAAATTTAAGATTTGTAAAATTTTATATTGCATATACCTTGTTGATACAAAATGAAGGGAGTATCAACATTTAAAAAGTACGTAATGACATAAGAAAAATATATATTTTTTAACGGATCAATATGGCTTTACCTTTTAAAATTTAATATCATTGACTAATTAACCCTAACCTTGAGGACATGAGTCCCAAATTATAAAAATCCACCTAGTCGAACTTCTAGATATTTTGGCTTTATCATATGTCAACAAATTTAAATTTGTTGTTATATGCAAAAGTTAATGGGGACGATAGTTGGTGCAAATTAATTTATAGGAAAAAAAAGCATGATAATACATGGACTTAGGAACGGTTCTCTAAGAAGCAGGGACAATTTAGGTGCTCATTTTATCGATTTTGATGTTGATAAGTTTTAAGGTTATGTTTTGATAAATTTTTCTTTAAAAGTGAACAGAGACTTACTATTATATTTATACGATTAGGTTAGATCCACTCCCATATTTTTGTCACTTAAAGATGCCTTAGTGAACTTTTAACCTCTTTAGTAGCAAATTGTTTATGATTAACCAAAAACTTGTAGTTTAGGCTCACATTCTTAAAAGTAAAAATACACTTAAGTTTAATAAACCTTTTATTTCTAAAAGGGTATTTTTAATGAAAAAATCTGTAGCCATTTTAATCGCTAGAGATTATTCGGGGGTTATATTAATAGTCTTTTGGCACTAAAAGATGCATTAATGGACCTCTAATCCTATCACTTGTTATTAATCATTTGAGCGGAAAAAAATTGGAATCTTTATTAATTGGGGTTCATCTAATCCTATCAATTTATAAGACTGAAATATGTGAAGACAATAATCATATAAAACATGTTATCATATAAATATATGATACATCGGGATACAATGAATCATAGAAAGACAATAACCATATGAACAATATGTTGTCATGAAATAAGGGTATTTCAATAACTTTAATCCGAATATAGGATTATGTACTTGCCACGAACTCATATTATAATTAGGAACAAAATTGTAGGATAAAATCAATTTTTATACATTTAAAATTTTCTAAAGAAACTCCAGTTTTACTATAGTTTTTTTTTACGCCAATATGTCTGTAATTGAAATCTAGAATTAAACTTCAGTTTTATGATAGTTTTAATGTACAAAAATGTTTACATTGAAATATATATACATGCACCATAATTAAAATTTGTAGTATACACATCAACATACAAATCTGAATTACAACATTTAAAAAGGATTAAGTTTCTAATAAAATATCAATCTAGTTTGAGTAGATTATGTTTATATTTTTTAAGGTTATAGAAAACATTGGTCTCTACAAGTTGTTTTCATTAATTGAAATTGATGGAGAAGATGTAGTAGCTTTAGGTAGTATGTTCTCTACAGGTTATTTTCTTTAATTGAATATGATGGATAAGATGTAGTAACTCTATTGTAGTTTAAGTCAAAACATCTATTTACTCTGATAAAAGCATATATTTTAATAAAGATAATTTAACGAAAGAGACATTATATTATATTAAAAGTAAAAAAAAAAACCCTTATTTTTTAAAACACTTATTAAAAATAGGTATTTAATGAAGAGAAAAGTTTTAAATCAAAAGTCAAAATAATCCTTAACTCTAACAAAAACATATATATATATATATATATATATATATATATATATATATATATATATATATATATATTCTAATAATGGTATTTTAGGAAAGATGTTTGATATCATATGAGAAGTCCAAAACACCCTCATTTTTAAATAAAACTCTAATTTAGAAAGGGTATTTGATGGGAAATAAATGTTATAAGTCAAAAACACCCTTACTCACCCTTAATCTTTTATGGAAAATATCAATTAGAAAAGGGTAATTTAAGGAAAGAAAAGATTAGCCATTTAAGCCCATACATGCTTTTATATATGTATAGATATAGATATAGATATAGGGACCTGACCAGTTGGGTTTGAACTTTTCTCGTGGCTTCCAGATTAGTCCAATGTTCTCCTTTAACACCAAATCTCCTTCTTTAGTCCCTTCGCTCGCTTGTCAGAGGCTCGGGCAATCTGCTTCTGATAACCCTGGATGTGATATAATATTTTTAGTTTTTTCCTCGTCTGATAGCACCAACTCGCATAATTGGTGTTTCACCCAATCTTCCTCGGCTATTTGACTCTCAAACAGCACCCTCAGGGAATCAACTTCCAATTCTACCAAGAGTACGACCTCCATGCTGTAGACTAGTGAATAAGGGGTAGCCTCGGTCGATGTTCTCACTGATGTCCTATAGCCCCAGAGGGCATAAGGGAGATTATCTTGCCACTTCCTACAGGAATCCATCATTTTACTTATTGATGATCTTGTTATCTGCCTCGACAACCTTATTGGTTTGTGGTTGGTACCGTGACGAGCTATGTCGGATGATACCGTACCCTTGGCTAGGTCTGTAACCTCTCATTCAAAATGTAAGTAAACTATATTTGTTCGAATAAACTGAGCCACCTTTCTGGCATTAAGCACGGCATATGAAACGGCTTCCACTCACTTCATGAAGTAATCTATGGCTACCAATATAAATTCATGTCCATTAGAGGATTTAGGGCTAATATCCCTTATTACATCTAGTCCTAAAATTGAAAACGACCCGCGAGAGGTCATGTTTTGTAGCTCTCGGGGAGGGAGTTGTTATAAGTTGGCGTACACCTGGCATTCGGGCATCTCTTCACATATTCAACACAGTCTTGCTCCATCGAACTCCAATAATATCTTTGTTAGAGGATTTTCTTTGCTAGCATTCATCCATTCATATGCGGTCCACATTCCCCTGTATGTATATCCTTCATGATTTGATTACTCCCTCTCTCTCTCTCTCTCTCTCGAGTATGCACAACAGGTGTTCCCCATTATAGTGTATTTTATACGATCTTTGGTTACTGATGACTAACTATATCGCCTATCTTCTCAAAGATACTTGATCTTTTGTAGAACATCCTTCGGGATATTTCTATTTTGGATAAGATTTTGCACATCAGTATACAAAGGATCGGTTATTCCGTCTTCTTCTACGGGCGCTATCATAAAGCAGTAAGCGGGTTAATTTCTTTTTTGTATCACAAACGCTTCTACCTCATGTCCTTTTGGGCATGTCAACCATCGATGCAAGGGTGCTAAGGCATCGTTGAAATTGTTCCTGACCCAGGATAGGTAAAGGAATTCCACATGCTTAAACTTGTCTAAGATTTTCATCAAATGGGCATGATATGCTTGTAGACGTTCATCTATGATCCTCCACATACCCTGTGTCTAGTATATGATAAATGCTAAGTCCCCTTATACTATAATATCTCGAGCTCCTAAGTTTAGGGCCATATCAAAACTGATGATACAAGATTCATATGCAATGATATTATTAGTACCATCAAATGTTAGCTTGATTGTTATGGTGAATGAGCTCCGTTTGGGGAGATTAACAATATTCTTACTCCAAAACCTTTGCTATTCATAGCCCCATTAAAATACAATTGCCATCTAATTTTTTATTTAACAATGCATACTCCTCCGTCCAGTAAACTTGCCTTCCATCGGCAATGCAACTGCCATCTCATTTTTTTCATCATTAAGCGAAATTTTCCTACAATAGTATGTAAATAAGACTAATTCCCCCTCACCATTCTCCTTCTTAATAACAACTTTAGGTCCGATTTCAAAAGCGGACTCCATCCCTACTCGTACACCTCATCAACCTCAGAGAAACCATAACGCTTCTTTAACAATTTCAGGCTTCAATGACTCCCTCTTAGAATCAGTTGTTGCCTGTCTTTAGGTATTGCTCTATTAGAAGGGCAATCACGAACAACCTGTCACATTTCTCCTGAGTGACCCATATACTGGCGTCCATCATCTCCCTTCATATCTAATTCGATACTTACTTCTTGTCCTCTCGTTCAACTTTTAACCTCTTTATTGTTTAATCAATACCACTTGTTTGGGGCTCGAATTGACTTGCCGATGAGTCTCCCCCCCTTTTTTTTCCTCATCACTTGGAAGTACTTTTTCTTCCAAAATCTCATTAAAATTCTACTCATTCTCACTCTCGGCTCCTCATCTCTCCATTCACGGTTTACATAATAAAAGTGCTCAACCACAAACATCTTTCTCTACCAGGTCCTTTTATTTCAATTTCTCCCGGACCTCGATTCAGTTCTCTCAACCCTAATTCCATCTTGTCTATATACCGTAACCTTATTATTATTATTATTATTATTATTATTATTATTATTATCAAACCACTCTTCTAAACTAGATCAACCAACTCTTTCTTCCATTCCTTGCAGCAATAGCAGGAACGCTGAGGTCATGTATAAACATGCCTTAGCCAACCTCAACCCACATATCTTAACAATGCTCCTAATTCAACCAGATCATCAAGATTCTTCTTCTACTTCTCTCATCAACACTTAAGCCTTCCACCGGACACTTCGAAAGTCTACAGAATCATTTGCCTAAGCTCTGATACCAACTTGCGACACCCTCAACCTTGGTGACATCACCGGGCTGAGTTATCGATCATAATCACATTCAAAATCCTATGTTGAATACAGAGCAACTACATCCTCATACTCATATATCATTAATAGACGTTCCCAAATACGTCCTTACAAAAGTTTTCCTTACAAACATACATCATACTGCAGCGGAAGACTTTCAAGTCTCTAAACAACATGAATATTTACAACCTAATATACGACTGTAGTTGTAGGATTCTTAACAACTGATCTCATAGCTCAATCTTTACCTCACACAACGTATCCCCTTGCTTAACTTTTCTAACTTGTTTCTCTTCCCTTCTCTAGAGGGTTCTCTTTGATCAACCTTACAGCCTGCACAATACAACATAAGGAATGAGCGCAAATTATCCAGTAAAGATAACACGAGGAATATCGTGTACAAATGATTCAAAGGACTCGAAGGAATAATAATCATCTCAACGATAGAAATGAATCAAGAGTAGTCAATAAATTTCAGCATCAGCATACTTGTCAAACGATAATTTTTCTTTCGTTAGACTGAGTGGCTTTAAGGCCCAACAGAACAGCATTATTGCCACCTCCTCATGGTCAAGACTGGCAGACTGACTATGCAAGTGAACACTAAAACATGAAATTGAAAAGATAAACATCAACGAAATACAAGTCATTAAAATCATTAACATCAAAAGAAAATCAAATGCAATGCAACTCAGACACGACAGACTAGACTCGACCAGACATGAAAGACTCAACTCGCGCGCCCTACATCCTCTTTGCCAGTGATCATGTTTTACAGGCCATCCTCCTCATATTGATGTCCCATCTTGTGGGATGTTCATCTCAGTCTCAAGTAAATAGAAGAGAGACTGTCAACAAGCAGGGAACTCATTTAGAGTGCTTTCCCTAACCACGTTACAGCCAAGCAACAAGACATCATCAACGAGGCAGACTAAGGGGAAATTTATTCCACCTTATGTCCTCAACAATACAGCTCAACAAGGAATACCAGATCAGAAGATCAACCGGTGTTCCAACCCAACAACATGAGTTCAACGTGACATCATCAACATGGCGGACTTGGGAAAAAATTATCGCAGGTCCTCGACAACGTTCTTAAATAAGAGAAATGTCGACTACCAATAAGTGTCGACATTTCGCAGCAACGCACAACGACCTCAACAACATCATCATCAACGACATGGCAGACTCGGGAGAAGTTTGCCACAAGTCCTCAATGGTGTTCTCAGAGAGAAGAGATATAGGCTATCAATAACCGCCGACATCTCACAACAGTCACACGATAACCCCTACGCAACATCATCATCAACTTTAGGTATGCTAATCGAATCGAACCATAGCATACTAGGACACACATCATCCTTATTAAATTCTATCAACAAGGTGAACTAAGGGAATTATTCTACCCTAAGTCCTCAACAACACAATTCAAATATGCATATACCGGTCACAATGACTACAGGTATCCAATCATAACGGCAAGAATGCAACCACACGTCATCAACATGGCATGCTAATCGAATAATGAATTAGCATATCGAACCGCATTGTCCTTACCTGGTTGGCTTATAGCCGAAGCAACTCGCAATCTCTGATCGCAAGGAGCTGCATTACCTATTCAAATCATATCCTGCTCGTTAGTCATCATTCAACATATACGCATTCCTTATTCTACCCCTTCCCACTTAACCGTTCATAACATCTTACGATAGCTAGTTAATTCGATCCGATAACCGGATCCTTAATCTAGTCTTATCGACTTATTATCGATAACAACCCTCATTTTAGACATAATACCACTATTTCTCGCTTTTCACCACTTCGAACGCATAATATTGCGCGTTTCCAAAAATTTAGCGCCAACCTAGCAAATTATCAAAATACCCCTCTGATGGTCGCTACATCGCCAACACCCCCAAACCGCTTTAAAACTAATTTTTAGACGTACTGCATTATTTATGGACCAAATATTTCTTCAAAAAATTTTAAAGGGAAAGTTACCAAAACACCCCCCGACTTATGCAGAATTACCAAAATATCCCATGGCGGCCATCGCCCCAACAAACATCTCAAAATTACATTAAAACAACTTTTAAGGTGTCTTACACCCCTTCCCGGACTAACAAGTCCCTTGGAAAAATGTTACCAAAAAATTACTAAAATACCCCTCTCCGGGTGACAATTACCAAAATGCCCCCTGAGGGTTCCCGGTATCAGAAAAATCTCAAAAGTACTTTTAAACACTATTTTAAACCTCCTAAAGTCATTCTTGAGCTAAAGAGTATTTTACAAAATTTTTGCCCAAAAATCCCGAACCGGTGTCCGGACCGAGCGCTTAAAAGCCCATTTGGCCAAAAATAGCTAACGACTTCGGAATGACCCGAAATCCTGAGAATTGGAACTTCCCAACATCCTAAGGTTCTCATAAAAGTTTCGCGCGAAACCGCGCTAGGCTTCTCCCAAAGATAGACCTGATCATAGACAATACAGCCGAGCATGAGTTGGTATCCTTTGCAGATTGCTTTACGGGGTACAACCAGATATAGATGGCTCCTCAGGACTAGCAAAAGATAGCCTTCACAACTCCCTAGGTACCTCTTCTTACACAGTAATGCCTTTTAATTTGAAGAATGTTGGGGCTACATACCAACAAGCCGTTACCACCTTGTTTGATGATATTATTCATAACGAGGTAGAAGTGTACGTGGATGATATGATCATCTCAAGTCCAAGAAATGGGAGGATCATTACACATCATGAGAAAATAATTTGAAAGGTTGAGGTAGTACAACATTAGATTAAACCCGCAGAAATGTGTGTTCAGGGTTATAGCCTAGAAGCTGCTAGGTTATATGGTAAGCAAAAGAGGGATAGAGGTGGACCTAGACAAAATCAAAGCCACAGTTAAGATGTCCCAACCCAAGACGGAGAAGGAGATCCAAGGAGTCTTGGGTAGAATCAAATATGTTAGCTGATTCATATCCCAACTTACCATGATTTGTGAGCCTGTGTTTAAACTGCTGAAGAAGGATCCGAGCAAAGAGTGGAACCCCTTGTGCCAAGAAGCCTTTCACAAAATCAAACAATACCTTAGCAATCCCCCAGTCCTAAGCCCGCCAATGCCTGGTAGCCCTCTGTTGTTATACTTCATTATGACCTATACCGTGGTCGGAGCCATTAGTTGAGAGGGCTATTTACTATGTTAGTAAGAAGTTGACCTAAGGAGATGTGAATTACTCATCCCTAGAGATGATGTGTGTATCTTTGGTTTGGGTAATATAAAGATTGAGGCACTACATTTTGGAGTATTGCATCCGATTATTATCTAGAATGGATCCAATGAAATACTTGTTCAAGAAGCTCGTCCTGTCTAACCGCAAATCCAAATGGCTTTTGTTATTGTCCCAATTTGATATCATCAATGTCACAGAGAATTCGATCAAAGGAAAGGTCGTGGCCTACTTGTTAGCCAATTCGGTCATGCCTCGAGTCTGAGTTCTCAGTCCTAATGATTTACTAAGATAATTCTTCTGTTTCTAGGCAACCAACCACCTTAACGCGTTGTTGGCTCCAGCTCTTCGATATACTTTGGTCTTGACTAAGTGACGAATAGTTTGCACACATACATACCTATGTGTTTTTATCCTTTTGTATGCTTGTGTGCCATGTATACCTGCATAATTATTACTTGAATTTATGAGTTTTTCCTGCCTTTCGCATGATATTTAACTCATTCTGCTTAGCATATTTAGATAACATTCTTTTGCTTGCAAGCTTGCTTGCACATGTGCATTGTCTTACCCTGGATTTTTCTACAATCCGAGTTTTTAAATCTGTTGCTCAGTTCAGTGATTTTTGTACAGTGTAATGCCAGTACATGAGCTCGTGCATGTTAATAGAAGCAACATTTTCTTCACATCAAGTAAATTGATATGTTCGGTACTCAACGGCCAACAGTCTTTATGGCACTGTTGGCTCCAGCTTTGAATGATAATTCTTTTGTATCTAGGCAACCAACCACCTTAACGCGTTGTTGGCTCCAGCTCTTCGATATACTTTGGTCTTGACTAAGTGACCAATACTTTGCACACATTATTATCTCTGGCTCTTGTTCAAGACTTCACTTTTTCTATCGACCATTCTAACTTTTCTCAGGGGCTCTGGCAAAAACCAAAGCTTGTTTCATCTTGTATATCGACCCTTTAAACTCGTCTTGAGGGCTATAACAGCAGGAAAAATTATTCTTTTATATGTCTAGACGACCCTTCCAACTTGTCTTGAGGGCTCCAGCATCTAGATATGCGACTCACCTGGTTCGTTGACCCTTTTAACTAGTCTTGGGGGCTTCGGCAATGGCCAATGTTATCTTCATCTTGTCTGTCAACCCTTTGAACTCATCCTGAGGGCTTCGGCAATACGTGAGATTCATCTTGTATGTCTAGATGACATTTTCAACTCGCATTAGGGGCTCCAGCATCTAGATATACCACTATCTCCGTTGACCCTTTCAACTCGTCTTGGGAGCTCCGACAATAGACAACGTTATTTACTTATTTTTCATGTCTAGACGACCCTTTCAACTTGTCTTGGAGGCTCTGACATCTAGATATGAGTTTTTGTTTGTCAACCTTTTTAACTTGTCTTGGGGGCTCCAGCAACAGACAAAATTTTTGGTAGTATGTTGTTCGGCAACTAATCATTATTACTATTAGCTCTGGCTTTCAACAATATCTGTATTTTATCGAACTATGTTGGTCTGGTTCTGTGATACCCCGAACATACCAAAAATTAATCTAACCGAGAGTTTGATTAATTAAGGGATGCTATTATATTAAGTAGCAATATGTTGGTGATAATTAAGTGTTAGGGAAAAAGCAAAAGCAAGAGGGGAACATGACTTTTTGGGAGGGCTAGAGAGAGAAGCTCCTCCTTCTCTCTAGATTTTCAGTATCTTGTCTTGATTTCATGCCACCAACTCCATGTAAATGCATGCGAGAAGATGACAATGAGAAGATCAACACGGTGACGTGGTCTTCCAAACGATCAATTCACACAAGAATTCATCGGTAAGGATTGGCAACAATTGCATGGCATTAAACAACTTGAAATCTCATAGATACAGCCTTCTACAATCACGGTAACGCTGGGATCATCAAAATGTGAAGATGTATGTGACATACAACCAGATAAATTGATGAGTACAAGTTCCGATTCTGATCAAGATTACGAACTGCACAAAGTTATAGAACAACTGAAGAAGCAATTGGAGGAAACAAAGAAAGATAATCTGGAATGGAGACAACAAATGAGTGTTAATGCTGGCAACATAATGAATTAGGGGACATAAATCAAGAACAGATAAATTCGAAGGCGGTGACAGACGCGAGTAGAGGTATGACACATGAAGATATTGAATTAGAGAGGACGCCTATAACTGGACACGTTCTAACTCCAACAGAAAATCAAGTGAAAAAGAAGGTAGTGCAAAATGAGGATTTTCCTCCTCTACCCCTAAGCAACCGAGGTAATCACAATTCAGTCCAATTGAATAAACTGAATCAAGAAGGGGGAAATGAACCAATTCAAAAATCATATGCATCTATCACCCGTCCAAATCGTGAATTTACACTGGAGAATAGGCTGGACTTTATTCAACCACAAGAAATTCTTGATAGAAAAGGCATTGAATATACTCATGAAGAAATTGCTAATGAACTGAATCAGTGGGAACATGCTCTGGTGATATATGTGTTGGGAATAAGGCCTCCCTTTCATGTAATGAAAGGATTTCTGGATAAGAAATGGAGACAACTTGGCGTTTATACCTTGAGTATTATACGTCCAGGAGTATTCATTGCTCAATTTGATTTTGTAGAAACAAAACAGGATGTACAGGAAAAAGGACCATGGTTTTTTGATAGTAAACCTATTATCCTGAAGCCATGGTCAGCTTTAATATCTCTGGAGAAGGAAGAATTAAATAGTATACTTGTGTGGATTAAACATCCAAATCTCCCGTTACAATTCTGGTCAAATCATATGCTTAGCAGAATTGCTAGCACCGTAGGGAAGCCCCTCTTTACAGATAATATGATAGCTTCCAAAGAAAGATTGAATTATGCTCGAGTGTGTGTGGAGGTCAAGATAGAGAATGAGTTATCTGAGGTGATTTTGTTAAAAGGACCTACAGTTAATATCTTTCAACAAAAAGTTGAGTATGGGTGGATGCCTATGAAATGCTCATACTGTAAAATCTTTGCGCATAAGGAAAGCAATTGTTACAAAAAGCCCCCAGTCAAGCAGATGTGGCAAAAGAAAAGTAAGGGAAATATAAATGATAATACTGTAAGGCCCAATCTGGAAGATGGAAACAACACTGCAAACATGAAGGAGGAAAGCATACATCCAAGTGGAAATAAACCAAGGCAGATTGATACAAATAACAGATTTGATGCACTCTTAGAAGAAGGAGTTATAAGTACCAATATGAAGGAGAAAAGCACATAGCTAATGGGAAACACACCAAGGCAGATTGATACAAATAACATATTTGATGCACTCTCAGAAGAAGGAAGTATAGTTGCTAATGTTGGTACAGAGAAGCCACCTGATAAGAGTATAAATATACAAGGTACCGAAGAAGGGAAGAAAAACTAGATGAACAGTACTGCTGATAGAGGCAGCAGAACAAAACATAAATGAGAATCATCTCAAGCTGGAACATTAGGGGCTTGAATGACCCTAGGAAGCAAAAGGAGGTGAAGAAAATGATTAAACAAAACAAGGTTGAAATAATAGGTCTCATGGAAACCAGAGTCAGAGAAGAGAATATTCAAGCTATAAGTAAGAAATGGAATAAGGAATGGTATTTTACTTATACCTTGAACACAAAAGGTGTATCCAGACTATGGATGGGATGAAATACAAGGAAATATCAGATGGAAGTAGTTAATAAATCTTCCCAACACCTCACAAGAAAGGTCACCCCAAAGGAAGAAATCAGTGGACCATTCTTTCTATCCTTTGTGTATGGGAATAACAAAGGGGAAAAAAGAAGAGACTTATGGGCACAATTGGAAGCAGATGCTAAAATCATAGGGATGCAACCATGGATGGTGGAAAGAGATTTCAACTTAGTGAAAAATTCAAATGAAAGACAAGGGGGTGCTGGAATTAACATTGGAGATGTTAGAGAATTCAATCAATGTATTATAAACACCGAGCTGGAAGACATCAATACAACTGGCTTATTCTACACTTGGTGCAATAAGAGGGAAGATGAGCAAATAATGAGCAGGATTGATAGGGCTCTACAGAATGCAGGGTGGCTTACTCAATTTCCAAGCACACATGTTGAAGCCATGGCCCCTGGCATATTTGATCATTCACCTCTCCCACCTAACCCGATCAGGTCAAGTGTACTAGATCCCCTAGCTAGCAACGTATGACCCATTATTCTCTTAAGACCCTCATGATGATGAAGTTCTTAGACTGTTAAAGAAAACCCAAGCCAACATTTCCATATGGGGACTACCGTCTACATCTTACTCCTGCTGCCAAGTTCTTATCAATCTACTCAGCAAAGCCTAGGTATCGATCTAGACCCAGCTTGAAAACATGTCCCAAATGCTAAGGGCTATACATTAAAGAAATGTCCTCACCTTTTTTACCGTAACAGATGTTAGCTCAATCAGATGAAAACTATATAGAAGCTTTACAGATCAAGCCCAAAGGGAGTCTGATCAGCTGAAATCAGAACTGAGCCACAATGACCTGCTCCATATCACTATGCGAGCACTTGATTAGAGGGTTCCATTAATCCTGATAGACAATAGTCATGCTCTAAATGTTTGTCCCCTACACAATGTTTAAGCAATCGACATTGACCCATTAAAATTTGCTCCTTCCAACCAAGTCATTCGAGCCTACGACAACACACGAAGAGAGGTGATTGTTTCAGTGAAGCTCCTAGTGATGGTGGGCACTACTAGCATTGATGTTGAATTTTAAGTGTTGGAGATACCTACTGCCTTCAACCTTCAATTAGGAAGACCTTGGATACACTCTGTGGGTGCAATCTTCTCTACATTGCATCAGAGAGTCAAGTTTGTGTTGAATAATGTCATCTTCACCACAATGGGGGATTCACATGTACATCAGATCAGACATGTCGAGAATGATAGTGTTTAGGTGCCATGTGATTCTTTAGATAATCTGCTCAGTAAATTTTGGATGGATCACCTGGTTCAATGCTTCAAGTATGAGGAAGTTTGCCAGGGTGAAAACTTCCTCACCTTTGCACCTTACAGTTGTACGAGCCTGTTCCCCATGTTAAGAAAATTCTATTACTTTTTGAGAAAAGGCTTAGGTCAAAACTTTCAAGGAATTCCTAGCTTCCCAGATATGGAGAACAAAAAAGACTAGCTCAAGGATAAACCGACCAGAAAGGAGAAGAAGAAAGCTATTTGAAAGCTCGTCCAGGCCAAGAAAGATAAAGAAAGAGAGAAGCACATGAGCATAACCAAGATCCGTACTATGAATGTGCCCTTCTATGGATTTCTGGAGCCAGTCTACAATGTTGAGACTGAGAAGTAGATCAAAGAATGAGAGATATTCTACGACTATGAGTGGGTCAAAGATGAAGAACAACTACAATCGACTAAGCCAGATATTGATAAAGTCTCAGATTGGATGGATTTGATTAAGCCAGAGGCCGTGACAACATTCTTTGCTAATATGTGTATTTCAGTACTTAACTGTGAAGTAAACAACCAGTTCGTGGCCTTACATGCCTAATCGATCCAGCACAAGGCGATGGATAGAATTGGATGATTAAGTACACATCGTTGACTGTAGGAGAGGTTATGAAGGAAGTCCTACTGCCAAAGTTGCTCAAGACCGAAAGATTAGGTACTTATGATTCATACCTAATAGACTTAGACGAGAAAAGAAATTTAAAAGAAATGATGAAAGAAATTAAAAATCAAGAATCTAGTCGTATCAAGCCAGTGGCCGAAGAAATAGTTAAAGTCAACATAGGCTCCCCTTAAAATGTAAGAGAAATCAAAATAGGGGCTAGTCTAGAGAAGAAAAAGATAAGAGATCACTGCACTCCTCATAAAATTTATCGTTGTATTTGGTTGGCATACGTGACATGGCCCTGTATATACCCATCCGATGTGGAACACCACCTAACTATCCTACCAAAAGCCAAAACTGTCAAGCAGAAACTCTATAAATTGAGACCAGAGTGGTCCCTCAAGGTTAATGAAGAAGTGATGAAGTTACTCCATATTGAATTTACCCAAGTGATCGAGTACCCTACCTGGCTAACCAACATTGTACCCGTTCCCAAACTTCTGAACTTCTGGTCAAGTCCGGATATGTGTTGACTACCGAGACTTAAACGAGCTTATCCCAAAGATGAATTCCCTTTACCCATTATAGAATTAATCATAGACAACATAGCCGAGCATGAGTTGGTATCCTTTTTGTGGGGTATAACCAGATAAAAATGGCTCCCGAGGACTAGGAGAAAATAGCCTTCACGAGCCCACGGGGTACCTTTTGTTACACAGTGATGCCTTTCTGTTTGAAAAATACTGGGGCTACATACTAGCAAGTCGTTACCACCCTGTTTTGTGACACGGTCCATAAGGAAGTGGAAGTGCATATGGATGATATGATCATCAAGTCAAGGAAGAGGGAAGATCATTACACAATATTAAGAAAATACTTTGAACGATTGAGGCAGTACAACGTGAGGTTAAACCCGTAGAAGTGTGTGTTCGGAGACATTGCCAAAAAAAATTTTGGTTTCATGGTGAGCAAATGAAGGATAGAGGTGGGTCAGCCAAAATCAAAGCCATAGTCAAGACGCCTCCACCCAAGACAGAGAAAGAGATCCGAGGGTTTTTGGGTAAAGTCCAATACATCTGTTGACTATGATTTGTAAGCGTGTGTTCAAGTTGTTGAAGGATGATTCAAGCAAATAGTGAAACCCTTTATGGCCAAAAAGCTTTCAACAAAATCAAACAGTACCTTAGCAACCCTCCAGTCCTAAGGCCACCAATACCCGGTAGCCCTTTGTTACTATGCCTGACCATGACCAATAATACAGTGAAGCCATGTTAGCCCAACATTTGGAGAATTTGTTAGTTCAAAGAGCTATATATTATGTCAATAAGAAGTTAACCTAAGGGGAGGTGAACTATTCAACCCTGTATCTTTGGTTTGGGTAACCCAAATACTGAGACATTACATTTTTCCGTACTACATCAGATTGTTAGCCAAAATGCTGGTTTGAGAAGCCCGTCCTATCTAACCTCATAGCTAAGTGGCTTTTTGTCGTCGTCCAAATTTGATGTCACCCATGTCACATAGAAGTCGATCAAAGGAAAGGTAGCGACTGACTTGTTAGCCGATTGTTTGACATACCAAACCAGCCAAAGGGGGGTGAGGTTCCTAAAAAAAGGAGTGTCCATTGTTGAATTAGAAATGAGATGGCAGTTATTATTTGATTGAGCATAAAACAGTAAGGATTTTGGAGTAGCAATATTGTAGATCTCACAAGACGGAGCCCATTCACCCATAGCCATCAAGGTGACCTTTGAAGGTACTAACAACATTGCTGAATATGAAGCTTGTATCATTAGTTTAGACATGGCCCTAAACCTAGGAGTTTGGGAGATTACAGTGTGTCGAAATTTAGCGTTAATCATATTCCAGATCCAGGGTATGTCAAAGACTAGAGATGAAAGTCTACAAGCATTTGATGCCCATTTTTGAGAAAATTATCGACCAATTTGAAGATGTGAAATTCCAATACCTACCCCTCGTCAAGAACAACTTTATTGATGCCCTAGCCACCCTTGAGTCAATGGTTAACATTCCTGAAGGACAGGAGGTAAAACCTTTTGTCATACAGAAGATGGACCGACCAGCCTACTGCTTCATGATAGCACTTGTAGAAGAAGATGAAGTGGCAGAACCTTGGTATACCAATATACGAAATCTTATCTAGGGAAGAAAATATCATAAAGGGTGCTCTGCGAAGGATCGAGTAGCTTTGAGAAGATGGGTAGGACAATTCACCATATGTGACCAACAGTTGTATAAGAGACATTATAATGGAGAATACCTATTGTGTGTGACGGAGAGAGAAATCAGCCAAATCATTGAAGATATACATGCAGGAGAGTGTGGACCATACATGAATGGGCGAATGTTAACAAAGAAAATCCTCTGACAATGATATTACTGGAGTACTATGGAGCATGACTATGTCAAGTACGTGATGAAGTGTCACAAATGTCAGGTGTATGCTAACTTAAGACATCTTCCTCCCCAAGGGTTATACAACTGACCTCCCCTTGGCTGTTCTCAGATTGGAGAATAATGTGATATCGAAGATCAGCCCTAAAGCTTCTAATGGACATGAACTCATATTTGTACCCATATATTACTCCACGAAATGAATGGAAGCTGCTTCTTGTGTCGTGCTCAATACAAGGAAGGGTGCTTAGTTTATCCGAATGAACATTCTTTGTTGATATGGAGTACCCCAGGAGTTGATCTCAGACAATGCGTTACATTTTAAAGAAGAAGTCTCAGATCTAGCTGAGGAGTATGGTATCATCAGACATCGTTTGTCACCATATCGACCACAGAACAATGGGGCTGTCAAAGCCGCCAGCAAGAACGTCAAGAGTATTCTGAGTAAAATGATGGACTCTTATAGCAGTTATAGGATTCAAGTGAGAACATAAATCATGCTATCCCATATTCACACGTCTACAACATAGAGGCCATACACCCCGTAGAATTGAAAGTCAATTAACCCAGGGTACTGTTGGAAAACCTGATAGCTGAAGAAGATTGAGTGAGACACAAATTCAAGGAGTAGGCGCTAGTAGATGAGAAAAGGGTGAAAGTGCTATATCACATCGAGGGTTACCAGAAGTGGATTGCCCGAGCCTTTAACAAGCGAGTGAAGCGACGTCACTAAAGGAATGAGATCTGGTGTTAGAGGATAACATTGGAAAATTTTGAAAACTACGAGGAAATTTTTTGAACCCAACTGGTCTGTTCCCTATATGAGCAAGCAAATCATGACTAGAGCTGTAGCATTGTTATTTGATTTAGATGGAAGTGAATTATCACAGTTAGTCAATCTAGATTGACTAAAGAAATATTATGCATGAGTGAGATTTGTAATTGAACTACGGATGACCTGATCCTCTAGAAATTACCATATGAATCCTAGCTAGTCCCTTCAGCTCCTGCTCTTCAGAGTCCTTCGATCGCAGAATTTGCTCCTGCACTTCAGTATTCCCTCTCAAATACATCGACACCTGAGGGAACGACGTGCGCTCAGTCACATCAGCTTCATTCTCGCCTTTCCCCTTCTTATCCTGCGCCGCTCTCTCCTTTTGGATCTTCTTCAAACATTCTGAGTTTAAGAAAGGCGCAAGATCTTCTCTGACAAATGCCTCGTAGATACGAGGATCATTCGGCCATCGCAGGGAGGACACCAAAATCCCCCTAATCAGACTCTTCCTTGATCCCTGATCCAACTTTGTCATGTGGTACATCTCCTAGGGAAGGGCAACCAAAAATCTTGAAACAACATAGCATCCTAATAGTGCTGAGGAAGCACCCTAAACTCCTAGGTAGAACTCTTCTTGCGAGGGTCCTATCAACAACATATGGCACCGGGTGCAGGACAACTCCTTAGCATGGTCTCCCACCTTACTCCACAATCAAGACAAATATTCCTAAACAATAAGAGAGAAAAAAGCTGAGAATTCGATAAGCATAATTAGAAAGAAAAAGCATAGTCTAGTAGTTTCCTTAGGAGGCGCTCTCTCAACCCCTTAAAGCTATCTCGATGCGCCAACTCTGAGACCCCGGCCAGCCTTCTCATCTCTATAGTTTAGCTGGGTAATTTTCCATGTCATCTGAGTTGTACGCGCCTCCTCAAGACGAGGAGCGCGAGAACCCAGAGCCTCAAAAGCCTAAATCTGTGAGAGCAACAAACATGTTACATCTAAAAGTATATCTAGAATGAGCAAGGAATAATTAGAAAATAACCATAGGGCTTAGGCATACCTCCCAAACATCACAAAATCCCATAAAGCTGAAGGATTACTTTTGAGACACAACACTTATAGATCGGTACAAATAAGCCAAAGCAGGAGTACCCTAGTCGTACACTCGATTCCTCAATCACCTCCAAAGGCCAAAGGTACCAAAGTTGGACGGAGTCATCCCCATTGCTAAACAGGGTCTCCTCTAGAGTGTACAACAAAAATCCTTAAATGAACTAATGCACCACCATGTGCCCCACCCCTTCCAAGTTCATGTTATCATAGCGAGCACAAATGTTTCCCAAGTGTATCGAACCACCCTTCTTGTAGGATGATTCATATATGAGCAAACAGACCATAAGGTCCTGATATTTATCGAGATCACGGGCCCAAGGTACGAGCCTCCCTCCAGAACGAACACCTGTGATGTTCATAAAATCAAATGGGATAACTGTGGCCTCCTTAAACGGCACGTGTATGGTGTTGTTAGAATCTCACAAACACTCGTCAGAACACAAGAGGTGTCTTTTGTTCCAGGTTGACGCATGCAATCCATCCAAAAAGGGCCGAAAACCCATGACGGCTACTCCATCCTCAACAAGAGTGGGGATTTTTGCCTACCATTCCCTCACCAGATTAAGAGATCCCCTACATCACATATTAGTGGGGAAGAGCTGCAAATTCGCAAAGCAAATAGGAAAACTTGAGGAACCGCTTGGTTCATGTGTGAATTGCATGAAAAAACTAACATAAGGGTCCTACCATGCATGGGCATGTGGTACGTGTGAAGCAAGTTGAAATAGAGTGTGTAAAAAGGAAAATTCAAGAAAAACTTATCGTTTTTGCAAAGAAGAAATTGCTCGAATGAGTGCCTTGCTCCAGATAAGCAAGGACCGATCATCGATCTGATTCTTTGGCTGAAATCGGGTAATCTTCTCGATTTGGGGTCCCCCTTCATAGCCCTTGCAAATTTGCACGTATTCATCCATGATTCAGCTAGATTAAGAGGAATCAAGAAGATATTGGTTGTATTTATAGGCTAGGGGTGTGATTAGGGTTAGATTACACAATCTGAGTCCTAGAGAGAAAAAACTTGAGAGTGATTAGGATTGACTAAATTAGAAGTTTCTGACAAAAGCCCTAAATTTACGCACAAAACCGGGCGCTTAAACAAGCTGGTTTTGACCAACTTGCCAGTTTTTGAGTCCTCAATTTTCAAAACTCCCAAAGTCACTAACTAACCGGCTAGTTTTCCTGCCAGTATTTCAAAAATTCTTAAAAACCTACTGACTAACCGTCCGGGTTTCAATCCCAAATATCAAACTTCATCTAGGTTCTAACTAACTGGCCAATTTTTGAACCTTTTTCTCAAAAAAAAAAACATTACGCACTTGTATGTTGTGTGCTTCAAGTGTTGCACCATCAATACAAATTTTTGTGTTTGCCTGCCTATGCCTTCTGCATGTTCGTTTACCTAAGGGCCTTATTATCCAGCATTTGTGTGCTTGCATGCCCGCTTGTGCATGTCCGACATTTTATCCCTCGGTTGGTTCATGACCTAGAATTTTCTCAAATCTGTGAATCTGTTCAATGGTTCTTTTACGATGTAAGGCCAATACAAGATTTCTCGAATTGATATTTTCACACTCAACGACCAACTGTCTTTATGGCACTGTCGGTCTGGCTTTGAGTGTTATTTTTGAAATTCTATTTTGTCTAAGCGACCAATAATTTTATAGCGTTCTTGGCTCCATTCTTAATCAAAGTTTACTTTGTCCGTCAACCCTCTCAAATTGATTTGAGGGCTCCAGCAACATGCAAGATTCTTTTACATGTTTAGATGACCCTTTCAAATTGATTTGGGAGCTCTGGCATCTAGACATGAGTTTTGTCTGTCGACCATTCAAATCGATTTCGGGGCTCTAGCATCTAGACATGGAGTTTTGTCTGTCGACCATTCAAATCGATTTGGTGGCTCCGGTAATAGGCCAATTTTTCTTTAATATATTTTATGATGATCGATCGTTGTTACTGCTGGCTCCAGCTTCGAATATTATATGTATTTCATTGAACTATATTTCTTTGATTCCTCCATTGGAGGATACATAGGAAGCTTACACAGGTTTGACCTCAAATCTGTTTGAGTCTTTGAGTCTGTCTTTAAGTCACGTGGTCTTTTTTCGTGTTTTTACTACAAAAAGGTGTTGTCCTTTTTTCTCCAGTGATGGTCGCTCGTAAGGCTCTCCATCCGCGAGGGGCTCTCTAAACACCACAATTTTGTTGGCATTTTTAATTAAATAAATAGCGGGCTTTATTATTAAGAACTGCATTATTGGTCTAGGCTTAGTATTAACTAAATCCAGTTGCATGTCTAGTCCAAGTCCAGTCCAATTGTGTCAAGCCCAGTCCAAGGTCTAGATTATTCTAATTGATATAGTTTGTCTAGATGGTTGGGAGAAATAATCCATGATTTATCCTTGATAAAAAGATCAAATGTATTCTTTTTTGGTTAGGAAATGACTTATCCCGAATCTAATACATCTCATTTACGATTTCAAAGATAATTACCGAAAATAGGGTCACGTAATGCCCCAAGATTTAGAAAAAAAAAATCACTTTCAATTAATGGGGTGAACATGCCGATTTTTGACGAACAGGACTGTTAGTTGACTTTTGTCAATTTACGATTTTATCACTTATTCTGACTTATTTCCAGCTTTGCAGATTGACATTGCCAATCTTATCACGTTCTGTGACTCTAAGTGTATAAAAAGAGGTATTGGCCTTCACTTTTAGGGGTCCAGAACCTTATTCCCTTCAGGGCTGGTGTGCCATTTTTTTCGTGAAGTGACATACTATCTCTCTTGAGAAATCTAGTCATTCAAACCACTCTTAAAACGTCCTTTTTCTCTTTGCATCGTGGATTCTACAGAGAATATCTCTGAGTCATCAAGTCAAGCTACGTCGCGAGGTAATCTTTACAAGATTTCTTAATATAGAAAAATCATATAGATTGCCTTCCTTCCCCGTGATCGTATGTTCTTTCAAAAGCAACAAAATAGATTTTTCACATTTCTTGTCTAAAGTCTAGGTTCGAAATGTAGGTTACTCTCCGTAGAACCAGAGTCGAACTATGGCGGTTTTGATTCTAACTAGTCCGATCAAATATGTAGGTAATTCAACCCCAATATCCAGTTCAAACCAAAAATCTAAAAATTAACTTAGGGTGAGTCTTATCATCTTTTGCATGCTTTGTGTTCTTAAGGCGACAATCCATTTAAAATAAAATAGAGACCGATAGGGCACGTCGCGTGCCTAACACCTTCCCGTTGCGTAACTTAGTCTCTGAAACCCTCTCTTGGTTTCGATAGATCAATCGTCTTTGTTGGACATCATAGAGTCATTTTTTTTAATTCTTCCTTATTAAATAAGAGGCGACACCATAAAATCCTTTAGGAGAATTTTCTGAGGCGGTTCACCACATATCCATTCTTCAGAAATGTTGAGCTTGATTTGAGTTTCAATTATCATTGTGTTATCTGCTATACTATTCTGGAAGCTAGTTGCGTTTCCTCCCACGATTGCTTGAATAATATATTTCATAGCATGCCTTTCTGTTAAATTCATTACCACCGATTATGACAATTCTTAAGGCTTGTGTACAATTATCGATTATTTTTTCAGTATTTGAAAGACAATCAATATCAAGATATATAACGTATTGGTTTACGGGCTTCTTTCTTCCATTCTTGGGAACACATTCTTGTTTTAAAATTGTCCTTATAGGGGCATTATTAAATTTTGATTTTTTTTAATTTAACTTCGAATTCCGCACTCCTACATAGTTTGGATTGGTTTTCCCGTTCCATAAACGCATGTCAGTAAATGCTTCTTCAACCAGCGTCTAAGTAAAGTGAGGCACTCTTTCTCTTATATAGGCTAGTAAGCTATGTTGTGATATAAATCCCGCATCGGAGAAATAATGATTAACAATTTAGGGTAGGTTTGACACTCTTTTTTTGCCTCTTTTTTTTTTCAGTTTTAAAAATTAAAAAAAAGGAGCGTTTGGTAACCATTTTTTTTTCAATTTAAAAAATCAGTTTTTAAACTGAAGAGTAAAAAAAAAAACTCCAAAAACTGATTTTTTTTTTCACTTTTGGTTTTTTTTTTTAGACCACCACCACCACCCTCCCACCACCGGCAGCCACCTCAGGCGACCACCGCCGGAGACTGCCGGCCGTCGGCGACCACTGCCAGCCACGCCGGAGACTGCCGGCAGCCACCTCCGCCCGCCGGCGACCACCGCCGGAGACTGCTGGCAGCCACCTCCGCCAGCCGGCGACCACCGCCGGAGACTGCCGGCAGCCACCTCCGGCCGCCAGCCGCCGGCCACCACCGCCGGCAGCCACCTTCGGCCGTCGGCCACCACCACCACCACCGTCGACCACCGCTACGCCCCACCACCGCCACCTCAAACCACAAAAAAAAAGTCAAAATAAAAAGGGTTACCAAACACCAAAAAAAAAATCTCAAAAAAAAAGGGGGTTATCAAACACTCACTTGTTTTTATAAAAAAAATAAAAATTAAGCTGCTCTTTAAAAACTGAAAACCAAAAAAAATATTTTGTCAACCGAACCCTTAATATGTAAGCTTCGTGCACATCTCTCTTCATTGCCAATTAACTTTGAGTTGAATGCTTTCACAGGCATAATATGTATTTTATTATGAGTTAGTTCACTTAAGTAAAATCAAATTTGGGACAATCTAGAAAAGCAAAGGAGCATGGTTTGAGTTCTGCAATTACTCGGTGCTTGCTGAGACTTGGCAGAACACTGGATCTTTGTAGGTCAGTCCTTGTACTTTCTTCTTCTCGGTTCGTCCAAGTGACAGCGATTGAACTCTGTTTATTTATAAATCCGACCCCATGAGTTACTTCCTAATAGCATCCCAGGAAATTGAAGCCCCACTAGCAAGAACCAAGTCAAGATTGGCTGCTTCATTATTCAAAGCAGAATTAGACGCGAAGAAGACTTGAGTGCTTGACTTGCCACTAGGACTTCAAGGTTGTTGTCTTCCTCATTTTCTTACCTCATTTCAGCATCCCCATAATTTCCTTTTCATGACCTTCTGCAAGCTTTGAAACATCGTGGCCGAACATGGAGATTGATCAGCGAAGTGCGTGCCCTGCTATATTTTTTTTCCTTACTCTCCTCATCTCTCCTTCCCTCCTGATAAGTTCCCAACCTATCCTCGGGTACTCAACCGCCAACAATGGCTCATCTTCTGTGGAACTCTTAACTGGTTTCGACCGCGCAACAGTCTTCCTTATTAGAGAAACGGGACCATGATTTTTTTGCGGCTTTGCCTGTTATACTTCCCATGCTGGATGCCTCTTTGGGGTCTTCCTTTTCCACAACAGAACAAAATCTGAGCTGAGTACTACTGTTATTAAGTTCGGGCTAGTAGCATGGTCTGCTAATCGTAACGAACCCGTTGCTATCAACGCTACCTTGAGACTTACACGAGAAGGAGATCTACTCCTGGCAGACTCGAATGGCCGACTCGTTTGGTCCACAAACACAACTGGGAAGGGTGTTTCGGGTTTAAACTTGACGGACACGGGAAACCTTGTACTCCTTGATCAAAACAATGCAATAGTGTGGCAGTCGTTCAATCACCCAACCGACACTTTGTTACGCGGCCAGGTGTTTGTTCCTGGGCAAAAGCTGACGGCTAGCATATCACCATCAAATTTGAATGAAGGCCGCTTCTCACTTGCATATAACAATACTCATTTGGTTGCTTATGTAAAGTCCAGCCCACCACAGCTGTACTTCAATTTCAGCTATATGTTCCCAGAAAACCAATATGTGCAGAGATTCAAAAATGGGAGCTTTGGTAGTTTCATTTTCCCTCCCTTACCGGTGGCGGTGGAACAATTCATGAGGTTGGACACTAATGGGCATTTGGCGGCTTACAAGTGGGGAGGGTCCGGGTGGACAATGATGGCCGATCTAATGGCAGGGACTGATGGTGGTCACTGTGGTTACCCCATGGTTTGTGGAGAATATGGTGTTTGCTCCAAGGGGCCGCGATGCGGTTGTCCTGGACCGGCATCTAATGAAACTAACTATTTCACCCAAATAAATTACCGGGAACCAAATTTTGGATGTTCTTTAGTTTCGGCTATTTCTTGCAATCAATCACAGCTTCATAGTCTTATTGAGCTCAAGAATGTCAAGTACTTTGCTCTGCAATTCCTCCCACTTACGAATGAAACAGCTGAGTTGGAGAACTGTAAAGAGACCTGTTTGAGTAACTGTTCGTGCAAGGCTGCTTTATTTAAGTATGGCCAGACAGGGTCAAAGCCGATATGTCTGTTGCTCCCTGAAGTATTTTCTATCGTAAATGCTGACGAAACTTCTGCGGATCTCTCGTCAGCATTTGTTAAAGTACAGAGATCTCCAAGCCCACAAACTTCAAGTCCACAATCTCAAATACCACAAACTCCAATCCTGCAAACTCCTCCACCGGCAGCTTCTCTCCGAAAAAAAGCAACAAATGTTGCTGTTGTACTAGGTTCGAGTTTCGGAGCTATCTTCTTTATGCTTCTCATGGTTATAATTTGAATATTTGTTGTTAGGAACAAAAGTGAGTATGAGGAAAATGAGGAAGATTACTTTGACCAATTACCAGGAATGCCCACCAGATTTTCTTTTAGGGAATTGGAATCTATGACTGAGAATTTCAGTTGTAAGCTTGGGGAAGGAGGATTTGGGTCAGTCTTTCAAGGGAGTTTAGGCAATATTCTAAGTTGCAGTAAAGCAACTCGATGGCATAGGTCAACTCAAGAAGAAGTCATTCTTGGCTGAAGTTGAGACAATAGGAAGCATTCACCATGTGAGTTTGGTAAGACTGGTTGGATTTTGCGCAGAAAAGTTAAATGCCACATGTGGGACATGTATGTAACCAAAGAAAAAATAAGACTCACCCAACTCCATATGGAACTCTCATCATTTTTCTTCTTATCCATTGATTTGCAAAAAGAACACCCAAATCAAGTTTTTCGTTGTTGCTACTTGCTAGCTCACTTTTTCTTTCATCCCTGTTTAGGCTTTGATGCCAAGGAAAGTGGGTTCGTATCTACGTGGATGTGCCACAAAGGCTGCAGTCCGTATCAGCTTCCAAGTGTTCAAGATGAGAGACAGCAAGGATGGAGTAAGGCCTAAGAGCAAGGCTTCCCAGATAGGCCTTGAGGAGTGGCAGGGCTGTAGAGACGAGGCCGCGACGAACAAGGCCGGCGGACGACAGTCCAAGTCAGGGTCCGAGTCGAGGTTCGATGTTATAGTCCAAAGTTATGTTTCCCTCACTAGAATCCAAGAGCTCCCCAAATTCTAGAGTGAGAGTGATTTTTGTAAGAATGAATCCAAAAGTCCTTTTTTGAGTTGTAAAGTTCACTATTTATAGGAAATAGTGTGCTTATGTCATAAAATGCCACATGTCATCCCCTGGGAGTGACACGTCACCAGGGGGTCCCAAAATACCGGTTCTCCGTTGGACTGCCGGTTCCCAAATTCGCGTTGCCTGCCTCGCACAGCGTCGCTCTACCTGTCTGAGAAGACTGACCACACCATGACGGCATGATCAGAGCCAGCCCGTTGCCCCAGCCACCGATCCAAGCCCTTACTGAATCCCACGAAGTGCGACAAGAGACGCGAGGAGAACCTGACAGTGGCAAGGGTTGCCCCTGTAGCCAACTGTCAGGCGGACTAGGCGCCATGCCCTCCAAGGACCTGCTCCCGTCTCGGAGTGACCCGGGGGTCATCGCCCTGGCGGTGTCGACGATCAATGGTAACATGAGTGGACATGCTCGCAGCTCAGTGTTCAGGGTCCGTGGCGAAGGGTCCTAGTACCGGACTCCCCGTGACGGTGACGGCGATGGCTTCAAGGTTATGAGCCCGTCCCGTAGTTGATTGTGCCGGCAATGGCTTTAAGGTTGTGAGCCCCTCCCATAGTTGATTGTGCCGGCGATGGCTTTAAGGTTGTGAGCCCGGTTGTAAGCCCATCCCGTAGTTGATTGTGCCGGCGATGGCTTTAAGGTTGTGAGCCCATCCCATAGTTGATTGTGCCGGCGATGGCTTTAAGGTTGTGAGCCTATCCCGTTACGAGGGGTCCTCATGCCGGAACACTACGAACGGAGCCCCCCGTGATGCTGCACACTCCGGAGAGTAGGTCGAAGCATGTTCCACGTCCATGGCGGGGGCGCATGGTGTGGCGAATAAGTGTGATGCCCAAAGGCCTGTATCATGATTGTTGCGCATGGGCGTGGCGACGAACGTCGTGGGGACAATACTTGGTGCCGGAACACATGTCATGAGAATGGTGCGGCGACGAACGTCGCGAAGCAATACTTTATGCCGGGGCACATGTGATAAGAACGGCGCACGGGTGCGGCGACGAAGGTCGCGGAGGTGGCGCACGGGCACGCGTCGGTGTCCTGAAGATGGGATTTGAGCTAAGTGTACCTGTCATAAAAAGATGATGAATGCAACATGTAGTAATGTCAAAGTTGGAAGTGATGGTATGCGGTCGCCGGACGACAGACTTCACGAGGCTGATGCATGACGGACGTCGTGAGGTTGATGGATGACGTACGTCGCGAGGTTGATGGACGACAGACGTCGCGAGGTTGATGCCCGACGGACGTCGCGAGGTTGGACGTCGTGAGGTTGATGCGCGACAGACGTCGCGAGGTTGATGCGCGACGGACGTCGCGAGGTTTATGTACGAACGTCCGTAAACATCGCAGAGGTGCAAAGACTTGAGAACACAAGTGCACGCCGGAGGAGAGGCCATAGGCCAAAGATTGGGGGAAGGCCAAGGCCACCATCCCTGGGGAGGCCGAGGCCGACCCTAAGGGGTGGCCAAGGCCAATGGCCAACTCCCATGAAGGGAGGCCAAGGCCACTCCCCCTTTGGGTGAACTTCGGGAGCGCCGACGGTAGGTGCTTTCATGAGTGATGACAAATCCAAGAGTTGCGTTGCGACGATCGTGTTGACGTGAATCATACCCATGTGACGAACAAGGTACTAAATTCACATACAAAGCGTACGAAGTGAACAAAGTGCGAAAAAGGACCTTGTGGGAAAAGTGAAGAACCGGGGGGGGAAGGCCAAGGCCAACCCCCCATGGGAGGCCGAGGCCGACCCCAAGGGGTTGGCCAAGGCCAAGGCCTTTGCCCCTGGACCCCGTCGCTCCAGTTGCGCCGTCAATTGAAGTTTTTTTGGTGAAAAGGTGTTTGGGTGGTTTTGGTGCAACGGTCGTGCCCTCGTGGGTCACGCTATTGCGGAATAAGTAGTCTAAGTCTTGCACCAGGAGCGCGTGGAGTGCAAAGTGCACGCACGGAACGCAAAATGCACATCACACTAGCGTGCGCGCGCTGACTGGTTTGATGCGTTGGAAGTTTGACCGTTGAATCTGTCGACATGTTTGCGCGAAGAGGGAACCCTAGTGGGCCTTTGGGTGTGACCAGAATGCGTTGGGAACATAAGCCCCCTGCGTGAGGTGGGCGCGGAGGGGCAACCCGAGCGGGCGCCGCACTTATAAACGTCGATCTTAGTTGAGGAGGTGTTCAGTGGCTCGATGGGTCATACGTTCGAGGCGGATGATTGGTGGACTAGTAGAGAGCCAGATGTTCCGACAAGAACACATGATGGGTCGGGGGCTATACATGGTATGGTTAGAGACCTGTTGCCGCGACAGGAGGTACCTGGTTCGTATGTCGTGGAGCCTGTGGTGGATACATTGTCGGATCGGCCGTAGACGCGGGTGATGCCCTGTTGGCGATGCATGCTGCTACCGTTGGCATGTGGTCAGCGAGTGATGGAGTGACAGGAGTGGGTGATGCTAGTGGCGGGTCTTCAGTCGGACAGGTGGATGGTGCACCGTGGGAGGGCGTCGGGTTGTCTGATGCGGTAGTTTGCCGGTTGGAGATGATCAGGGCGACACAGCCGTAGACGTTTGGTGGGCCTAGGACCATGTGTGGCGCTGCATTAGCGAGGGCGTTGCACATCGCGCTCGTGGATTGGTTGGCGACACTTGGTGCTGTGCCAGCCTCAGCTTGGACTTTGGAGGTCATATCTGATTTATGTCAGAGCTCGACCCTTTCGTATCATTTGGTTTCCAATTGGACTGGTTGGCCGACTACATTAGAGCGAGGGGACAGAGTGCGGAGGCTATGGCTGGACTGACCGCTATAGGGGCCCAGGAGGTGGTTTGGCAGGGTCATAGGCGAGTGCTTGACGCAGCATCGACAGATGTGACCCGGGAGGTGGCTGAGTTACGGGTCTGACCTGCCGAGGCGGAGGCCCGACAGACAAAGTTGGAGAGACAGCGGGCTGAGTGGGATGATAGATGGTCCGATTTACAGATGCAGCGACGGGCTTTGGAGGCTTACACTTCTGATTCTATTGGTGCATTGCTTATTTCTTTACAGTAGACGTTGTGTACTTTGTATTATATATATATATATATATATATATATATATATATATATATATATATTGTTAGTCTGTAGTGACCTGTAAACCTGTGACCTGTACGCATTTTGTTGATATTGATATGACAGTCATATGGTTATTTTGTACCTGTGTTGGTTGTGAGATGAGGCTTAGCTGCTGATGTGCTTGTACGTCTGGCATGCGGTGTCTTTCCGTTGTGGTTCCCCCTCCCCGCCCATAGCAAGCGACTTAGTGAACGACGCGTAAGTGAGAGAGTGCATTACATACAATAATTGAGTCGAGTAAATGGTCTTTGCATTGATAGTAGTTAGGCCAAAATGTCATTACATGGGTAAAGTAAGCACTTGTAATAGTCAGCAAAATTTACAAGTCATAAACGGGTGTGCCTATACAAAAAGAAAGCTATATGTGTAAATGCTCTAAGCTTTTGGCGGGCGGGGCTGGGGGTACAAGCCACATCGGTCACGCATAATACTTCTTCAAATAGCGGCCGTTGATAGGGGCCGTGGTTTGTCCATCTTCCATGTTGAGCAGGAGGTAGGAGTCGTTATCTCTGGCTTCATGTATTTGAAGTGGTCCTTCCCAATTCGGTGTGAACTTGGGGGCTGGCATGTTGGCGCGCACATGTTTGGCAGCCTGGAGAACAAGGTCACCCTCGACAAATGTCCGTGGCTTCACAGTATTTCTGTATGCCTCAGTGAGCTGCTCGTGGTACTTCTTCATACGGCGTAAGGCATTGGCTCTTCTTTCATCAAGTCCTTCAAGAGCACTCATTCTGGTTTCTTCTTCCTCAAGCCCACTGCTTAGGGCGAGTCTGGTTGATGCGACTGCAATCTCGGCTGGGACCACACACTCGTCCCCGTAGATAAGGGAAAAGGGTGTGGCCTTTGTTGCTGTGTGCTTGGAGGTCCTATAAGCCCAAATTGCAAGGCTTAGTTTTTTAGACCATGAACCGCTTGCATCGTGGGCCTTGCGTGAAGCTTCGGCTTGACCGTTCCCTTGTGGGTAGTAAGGGGTGGATGTAGTGTGGTTGATGTTGTATCCTTCCATGAAAGCTCGGACATCCCTGTTGATGAATGGAGTGCCGTTGTCAGATATGATGCACCGGGGAATACCAAAGCGGCAAACGATGTGATCACATATGAAGTTAGCAACGGCGCCCCCCGTGGCTCGTCGTAGAGGTACGGCTTCGACCCACTTTTGAAACGTTCTGTGGCGACCATAATCCAAGCGTGGCCTCGTGATGTGGGGTGGATGGGGCCTATGAGGTCGAGAGCCCAAGAGTGAAATGGCCATGGGGCTAAAATCATGCGAAGGTCGGACGCTGGTGTGTGCATTATGTCAGCGTGTCTCTGGCAGGGTTGGCAGTGTCAGACATGAGAGATCGTGTCAGATTCCATAGTCGGCCAGTAGTATCCCAACCTTAGCAACTCCGCATACAGCTTCTGAGAGCTTTGATGCTCACCACAATCACCATTGTGCACTTCGTTAATCACCTCGACTGCTTGGGTACCCTGCAAGCATCGCAGGGTGCGTCCCAAAATTCCCTTGCGAAATAACTCTCCCTCCGTCACGAAATATTTGACCGACTTCCGTTTGATAGGTTGTTCTGAGTTGCGGTCTGGCGGTAGGACTTCATGGGATAAGTACTGGATGAAAGGTTGGCGCCAGTCACCTTTGACGTCAATGGCAAGAGCTTCCGCATTGTCCGGTGCATACAAGCACTCGAGGCAGTCCCTTTGTATATTTGAGGCATCCTTGGCCATGGATGGCCAATAGAGACCCGTACGCTGGAGGCGACGGTATAGAGGGGGACCGTCGAGGCCACAACACTTCTGATGGCCAAGTCTGAGCTTATGCTTCGTTTCTTCCGGCGCCAAACATCTAGCGAGAGTACCCCCGGGGCATCGCTTGTACAAGACATCCCCTAGCATCAAGTAGTCTGTGAGAGTGGATGCGAATACAAGGGATGGTGCTTTAAGTTGGTCTATGATCGGTTGTCTCCAATCATCGGCGGTAGTGTCCCTCGGGATCAAGTTCATGGCTATGCAAGGTTTGGTCCTCTTGATGATGGTTATCATTCGTTGTTCACCGTCGACTTCTATCTTTGACGCAATGGTGGCTAAGCTGTCCGCATGTCTGTTGTGGCACCTGTTGTGATGTTCATATTGTACATGGCCAAATCTTGCTTCCAAGTGTTGCACCAAGGCACGATAAGGTGCCAAGGCTGGCTCCTTGACTGCGAACTCTCTGTCGGCCTGCTTCACGATCAAATTTGAGTCTCCTTTCACACACAAGGCCTTAGCCCCCATACCGACGGCGAGCATGAGGCCAATGACAAGTTCCTCGTACTCAGCTTCGTTGTTAGACACTGGGAACGCGAGCTTGAAGGATAGGGAGGTGGCAACACCACCGGGATTCTGAAGGACTACACCAGCACCCCCTTACCGAAGGGGCATCCCGTTGGGGCCCTTGCTAGTGGATGAACCGTCAAATTCAAGCGTCCACAATTCATGGATGTTGGTGATAAAGGCCGTCTCCTCCCTAGGCAATTGGTCCGAGGTCGGCTCATATTGTTGGCATGGAAAAAAGGCTAAGAGGTCTGCAAGTGCTTGGCTCCGTAGAGCTGTGGGATTCTTGATAGATAAGCCGAACTCGGCCAATAGCAACAACCAACGGGTGAGTCGACCAGACAAGGCGGGACGTGTAAGCATGTAGCGGAGTGGATCAGCTTTGGTGACGAGTGTGATCTGATGTGCCAAGAAGTAGTGTCTGAATTTCTGTGAGGCGTAAACCAAAGCCAAGCAGTGCTTCTCGAGCTCGGAGTAATTGGCTTCGGGCCCCCTGATTGACCTACTGAGATAATAAACAGGACGCTCCACCCCATCCACCTCTTGAGCAAGTAAGGCCCCTATGGACCTGGGTGTGGAGGTCAAGTACAGTAGAAGAGGCAGACCTCGTCGTGGTACCACCATGGTTTACGGTGACATGAGTACCGACTTGATCTTGTCAAAGGCTTGTTGTTGGGGTGCACCCCAACTCCATGGTGCACTCTTGCGTGTCAAGTGCTGAAAGGGTGTGATGAGTTTGGCCAAGGCAGGGATGAACTGACGGAGGTAAGAGACCTTACCGAGAAAACTTTTTAACTGTTTGGTGCTTGTGGGGGGTGGCATCTCTTGGATGGAAGCGGCTTTAGAAGGGTCAACGTCGATGCCCTGTCGACTGACCAAGAAGCCGAGGAACTTGCCGGAGGAGACCCCAAAGGCACACTTCAGCGGATTCATCCGCATATTGTACAGGCGACAACGATCAAAGACTGCTCGGAGGTCCGTGAGATGATTTCTTTCCTTTTTGGATTTGATGATAAGATCGTCAACGTAGTCCTCTACTGTGCGGTGGATCATGTCGTGGAAGATTGCCGTCATTGTTCTTTGATATGTTGCACATGCGTTCTTAAGGCCGAAGGGCATGACTTTCCAACAAAAGTTACCCATAGGAGTGCGGAAAGCTGTCTTGGCGCAGTCATCAGGGTTCATCCGAATTTAATTGTAGCCCGCGAAACCATCCATGAAAGATAAGGTTTCGTGTCCGGCGGCTGCCTCCGTAAGCATGTCGATGTTCGGTAATGGGAACTCATCTTTAGGACATGCCGCGTTCAAGTCCCGAAAGTCAATACAAACACGAACTTGGCCATTCTTTTTCTGCACAGGGACAACATTGGCCAACCAAATTGGGTGAGTGATAGGTTCAATGAAGCCTGCTTGCAGAAGGCGTTCAATCTCTTGTTTAATCTTCAACTCAAGCTCAGGGCGGAATGTCCGCGGGTGTTGTCGTACAGGGATGGATCCGGTAGCAATGTTGAGATGGTGTGTGACTAAGGCAGGATCCAGTCCGGGCATATCATTGTAACTCCACGCCAAGACGTCGCGATATTCGCGCAGGAGGGAAACCAATTCCTCTCTTCGGCCGGGGGCGAGTTTTGTGCCAATGTAAGTGTTTCGTGGTTCCTCGCCTGGGTCGGCCAGGTTGATTTCTTCAAGATCTTCAGCTTGTGGCCGAGGGCCATCTTCATAGCAAGGTGGTGCTGCGCCCGGGGTGAGGTCAGGATCTGGTGGGCAATGCTCGGTCGCAGAGCACCATTCAGTCTCCTCAAATGGGTCGGGGTCGAGGGGGTCAGATGAGGGACCACCTGAAGCCCCCCCCGCACACCGTCATAATTGGTAGATCACTTTACCGTTCTTGACGAGGCGTTGGAAGGTTGGCTTGTGCTTGTGCTTCTTGGACTTGGGGGATGAAGGGGTGGAGTTGGTTGTAGCAACAGATGGAGGCATTGAGGCCGATCCCTTGTTCTTGGTACCTCTCTTGGTCTTGGGCTTTGGAGGCTTGTTTCTACACAGCTCGTCCCAATTTGGCAGCCTGGTAGAATGTATATGAGTAGCATTCTCACTGTCCTCGGCAAGCTCCGTGAAGAAAGAGGCTTCGGCAAAGTAAGATTCGGCACATTCAAAGGGGGCTTTGGTTGCGGGGATTGTCATTGCTGCCTCACGTCCCGCAGGACCGGCCATCAGTTTCACACACTGGTGGTACGTTGAGGGCACAACCTTGTTGACATGAATCCAAGGTCGGCCAAGCAGGAGGTGGAAGGAAGACTCGCTGTCTATTACGTGAAAAGTAGTGTCTCGACGGACAGTTCCGACCATGAGGTCGACAGTGATATGGCCGAGGGTGGACTGGGGGCCTTGCCTGAAGCCAGTAATCTTGATGGGGTCACGAATGATTTTTCTTGGAGGGATACCGGCTTGTTGCAAGGTGATGAGTGGTATGATGTTGATTGAGGCGCCGCAGTCTACTAAGGCGCGACGGAAGCCTGTGCCATTAACTGTGCATTCAAGGTACAACGGCCGGTTGTGGTGTTCAATCGGTGGTGAGTCCTCGTCTGAGAAAATGAATGCGGTAGAAGGGACGTGTCTGAGTTCGGCTTGGGCAATGAAGCATTCTGGCCCGAGGCCTGTGGTGACCTCGATTAGACAGTTCGAGAGGTAAGTCCGTGCCGCGGGCGAAAACCCTATCTCATCAAAAAAACTTTTGATTTTTGACATTTTTTCGACTGAGGAAGCCGGCTAAGGGGCGGGAGGTACGCAAAGTGCGACCATGGGAAAGACCTCCGTAGGAGCTTCAGGGACGGGAGGCTCGATGTGGTCAGTGGCGGCCATGAGCACCTGATGCTCTCGATTGTTGTTGCCATGGTGTGGGTAAGGCTCTTTACGCACATCGTTGTTCTTTCGTAGCTGTAGGTCGCCTGACGCGACCTTCCTTGCAAAGATAATTCACAACGCATTGCAATTTTTGAGAGGATGGCCAAGGGCTTGATGGAAAGGACAGTAATTGGGTCTGGTCCTTTCTTCATCGGTGATGTTGTTCCGCATTGGTGGCAGTTGGAAGTTTTTGTCATGTGTCACCCACTCTGCCAAGAGTTCCTTCACCGTATTCAAATCGCATGGATAGTTGGGTGCAAGCACCTGTTGCTTTCGCTTGTTGTAGCATTGGCCCTCACTTGGGAACTGACGCTTGAAGCCAGTGTAGTTGCTGCCACTGTTGTTGGGGCTGTGGTTGTTACACTGAGTGGTGGGTGCACCTGCCGCATTTTGCGGTCGCGGCTTCCACGGCTTGATAGGACCGACCATCTCGTAGGTACGACGAGCTGTCTCCTCGACGTGTCCCCAGGATCTCAACTGTAGGTTCTCGATATGCACCCGATAGATGTCAGTCATATTTTTTATGCATATAGGAACCATTGCTCAAGTCCGTGCACTCAAGGCATTTGAGATGGAAGCGATGCACGTACTTATTCAAGTCTTCCCCTTGGCTCTGGCGAATTCCAGCAATGTCAACAATAGTCACACGTTCGGCCTCATAATGGAATTTGTCTAAGAATAACTGGACCATGTCGTTCCATGCGTGGACAGTCCTCGCTGGGATTTGGTGATACCAAGTGTAAGCCAAGCCTGTAAGGGACTTGTGGAATTCCCTCAACTTCAAGCTATCCCCCGGACCATACTGCTCCAATGAGCCCGCAAATCTCGTCAAGTGCTCACGGGCGTTGCCCTCACGTCCGTTGAAGAGCATGAAAGCAGGTTGTTTGTACTTCGTGGGATAGGGTATGGCGGCAATATCATTGGCATATGGGGCATGGCCTGTGAGGTGGGCAGAGGGATTAGGTGTAGAATTTTGTGACAAGCGGTGGATGAGTGCATCAAAATCTAGCTTGGAGACATATCGGGAGACGGGTCATCTTGGACGGTCAAAGGGTGGTGGCTGGCTGGGATGCCGCGAGGCCCCGAGCCCATAGAAGGAGAAACTTGATGGGCAGGTACAACGGAGGGTTGATATATGACAGGGGTTTGCGGTGGTAGTTGTATATGGGCGTGGTTGAGTGGGCGAGGCATGTCCACCGCCTGACCGGTGGTTTGACGTTGTTCGGTTATGTAAGGGTTCGGCTCCATCTCAATGGAGTCATGGGTTTCAGATGAACTTCGCGTCGGCATGGGCTGGGGGGCCGTGACAGGGTGAGTCTGTCGCAGTACGGGTCCAAGGCTCGCCTGACGTCTTTGTGACGGCCTGACAGAACACAGCACATCAGTCGCAGGAGGCAAAGATGTCGCAAGTCCTACCGCCAAAGGTCTAGATGATTATGGTGGTGGTGGTCGCGACATTGGGGCCTGAGTGGGGTCAAGAGCCAACCCAGGTCCGTGAGGTTGGACAGGTGCAAGGGTTTGTTGGGGGACCATCGCCTGCATGGATTTTGCATTTCCATGATGACTGTCATAAGAGTAGCCTACGAGTCCTGAAGGTTGGCTATAGCGGGCGTGAACTGTTGGATGGCTGCATTGACTGCAACTTGTATGTCGGGTGCGACGGCTAGTGGCTGGTCTTGGGGGCGCATGGCACTAGTCCCTTCTTGTTCACCGAGTTGATCCCCCTCTTGCACGGTGCGGATGAGGCCTTGGCTGGTAGCCCTCGTAACTCTTCGTCGTGGAGGCATGGTGCCTAAGTGTAGCAGACGGGCAGACTGCAGTACGATGCACACCTCCCCAGCGGAGTCGCCAAAATGACGCCAAGGAAAGTGGGTTCGTACCTACATGGAGGTGCCACAAAGGTTGCAGTCCGTATGAGCTTCCAAGTGTTCAAGATGAGAGACAGCAAGGATGGAGTAAGGCCTGAGAGCAAGGCTTCCCAGACAGGGCTTGAGGATTGGCAGGGCTGTAGAGACGAGGCCGCGACGAACAAGGCCGGCGGACGACAGTCCAAGTCAGGGTCCGAGTCGAGGTTCGATGTTATAGTCCAAACTTATGTTTCCCTCACTAGAATCCAAGAGCTCCCCAAATTCTAGAGTGAGAGTGATTTTTGTAAGAATGAATCCAAAAGTCATTTTTTGAGTTGTAAAGTTCACTATTTATAGGAAATAGTGTGCTTATGTCATAAAATGCCACATGTCATCCCTTGGGAGTGACACGTCACCAGGGGTCCCAAAATATCGGTTCTCCGTTGGACTGTCGGTTCCTAAATTCGCGTTGCCTGCCTCGTACAGCGTCGCTCTACCTGTCTGAGAAGACTGACCACACCATGACGGCATGATCAGAGCCAGCCCGTTACCCTAGCCACCGATCCAAGCCCTTACTGAATCCCACGAAGTGCGACAAGAGACGTGTGGAGAACATGACAGTGGCGAGGGTTGCCCCTGTAGCCAATTGTCAGGCGGACTAGGCGCCATGGCCTCCAAGGACCTGCTCCCGTCCCGGAGTGACCCGGGGGTCATCGCCCTGGCGGTGTCGACGATCAATGGTAACATGAGTGGACATGCTCGCAGCTCAGTGTTCAGGGTCCGTGGCGAAGGGTCCTAGTATCGAGCCCCCGTGGCGGTGACGGCGACGGCAATGGCTTCAAGGTTGTGAGCCCGTCTCGTAGTTGATTGTGCCGGCAATGGCTTTAAGGTTGTGAGCCCGTCCCGTAGTTGATTTTGCCGGCGATGGCTTTAAGGTTGTGAGCCCATCCCGTAGTTGATTGTGCCGGCGATGGCTTTAAGGTTGTGAGCCCGTCCCGTAGTTGATTGTCCCGGCGATGGCTTTAAGGTTGTGAGCCCGTCCCGTAGTTGATTGTGCCGGCGATGGCTTTAAGGTTGTGAGCCCGTCCCATAGTTGATTTTGCTGGCGATGGCTTTAAGGTTGTGAGCCCATCCCGTAGTTGATTGTGCCGGCGATGGCTTTAAGGTTATGAGCCCATCCCGTTACGAGGGGTCCTCGTGCCGGAGCACTACAACGGAGCTCCCGTGATGCTGCACACTCCGGAGAGTGGGTCGAAGCATGTTCCACGTCCATGGCGGGGGCACATGGTGTGGTGAATAAGTGTGATGCCCAAAGGCCTGTATCGTGATTGTTGCGCATGGGCGCGGCGACGAACGTCGTGGGGACAATACTTGGTGCCAGAGCACATGTCATGAGAATGGTGTGGCGACAAACGTCGCAAAGCAATACTTTATGCCGGGGCACATGTGATAAGAACAGCGCATGGGTGCGGCGACGAAGGTCGAGGAGGTGGCGCACGGGCACGCGTCGGTGTCCTGAAGATGGGATTTGAGCTAAGTGTACCTGTCATAACAAGATGATGAATGCAACATGTAGTAATGTCAAAGTTGGAAGTGATGGTATGCGGTCGCCGGACGACGGACGTCACGAGGCTGATGCATGACAGACGTCGTGAGGTTGATGGACGACGTACGTCGCGAGGTTGATGGACGACGGACGTCGCGAGGTTAGACGTCGTGAGGTTGATGCGCGATGGACGTCGCGAGGTTGATGTACGAACGTCCGTAAACATCGCGGAGGTGAAAAGACTTGAGAACACAAGTGCGCGCTGGAGGGGAGGCCATAGGCCAAAGATTGGGGGAAGGCCAAAGCCACCACCCCTGGGGAGGCCGAGGCCGACCCCTTGGTGAGGCCGAGGCCGACCCTAAGGGGTGGCCAAGGCCAATGGCCAACTCCCATGAAGGGAGGCCAAGGCCACTCCCCCTTTGGGTGAACTTCAGGAACGCCTACGGTAGGTGCTTTGATGAGTGATGACAAATTCGAGAGTTGCGTTGCGACGATCGTGTTGACGTGAATCATACCCATGTGACGAACAAGGTGCTAAAGTCACATACAAAGTGTACGAAGTGAACAAAGTGCGAAAAAGGACCTTGTGGGAAAAGTGAAGACCCCGGGGGGGAAGGCCAAGGCCAACCCCCCATGGGAGGCCGAGGCCGACCCCAAGGGGTTGGCCAAGGCCAAGGCCTTTGCCCCTTAACCCCGTCGCTCCGATTGTGCCGTCAATTGAAGTTTTTTTGGTGAAAAGTTATTCGGGTGGTTTTGGTGCAACGGTCGTGCCCTCGTGGGTCACGCTATTGCGGAATAAGTAGTCTAACTCTCGCACCAGGAGCGCGTGGAGTGAAAAGTGTGCGCGCGGAGCGTAAAATGCACGTCACACGAGCGTGCGCGCGCTGACTGGTTTGATGCGTTGGAAGTTTGACCGTTGAATCTGTCGACATGTTTGCGCGAAGCGGGAACCCTAGTGGGCCTTTGGGTGTGACCAGAATAGGTTGGAAACAGGCTTACTTTCCAGTATATGACATTTAATTCGAGGGTTAAATACAAAACTTTCTCATGTGATTTACACATTTTTGCACGTCGCTTTCCGTGTTTATAACTTTTACAATAAAATGTACCCTAACTTTGACAAAAGCATTACAAAAGAGTTCAAAATTGGATGGCTTTAAAATCGAACGTTAAGTCCGCATGTGCTGTGCACATGTCATTTTGGCATGGGTATATTTGTCCATATGCTTAATCAAATCCTCTTAAAACCGTGAAACTCCATTCTTCACCAATCTCTCTTCTCTCTCTTTCTCTTTTAAAACCTAACTTTTTTATATCTTCAATGGCAAAATATTGTGCACTGTGCTTATAGTGAAAAGGGTGGTTGGCATAAAGCTTCTTCACCCCCAACGAAGGAGACAACACACGGTTCATCTTGTAGTCACGATTAGTTTTAATTCCCAATCCTTTCATTTGGTCCGCACAATCCAAACATACCTTCTTCTCATGAGGAAATACCTTGACTCTCCACGCTGTATTTGGTAAACAAATTACAAAGTACTTCAAAGTCAAAAATTCAATTTAAATTTTCACTGGGAGTCATCGACCAAAAATAAAGTGATTTAATTAACAGACAAATCCGAAATTGATTCTTTGTGTGTCTAAATCAATCAATCATTTATGTCTTGAGACACATCCAGGAATCAACTTCTCGTTTGTCTAAATTAATTTGCCGTTACAAGGTCATTTACCTTATTTAAGAAGTTAACTTTTGCTAATTACTATATTTATCCTATTTACGTTATTTATGCAATTGACTTTTGCTAACTATCATATTTACGCTACTTGTTTTCTCATTATAAAATGACTAGCTCTTCTCTTATTTTAGACACACGGAAAGCAATCAAAGCTCCCTCCTCTTTTCTCTATACATGTTTACGTTCTCTTGTATTTTCAATGATAAAAGCAAGCAAAAAGTTGTTCATGTTGGCCTTCGCTATTCGAGTGATTCCAGTGCTCGTTAGCGAAGAAGCGGTTGTTGAATCCTAGAGGATAGTCGTCCGAGACCTTGAGCATCAAGATATAATCTTTAAAGGGGTGAAACTACTCTTAAGGACAGTGCAGCACACACCTCAGTCAGCTCCAAATTCGATAAGTTTGCTACGTTAAATGTTGAGTTTTTAACATAGGAGTTTCCTGTTTTATCTTACAATCTTGAGAGTAGTTATCGATGTTGCTATGTTAACTGCTACTAGAGTCATTCCCAACTTTACTAAAGTTGAGCCATTCAATGGTTTTAAACTTCAAGCGTTCGCAAAGCAAACTCTTTTTAATTTTGGGCATTGCCAAGGAGGACTTTGTCCTTATTAAACCTAAACCCACACAAAAGCAAGATGCATATCCCAAAGAGTTTGAAAAGGAATTTTCGATTCGGAAACCACAGACAAAATATGCAAGGGCATGATTGTAAATTCTCTCTCCAATTAGTTGTATGTTGTTTATTGCAATTGCGCTCATGCCTTTGATATTTGGGATTTTGAAATGGGAAATACGTGATTAAGGATGCCGGTACCAAAAAGTACGTGATAGGTAACTTTTTGCAATCCCAAATGTCAGAAGAGAAAGACGTGTCCTCCCAAATTCATGAGTTTCACCTAGTTATGACCGAACTCACCAAGGAGAGGATGCCCCTACCCGAACCCTTTGTAACTATCTTTAATTGAAAAACTTCTCGAGTCATGGTTGGACTACAAAAGCATGATGAAGCACAATAAAAAGGACATATCACTAGAAAATGTGATAGTGCACAATAAGAGTCGCGAGAAAGCTGCTAAGGCTAAGGAATTTATTTCAAGGGCAAACTTGACTGAGGAAAGAGATGATAAACCACAGGGGAACCACAATAAGCAGAATAACAGATTTGGTCGTAGGCCTACCCACGGACAAAACCCAAACCTAATCACCTTAAGCCTCAAAGTAGTAATACTAAAAAGAAAAGTGATTACTTTGTTTGTGGCAAACCGGGTCACTGTCGCACAGTGCAAGAACATAAAAGGAAGCGACAATCCTGCCCCTACGAGAGCTCACCTAGCGGAAGTAGCAGATGTCATTGTTGTAATCATGTTCGAGGCAAATATTGTTACAGAGGACAAAGCTTGGGTGGTAGACTCTGGTGCTACCAGGCATACTTGTAGTAACAGAAGTGCCTTTACTTCCTACATACAAGTGTTGATGGGTGATTCTTGTCTCACGCTAGTAATCGGCAAAGGGAAAGTTAATTTGAAGCTTATCTTAGGGAAAATCCTCTCTTTTCAGTGTCCTGCATGTGCCAAAATTTCATTAGAACCTTGTGTTTGTCTCATTGCTTGAGAAAGTAGGAGTAAAAGTCATCTTCGAATCATATAAAGTTGTGATGACTAACAATGTGATGTTTCTGGGGAAAGGGTACTTTGACAAGGGTCTGTTCCTGTTGAATGTTCTTAATATTATGAATGAAAATACTTCTTTTACTTAATTGCTTGATTCCGTTGATGTGTGGCATCCTAGGCTTGAATTGGACATGTGAACTAACCTTATATTAAGAAAATGAAAGAATTGGGAATTTTAACGAATGTAACAATTTCCGAACATGAAAAATGTCAAATATGTGTGGAAGCAATTTCTTCCGCTTGCCATATCCAAAATAGAATAATATTCAAGAAAACTGGAAAGACACCCTGTGAGCTTTGGAAAAATAGGATCCCAAATCTAAATTACATGAAAGTGTGAGGGTACCTAGCCAAGGTTATGCTCCCTGAATCGAAAGGATAAAGTTAGGATCTAGAACTTCGGATTCCCTGTTTATTGGTTCTGCTCTCCATAGTGCTGCATATAGGTTTCTAGTCCTCAAAATGTCTTAGATTCGAACACCATAATCAAATCTAAAGATGCATGGTTCTTTGAAAATATGTTTATCTTAAAAACAAATATTGAGAAATAAATCTCTGAAAAAGAACCTGAGCTTAAAGGTAATAAAGGTACATAAATTGAAATTAGAAGAAGTAAACGACAAAGAAACGAACCTAGGAGAAGACTTTTACACCTTCTTCTTGGAGGATGATCCTCTACCCCTTAAAGAGACTATAACCTCTCATGATGCTTCTTTTTGGAAGGAAGCTATAAATAGCAAAATCGAATCTATGATGTCAAATCACACCTTGGAATTGATAAACCTACTAGCAGCTGCTAAACTAATTGGGTACAAATGGTTTTTCAAAAAAATTAAAAATGAAACCTGATCATACAATAGAGAAGTTAAAGGCCGGATTGGTTGCGAAGGGCTATACTCAAAAGAAAGACCAAGACTACTTTGACACATACTCGCCTGTTGCTAGAACTTCATCCGTTTGAGTATTAATTGCTTTGGCATTGGTGCATAAGCTAATCATACATTAAATGGATGTTAAACTGCATTTCTCAGTGGAGAACGTGAGGAAGAAATTTACATGCATCAACCAGAAGGATTTGTGACCCAACGTAATGAAAAGAAAGTGTGTGGACTTGTTAAATCTTTGTATGGTCTTAAGCAAGTCCCTAAGAATAGCATGATAAATTTGATAGTGTGATGACCTCAAATGAATTTTCTATGAATGAAGCTGATAAATGCATTTAATGCAAGTTTTCTAACAAAAACTCTGGAGTTATTATATACTCATATGTGGATGACATCCTCGTTATAGGAACAAGTATTGAGGCAATCAATGAGGCCAAAAAATTTCTCTTTTCTATGTTTGACATAGGTGAGGCAAAGTAATTCTTGGAATCAAATTGAATAGAATAAGGAATGACTATAAAATTTCTCAAGAACATTTTGTCAAAAAAGTGTTAAGGAAATTCGGTCACTTTGATTGTAGCGTTGTTAGCACTCCATATGATTCTAGTATTCAGTTGAAAAAGAACAAAGATAATGGTGTATCTCAGTCTGAGATACACCATTTCTTTGTTCTTTTTCAACTGAATACTAGTATTCAGTTGTTTTTCAACTGAATAAATGGTAGTATCATGTACTTGATGAATGGTACTAGACCTGACATAGCTTTTACTGTAAACAAACTTAGTATTTACACACATAATTCTGGTAAGGATCATTGGACTGCTTTATGTATAGTGCTCGAATACCTAGAAAGCACCATGGACTATTCTCTATGCTTTTGTGGATTTCCTGCAGTATAAGAACGATATTGTGATGCTAAATAGATTTCTGATGTAGATGAGACGAAATCCATGAGTAGGTATATTTTTACTCTTGGAGTGTGTTTGGATAGGAGATTTTGAAATATTGGATACTTCTAAATGCCTTCATTTTAAAATCCGCTGATTTACAAATCTCATCATTTTAAAATATCTTGTTTCGACATTTTCTACTACTCTATGAATTCTAAGTGAATATTTGTAAATTCTTTGTTTGGATGAGTACCAATGGATTCAAGGCTTCTCTGAAATTACATATATGAACTAGCTTATTACATATATCCAAAACTACACAAACCAATAGTTAAATAATCTAAAATTTTATCATGAATCAAGAATATCAATCATAACAAAACTCAGGGTACGCTAAGAAGGAAATAAAATGTCATAATCCAAACAAAAGCAAACAAATGAAGTTTCTGCATCTAACTAAAATTCTATGCCAGTGGAATAAACATCAGCACCCAATTCTTTTCCTTTTCAATGAATAGTGTCTTCAACACGCGAACCTGCTTTTCATTCTCCATAAACCAAGTAATAGCTTTAAATTTTTTATTTTCCTCAAGATCTCTAGTATTGCCATCACCTCCTCACAAACCTCACTAACTTCCAGTTTTTTGCATTGTTGCACACATGAAATCATCATGAGATTATGCCATTTATCAATTGAAGAAACAAGAACATCCTTACTCCCTGCTTTTCTTTTAGGAAGCATGTTCGTTGGCATAGAGAAGGTATTTTTTTTTCTTTTGGGTTTCTTTAGTAGCTGAAAGAGGATTGTTAGGTACTAGAGGTAAATCATCTAAGCTTTGAATTTCAGAATACCAATCGGTAATATAAAGGCCTCCAATAGGACTCATACACTCATCTGCATCTACAACAATTTCACCACCTTGACCAGTTGCACTATCTATCCCACATAATTCTACCAAGTCATCCCGGTTCAGTATCACTTTATACCTATATGGTCTTGCTTCGTCATATGACTGTGAAATGCGAAACATAAGTTAAATTATTAAGTTGACATAAACTAATAGAAAAAATATATAAACGTAAGAAAAATATACCGCAGCATATGCATTCCATACATTCTCGTCATTAGTTGAGATCATCTTCTTTCTATCATCCCAACTAAATCCACTTTATGCAAGTATAGCACTCACTATGGCATACATTTTCCTCCAAATCTTAGCACAATTTTTCACGTTGCTTACACTGATATCTTTCTTCACATTGCTTACACTGATATCTTTCCCATATTGTTTTTATTCCTGAGTATGTTAGGAAATGCACGATCCATATCCAACTTCCAGCACACATATTTCGTGTCATCACAATCACTGTCAATTGATTTTATTCTTTTTTTTCTTACCTAGCACTTGTTCCTTCGCTTCCATTGTCTTAAATATTTAGCAAAAGTATTGTTGATACGGAAAAGGGGTTTGCTGTACGTGGAGGTGTCACAAAGGATGCAGTCTGAGTCAGCTTCCAGGTAGACAAAGTAGGAGACAACAAGGACAGAGTAAGGGCTGAGAGCAAGGCTCCCCAGACAGGTCGCGAGGGCTGGTAGAGTCGCGTAGGTAGGGCAACGAAGAACAAGGCCGACAGTCGACAGTCCGTGTCAAGGGTGCAATGTCAAGGGTCTGGTGACCAATGAGGTAACTGCGAATCCCCCATTATATTATTCGACACAAACTTGACTTTCTGATGTAGTGTAGAGGGGATTGTATCCATAGAGTGTAGCCAAGGTCTTCCTAATCGAAGGCTATAGGTGACAAGTATATCCAACACCTGAAATTCAATATCAATGCTAATAGTACCCATCATCATCGGGAGCTTTACTGAACCAATCACCTCTCTTCTTGTGTTGTCTTAGGCTCGGACGGCTTGGTTGGAAGGAGCGAATTCTAATGGATCAATGTCGAGGGCTTAAACAGTGCATAGGGGAGAAACATTTAGAGCATGACCATTATCTATGAGGCTTAATGGAACCCTCTTATCAAGTGCTCGTATAGTGATATGGAGTGGGTCATTGTGGCTCGGTTCTAATTTCAGCAGATCAAACTCGCTTTAGGCTTTGATTAGTAAAGCTTTCGCATAATTTCCTTCGGATTGAGCTAACATCCGTTACGGTAAAAAAGGTGAGGACATTTCTGTAATTTATAGCCCTTACCACTTGGGATAGGTCTTCAGGCTGGGTCTAGATTCATATCTAGGCTTTGCTGAGTATTTTGATAAGGGCTTGGCAGTGGGATTAAGAGGCAGACGGTAATCCCCTTATGGAAATGTTGGCTTGAGTTTTCTTTAACGGTCTAAGAACTTCATCATCATGATGGTCTTGAGAGACTGTCTAGCAATCTTCTTATGATCCACTTTCACGTGTTGGCAGGTCAAACACCGGGATACAAATACTGATATATCTATTTTCATACCAAGTCACCAAAAATTTTGTCGTAGATCATGATAAATTTTTGTTTCCCCAGGATGGATCGAGTATTTAGAGTTAAGTGCATCGGTCATAATCTATTTTCTCAACTCACCGCAAGGCGGAACATATACCCGACCCCCTTCTTAACACAATCAAATTTCTCTTTCTTATTCCTTTCAAAACCTTGCCAGATTTCATGTATTATTTCATCTTGATCTTGAGCTTTCTTAATCCGATCAAAAAGCATCAGTCTAACTTCAAGATGAAATAGGTTACTACCTCCTTCTCCTCTGACTCGAACTTCAGTTTCGAGCTTGCCCAAATCTTCGATGATGGCCTTTTGTGTGGTAACCATCACAGTTAGATTCCCTGTTCACTTTATTCTTATCGCATCTACCACAACATTAGCTTTTTCTGAATGATATTTTATAGTACAATCATATTCCTTACAGAGTTTCAGCGATCTCCTTTGTCTCATATTAAGTTCCTTCTGGGTAAAGATATACTTCAAACTCTTATGATCGATACATATCTCACATGTGAGCTCATACAAGTAAGGTCTCCATATTTTTAAAGCAAACACCACTGCTGTCAACCCCAAATCATATGTCGGGTAGTTTCACTCATGGTTTCTCAACTGTCTGGAGGCATACGCAATTACTTTGCTACATTGCATAAGTATACACAACCTAATCCTTCTCGAGATGCATCCCTCCAATCCTGACAGTAATGTAAGAATAGGTTTCGTTACCAACCTTCTTTTCAGTTCTTGAAAACTGTTTTCAAACTTCTCTGTCCAAGTAAATTTCACATTCTTTTTTGTTAGATTCGTCAATGGGGACACTATTTTAGAGAAGTCCTTAATAAATCTCCGATAGTATCCAGCTAAGCTTAGAAAACACTGAAGTCAGACGTTCCTAATTTAAAATCGTTTCCACCTTTCCTGGGTCTACCACTATGCCCTCACTTGACACTATATGTCCAAAAACTATACTTTTTCCAGCCAAAACTCACATTTTTTGAGTTTGGCATACGACTTATGTTACCATAGAATTTGCAATATTTGCCTCAAATGTTGAGCATACTCTTCCTTACTTTTGGAATAGACAAAAATGTCATCAATGAACACAATGACACAACAATCTTAAAATCTTCGAAACGTGCTATTCATCAAATCCATGAATGCCACAGGAGCATTAGTCAATCCAAATAGCATCACCAGAAACTCATAATGTCCATAGGTGGTTCAGAAAGAAGTTTTTGCTACATCATCCTCCTTTATTTTCAACTGGTTGTATCCAGACCTAAGATCAATTTTTGAAAAATATTTTGCATCCTTTTACTGATCAAAAAGGTCATCTATGCGAGGTAAGGGATATTTATTCCTAACGGTTACCTTGTTTAGCTGGCGATAGTCAATACAAAGCCTCATCATTCCGTCTTTCTTCCTTGCAAACAATACCAGGGCTCCCCAAGGTGGCACACTAGGATGACTGAAGCCCAAATTTAACAATTCTTCCAGTTGTGTCTTTAACGCAACTATCTCCAATGGTGCCAACCTATAATGGGCTTTTGATATAGGACCGGTTCCAGGAAAAACTCAATTTCTCGATCCGACTGTAAACCTAGAAGGTTTGCTGGAAAAACATTCAAAAAATTCATGTAGTATTGGAATTTGGTCCAACTGATGTTCACCGGCACGGGTATCATATACATGTGCTACATAACCATGACATTCCTTCTGGATACAAGATGAGCTTCTATTGCCGACATTAAATAAGGAGGTTGAACTGATCAATCTCCCTATATAACCACTTTAGATTTTCCTGGCATCGACAATTACATTACCTTACGCCGGCAATTCACATTAGCGTCGTACGCCACCAACCAATCCATTCCATGTATGATATCAAACTCTCCTAATTCAAGTGGTATAAGATTAGTGTATAATGTCTGATCGGAGACTTGTATCTGGCATTGCCTATATATCTTATTGGCGTAAAAAGAATGTCCACTATGTGTATTTACCGCTAACACCATATTCAACGATTTCCAGGGTACAATCAACTTATTGGAAAAAGCTAGAGAAACAAAGGAGTGGGTTGCACCCGAATCAGATAATACCATAGCCTGATGTGAACATATGGGAAAATTACTTGTCACCACATCTTCTGATTGCAGGGCCTCCTTCAAGTTTATAGCATTTGCCCGGCCTGTTATTCGGGGCCTTCCTTCCAAAGCCATCATCTTTCTTTCGGGGCAATCCTTTGCGTTTTGGCCCGGTTGCTGGCACTGAAAGCAAACCCTTTGGTTTAGCTTGCAATCACTCACCTTGTGGCCTTCCTTGCCACATTTGAAACATGCTCCCATCGGCCTTATACAATTTGTGCCCTTGTGTTTCAGTTCACACCACCTGCATTTCTTATTCACTGCTTGGCCTAAACTTTGCCCGAACTTCCCTTCCTCCACTTCCTTTATAAATTTTTTTCCACTATCTTCTGCTCGTTCTTGGTTGTTACTCCTCTTCCTCCCTTGCTCCTTTATCTCCTTCCATGCTTCTTTCTTTGTGCTTCTATTAGTAGAGTTTTTTCTACAACTTCAGTAACAGTGTTAAGTTGGAAACTTTTGACAATCCTTTTCAAACGTTGTCTCAGTCCTTCCTCAAATTTTCTAACCTTCCTCTCCTCCGTAACCACCTGATGCATGGCCAAACGAGCCATTTCATCAAATTTCCGTACATATTCCTCCATTGTCTTATCTTTCTGTTTATGGTTCAGAAAATCTATCTCTAACTTATTTTGCACAGTCACAGGATAATACTTCTCGTTAAATACATGATTAAACTGCTTCCAGGTACCATAGCATTGGTTAGGCTTCCTTCTTTCGTCAACCTCTTTTTGCACATCCCACCAATACCTGGCTACTCCTTTTAGCACCTGGGTTGAATGCAAAAACTACCTTTTGATGCCTTTCCATTTCTCGAATTCAAGCTAGTGCTCGGATCGGGTCATTGCCCTCGTGAATTCACTAGGGTGGACTTATTGAAAATATCAAAATTTGCACTCCTTTTTCTCCTCCACAGGAATAGGTCCAACCACAGTAGCTGGCTGTGCTGCGGGAGTTCCCAAAATTTCTCGTAACAATCCCACTAACTCCCTCCTTAAGTCATCTTTGTTGTTGTTCACAGCTCCACCTTCTACATGACCCAAACTCCCGCCCTCAGCACTTACCGAAGACACTTCTGTATGCGGTTCTCCCATATTAGGACGTCCCTCCACTGGAGGTATTACCCAGTTTTGCAGCTGACGAGCCATTTTGCCATCACCATAATTAACATTTTAAATTTAACATTTACTTACACAACACATAATATTAATACAAACAACATCTACAAATAGCAGTCAGCGTTACATATATATACATCAAGACTCCTCATTTTTTTCTCTCAAACAAAAGAGATCATATTCTACTCTCAATAAAACAATGTATACTAGTAACTACAATCGAGGAGCATCTTCTTGCTATCCCTCAACATCGCCCTTCCGAGATGATTCTCCCGAATTCTATCCTGCATTTTTCGATTAACCTTCTCCCCCGCATCAATTACTTGACTAACCTTTCTCGCACCCGCTCCATATCCTCTTGACTAGGGTTTTTAACCCTTTCCACCTCTCGACCATCCTTTGACTTCAACTCTTCCAACTGATATAACAGTTGGTCTCTCTCCCTCGCCACCTCAATAGACCTCTGTTTCCAAAAACCTTCAACTTTATGTGCCCAACGCGGCCTCGTACTGGTCCCTGCAAACTCTACCGGAGTTTCGGGTCTGGTTTCCTCTTTCTCTTTTGGCCCTTGCAAGTCTACCTCCTCTGGATTCTCTTCAATGGGCCAGGGATCCTCCTCCACATCACTAGGGTCCTCTTCAGGGTCTTCCTCAGGATCCTACTCAGGATCTTTCTCGAATGGGGGTTCCTGCTCGAACCCATTCAATATGTTGTCTTCTAACCATCCTCCTATTCCCGCCATAATTTCGTACAGAACACACAAAACAACATCAAACTTACAGCATAACAATATAGTAATTCCATACCTTCTTCCCCCCCCCCCAAATTACCTAGCATTCAACCTATAGTCTAAAGAGTCACGCACCTATGCTCTTATATCAACTTGTGACACACCTTAGCCCAAGTAACGTCACCGGAGCTGAGTTATCAGTCATAAACGCAACATAACCCTGCTGGATCACAGAGCAACTCTAGATACATAACTTCATATACATAAGGCTGCAAAAAGGCATCCTTACAAAAAATTTCACTAAAAGGTTCAGCATAAACACAGTGAAGTTTTAAAATAGAACATCTAGATCCAAAAACACGGTTGACACCGTCTTACGTCTCTTTTTATAAATCAAGCCAACTTCTCCTTCCCTTTCCCTGACGTCTAACCCAATTTGACCTCACAGTAAAGATAACATGAGGCTTAACGTGCAAAAACAATGCAACAGTCTCAGGGGAATAATATTCAACCCAACGATATCAAGGAATCAAGAGTTCAATAAATAGCGCCGCGTCAACCTAATGGTCAAACAAAGTGTACATTAAATCAGTACACAGCCAAATTAAACATCAATGAAATATAAGCCATTAAAATCATTAACATCAAGATAAAGTCAAGTGCAATGCAAACTCAGACCTGACTAATTAGACCCGACCAAATACGACAGACTCGACTCGTGTGCCATACATCCTTTTTACCGATGATCATATTTCATAGGCCTTCCTTTCATATAAGGTCCCGTATTACGGGATGTTCATCTCAGTCTCAGGTAATTAAAAGAGACGTTATCCCAAAAAGGGAACTTACGAAGAGTATTCGTCCCCAACCATGCTACGGCCAAGCTACAGGTACACCAACCGGATGGACTAAGGGAAATGATTTCACCTTATGTCCTCAATCAATCAATAATTCAGGCAAGAATTTCGATCATGAGACCAATTAGTGTTCAACACCACAGCTGAAGTTTACACCAACATCACCCACAGAGTGGACTAGGGAGAAAATTAACCACAAGTCCACAACAATCTTCCTAAGAAAGAGGGACATCGACACAACAACCACCGATATCTCATATCAACCATGCAATAGTCACAATACAACAATACTATCAACGACATGTATGCTAAGTGAAGCAATTCATAGTATACAAGAAACAACGTTATCCTTACCTGATTGGCTTTTAGCCGATGAGCCAAGCAACCTCAGATTACAATGAGCAGGGTTACCTAATCAAACAAGAACTTGCTCGTCACGCACTAATCAAACATAAATACACCATTTATTCTACTCATTTTCTATCAATTATTTATAACGTCTTTACAATGACCAGTTATCCCGACCCGAGAGTCGGGTCTTTGACCTAGCCTTATTAACGCATTAATATTAATACTCCTTTATTTGGACGTACTAACCCCATTCCTCGCTTTCCGTCACTTAGAATGCCTAATTGCGTGGGTTCCCCTAAATTCAGTGTCAACACGATAAATTATCAAAATACCCCCTAATGGCCACTACCACCCTAACATTTCGAAACCACTTCAGAACAACCTTTCAGATGTCTTATACGCCTTCCTGGACCAAAAAGTCCTTCAGAATATTTTATAGGCAAAATGACCAATACACAGCAGGCTTACGTAAAATTACTAAATTGCCCCTGGAGACCATGGCTTCCATAAAAATCCCAAAACTACTTTAAAAACATGTTTTAAGCATCTACGTTCATTTTTTTAAACTAAAAATCCCTTCAGGAGTTTTTTGCTCAAAAATCTATTATCGATAATGAGCGTAGCGCTCAAAAGCCGACCTCGCTAAAAAAATATGTATCAATTTTGAAACATCCTGAAACTTTAGATGTTGAAGCCGCTCACCATTTCAAGGTCCTCGTAAATTTTTTACCCTAAACTGCGTTAATTTGCTATTTTTAAATTCACCACGAAGTTTCACAATAACCGCGTTAGTTAACCCCTCCCATTCCCGACCTTGAAAAAATCTGAAATTTTTTCACATTATAAATTTCATAAAAATAACTAGAGTCTCCTTTTTGTCCTTTGTCCAAATCTGCCTCAAACTTTTTTTTTTAAAAATTCCCTCAATAGATTGCATAAAATCTAACTACCATCTCATTTCTAATTCAACAATGGACACTCCTTTTTCTGGGAACCTCACCCCCCTTTGGCTGGTATGGTATGTCAAACAATCGACTAACAAGTCAGTCGTGACCTTTCCTTTGATCGACTTCTATGTAACATGGGTGACATCAAATTTGGACGACGACAAAAAGCCACTTAGCTATGAGGTTAGATAGGACAGGCTTCTCAAACTAGCATTCTGGCTAACAATCTGATGTAGTAGGGAAAAACGTAATGTCTCAGTATCTGGGTTACCCAATCCAAAGATACATGGCTAAATAGTTCACCTCTCCTTAGGTTAACTTCTTATTGACATAATATATAGCCCTTTGACCTAACGAATTCTCCAAATGTTGGGCTAACATGGCTTCACTATATTATTGGTCATGGTCAGGTATAGTAACAAAGGGCTACCGGGTATTGGTGGCCTTAGGACTGGATGGTTGCTAAGGTACTGTTTGATTTTGTTGAAAGTGTTTTGGCCATAAAGGGTTTCACTATTTGCTTGAATCCTCCTTCAACAACTTGAACACACGCTTACAAGTCATAGTCAACAGGAATATGAACCGGCTGATGTATTGGACTTTACCCAAAAACCTCGGATCTCCTTCTCTGTCTTGGGTGGAGGCATCTTGACTATGGCTTTGATTTTGGTTGATCCACCTCTATCCTTCATTTGCTCACCATGAAACCAAATTTTTTTTTGGCAATGTCTCCAAACACACACTTCTACGGGTTTAACCTCACGTTGTACTACCTCAATCGTTTAAAGTATTTTCTTAATATTGTGTAATGATCTTCCCTCTTCCTAGACTTGATGATCATATCATCCATATGCACTTTCACTTCCTTATGGACCATGTCACAAAACAGGGTGGTAACGGCTTGCTGGTATGTAGCCCCAGTATTTTTCAAATAGAAAGGCATCAGTGTGGAACAAAAGGTACCCCGTGGGATCGTGAAGGCTATTTTCTCCTAGTCCTCGGGAGCCATTTTTATATCGTTATACCCCACAAAAAGGATACCAACTCATGCTCGGCTGTGTTGTCTATGATTAATTCTATAATGGGTAAAGGGAATTCATCTTTGGGAGAAGCTCGTTTAAGTCTCGGTAGTCAACACATATCCTAACTTGACCAGAAGTTTGGGAACAGGTACAATGTTGGTTAGCCAGGTAGGGTACTCGATCACTTGGATAAATTCAATATGGAGTAACTTCATCACTTCTTCATTAACCTTGAGGGACCACTCTGATCTCAACTTGCAGAGTTTCTACTTGACAGTTTTGGCTTTTGGTAGGATAGTTTGGTGGTGTTCCACATCGGACAGGTATATACAGGGCCATGTCACGTATGACCAACCAAATACAACGATAAATTTTATGAGGAGTGCAGTGATCTCTTCTCTTTTTCTTCTCTAGACTAGCCTCTATTTTGATTTCCTTTACATTTTAAAGGGAGCCTATGTTGACTTTGACTGTTTCTTCGGCCACTGGCTTGATACGACTAGATTCTTGATTTTTAATTTCTTTCATCATTTATTTTAAATTTATTTTCTCGTCTAAGTCTATTAGGTATGAATCATAAGTACCTAATCTTTCGGTCTTGAGCATCTTAGGCAGTAGGACTTCCTTCATAACCTCTCCCACAGTCAGCGATCTGTACTCAATCATCCAATTCTATCCATCGCCTTGTGCTGGATCAATTAGGCATGTAAGGCCACAAACTGGTTGTTTACTTCATAGATAAGTACTGAAATACACATATTAGCAAAGCATGTTGTCACGGCCTCTGGCTTAATCAAATCCATCCAATCTGAGACTTTATCAATATCTGGCTTAGTCTATTGTAGTAGTTCTTCATCTTCGACCCACTCATAGTCGTAGAACATCTCTCATTCTTTGATCTACTTCTCAGTCTCAACATTGTAGACTGGCTCCAGAAATCCATAGAAGGGCACATTCATAGTACGGATCTTGGTTATGCTCATGTGCTTCTCGCTTTCTTTATCTTTCTTGGCCTGGACGAGCTTTCAAATAGCTTTCTTCTTCTCCTTTCTGGTCGATTTATACTTGAGCTAGTCTTTTTTGTTCTCCATATCTAGGAAGCTAGGAATTCCTTGAAATTTTTAACCTAAGCCTTTTCTCAAAAAGTAATAGAATTTTCTTAACATGGGGAACATGCTCGTACAACTGTAAGGTGCAAAGGTAAGGAAGTTTTCACCCTGACAAACTTCCTCATACTCGAAGCATTGAACCAGGTGATCTATCCTAAATTTACTGAGCAGATTATCTAAAGAATCACATGGCACCTGAACACTATCCTTCTCGACATGTCAGATCTGATGTACATGTGAATCCCCCATTGTGGTGAAGATGACATTATTCAACACAAACTTGACTCTCTGATGCAATGTAAAGAAGATTGCACCCACTTAGTGTATCCAAGGTCTTCCTAATTGAAGGTTGAAGGCAGCAGGTATATCCAACACTTAAAATTCAACATCAATGCTAGTAGTGCCCACCATCACTAGGAGCTCCACTGAAACAATCACCTCTCTTCGTGTGTTGTCGTAGGCTCGAATGACTTGGTTGGAAGGAGCAAATTTTAATGGGTCAATGTTGACGGCTTAAACATTGTGTAGGGGACAAACATTTAGAGCAGGACTATTGTCTATGAGGATTAATGGAACCCTCTAATCAAGTGCTCGCATAGTGATATGAAGCAGGTCGTTGTGGCTCAGTTCTGATTTTGGCTGATCAGACTCCCTTTGGGCTTGATCTGTAAAGCTTCTACATAGTTTTCATCTGATTGAGCTAACATCCGTTATGGTAAAAAAGGTGAGGACATTTCTTTAATGTATAGCCCTTAGCATTTGGGACATGTTTTCAGGCTGGGTCTAGATCGATACCTAGGCTTTGCTGAGTAGATTGATAAGAACTTGGCAGCAGGAGTAAGATGTAGACCGTAGTCCCTATATGGAAATGTTGGCTTGGGTTTTCTTTAACGGTCTAATAACTTCATCATCATGAGGGTCTTAAGAGAATAATGGGTCAAACGTTGCTAGCTAGGGGGATCTAATACACTCGACCTAATCGGGTTAGGTGGGAGAGGTGAATGATCAAATATGCCAGGGGCCATGGCTTTAACATGTGTGCTTGGTAATTGAGTAAGCCACTCTGCATTCTGTAGAGCCCTATCAATCCTGCTCATTATTAGCTCATCTTCCCTCTTATTGAACCAAGTGTAGAATAAGCCAGTTGTATTGATGTCTTCCAGCTGAGTGTTTATAATACATTGATTGAATTCTCTAACATCTCCAATGTTAATTCCAGCACCCCCTTGTCTCTCATTTGAATTTCTCACTATGTTGAAATCTCTTTCCACCATCCATGGTTGTATGATTTTAGCATCTGCTTCCAATTGAGCCCATAAGTCTCTTCTTTTTTCCCCTTTGTTATTCCCATACACAAAGGATAGAAAGAATGGTCCACTGATTTCTTCCTTTGGGGTGACCTTTCCTGTGAGGTGTTGGGAAGATTTATTAACTACTTCCATCTGATATTTCCTTGTATTTCATCCCATCCATAGTCTAGATACACCTTTTGTGTTCAAGGTATACGTAAAATACCATTCCTTATTCAATTTCTTACTTATAGCTTGAATATTCTCTTCTCTGACTCTGGTTTCCATGAGACCTATTATTTCAACCTTGTTTTTTTTAATCATTTTCTTCACCTCCTTTTGCTTCCTAGGGTCATTCAAGCCCCTAATGTTCCAGCTTGAGATGATTCTCATTTATGTTTTGTTCTGCTGCCTCTATCAGCAGTACTGTTCATCTAGTTTTTCTTCCTTTCTTCGGTACCTTGTATATTTATACTCTTATCAGGTGGCTTCTCTGTACCAACATTGGCAACTATACTTCCTTCTTCTGAGAGTGCATCAAATATGTTATTTGTATCAATCTGCCTTGGTGTGTTTCCCATTAGCTATGTGCTTTTCTCCTTCATATTGGTACTTATAACTCCTTCTTCTAAGAGTGCATCAAATCTGTTATTTGTATCAATCTGCCTTGGTTTATTTCCACTTGGATGTATGCTTTCCTCCTTCATGTTTGCAGTGTTGTTTCCATCTTCCAAATTGGGCCTTACAGTATTATCATTTATATTTCCCTTACTTTTCTTTTGCCACATCTACTTGACTGGGGGGCTTTTTGTAGCAATTGCTTTCCTTATGCCTAAAGATTTTACAGTATGAGCATTTCATAGGCATCCACTCATACTCAACTTTTTGTTGAAAGATATTAACTGTAGGTCCTTTTAACAAAATCACCTTAGATAACTCCTTCTCTATCTTGACCTCCACACACACTCGAGCATAATTCAATCTTTCTTTAGAAGCTGTCATATTATTTGTAAAGAGGGGCTTCCCCACGGTGCTAGCAATTTTGCTATGCATATGATTTGACCAGAATTGTAACTGGAGATTTGGAAGTTTAATCCACAAAAGTATACTATTTAATTCTTCCTTCTCCAGAGATATTAAAGCTGACCATGGCTTCAGGATAATAGGTTTACTATCGAAAAACCATGGTTCTTTTTCCTGTACATGCTGTTTTGTTTCTACAAAATCAAATTGAGCAATGAATACTCATGGACATATAATACTCAAGGTATAAACGCCAAGTTGTCTCCATTTCTTATCCAGAAATCCTTTCATTACATGAAAGGGAGGCCTTATTCCCAACACATATATCACCAAAGCATGCTCCCACTGATTCAGTTCATTAGCAATTTCTTCATGAGTATATTCAATGCCTTTTCTATCAAGAATTTCTTGTGGTTGAATGAAGTCCAGCCTATTCTCCAGTCTAAATTCACGATTTGGACAGGTGATAGATGCATATGATTTTTGAATTGGTTCATTTCCCCCTTTTTGATTCAGTTTATTCAATTGGACAGAATTGCGATTACCTCGGTTTCTCAGGGGTAGAGGAGGAAAATCCTCATTTTGCACTACCTTCTTTTTCACTTGATTTTCTGTTGGAGTTAGAATGTGTCCAGTTATAGGTGTCCTCTCCAATTCAATATCTTCATGTGTCGTACCTCTACTCACGTCTGTCACCGCCTTCAAATTTATCTATTCTTGATTTATGTCCCCTGATTCATTATGTTGCCAGCATTAACACTCATTTGTTGTCTCCATTCCAGATTATCTCTCTTTGTTTCCTCCAATTGCTTCTTCAGTTGTTCTATAACTTTGTGCAATTCGTAATCTTGATCAGAATCAGAACTTGTACTCATCAATTTATCTGGTTGTATGTCACATACATCTTCACATTTTGATGATCCCAGTGTTACCGTGATTGTAGAAGGCTCTATCTATGAGATTTCAAGTTGTTTAATGCCATGCAATTGTTGCCAATCCTTACCGATGAATTCTTATGTGAATTGATCGTTTGGAGGACCACGTAACCGTGTTGATCTTCTCATCGTCATCTTCTTGCATGCATTTACATGGAGTTGGTGGCATGAAATCAAGATAAGATACTGAAAATCTAGAGAGAAGGAGGAGCTTCTCTCTCTAGCCCTCCCGAAAAGTCATGTTCCCCTCTTGCTTTTGCTTTTTCCCTAACACTTATTTTATCACCAACATATTGCTACTTAATATAATAGCACCCCTTAATTAATCAAACTCTCGGTTAGATTAATTTTTGGTATGTTCGGGGTATCACAGAACCAGACCAACATAGTTTGACAAAATACAGATATTATTGAAAGCCAGAGCTAACAGTAATAATGATTAGTTGCCGAACAACATACTACTAAAAATTTTGTTTGTTGCTGGAGCCCCCAAGACAAGTTAAAAAGGTCAACAAACAAAAACTCATATCTAGATGTCAGAGCCTCCAAGACAAGTTGAAAGGGTTGTCAAGACATGAAAAAGAAGTAAATAACGTTGTCTGTTGTCGGAGCTCCCAAGACGAGTTGAAAGGGTCAACGGAGAGAGTGCTATATCTAGATGCTAGAGCCCCTAAGATGAGTTGAAAAGGTCGTCTAGACATACAAGATGAATCTCAGGTATTGCCGAAGCCCTCGAGATGAGTTCAAAGGGTTGACAGACAAGATGAAGATAACTTTGGCCATTGCCAAAGCCCCCAAGACTAGTTGAAATGGTCAACGAACCAGGTGAGTCGCATATCTAGATGCTGGAGCCCTCAAGACAAGTTGGAAGGGTCGTCTAGACATATAAAAGAGTAATCTTGCCTGTTGTTATAGCCCTAAAGACGAGTTTAAAGGGTCGACATACAAGATGAAAAAAGCTTTGGTTTTTGCCAGAGCCCCTGAGAAAAGTTAGAATGGCCGATAGAAAAAGTGAAGTCTTGACCAAGAGCCGGAGATAATAACGTGTGCAAACTATTGGTCACTTAGTCAAGACCAAAGTATATCGAAGAGCTGGAGCCAACAATGCGTTAAAGCTGTTGGTTGCCTAGATACAAAAGAATTATCATTCAAAGCTAGAGCCAACAGTGCCATAAAGACTGTTGGCCGTTGAGTACCGAACATATCAATTTACTTGATGTGAAGAAAATATTGCTTCTACTAACATGCTCGGCCTTACACTGTACAAAAATCACTGAACTGAGCAACATATTCAAAAACTCGGATTGTGGAAAAATCCAGGGTAAGACAATGCACATGTGCAAGCACAAGAATGTTATCTAAATACGCTAAGTAGACTGAGTTAAATATCATGCGAAAGGCAGGAAAAACTCATAAATTCAAGTAATAATTATGCATGTATACATGGCACACAAGCATACAAAAAGATAAAAACACACATCTATGTATTTCACACAAGGATGTAAACTTTTGGAAATATGAAATTTTGAGTTGAAAACCGGCTAATTAGTCAGTAGGTTCAAATTGTTGAAATTTTGGATCGAAAACCAGCTGGCTAATCAGCCGCGTTAACCTACTTAAATGATAAAATCAGACGGTTATCCCGTCTAGTTCTTGTGCACGATTATAGGATTTTTTCAACCCTTAAACACAATCCAACTTCAATCTCTTTCAAATTTCTTTCTCTCAGTAACTCTAAATCATGTAATCCTAAACCAATCATACTTCTGGCATATAAATTCCATCAATCCTCCTCAAATTTCTCTCAATTTGCTGAATAATTGCCAAATTTATTTTTACAAGGAGAGGGCATGAAGGAGGTCCATACAACGAACTGAGGATTTGGACTAAAGGTTCAGACAGAGTAAAGTGTCCTTAAAAGATCCATATCTTAGTAAATCATTAGGACTGAGAATTCAGACTCAAGGCATGACCGAATTACGAGAAGTATGAAAAAAATATTACAGTACAATATCGTCTAGTCTAAAGAGTGATAAATGTGATACTTTGAAAATACCAAAAATTAACCTAACCATGAATTAGATTAATTTTTTTTTTTGGGGGGGGGGGGGGGAGGGTGGGTTATTCTTATTAGTGGCATTATTTTAGTGATAAGTAGGCATTGGGAAGTTAGATGAGAGTTAGTTTGGCCTTAGGGTCAAAATGTAATTTTACAGAGTGTTTGGGCCAAAATGAAATTTTGGAAAGGTTTTTTTTTTTTTTGGGGGGGGGGGGGGGGGGGCGGGATTGCAATTTTTGAAAGATGGCATTATGTGTCAAAACCTTGGAAAAAATGATTCTAAGGATGCCACCTCCTACATGGTTGTATGATGACTAAGGAAATTTAGTGAAAACCTAATGTATGGATAGGAATTTAAACAAAAAGAAATAGAAAGGGATTTGGTGGAGGGAAGTGTAATTAAGAGAAAGAAAAACAAAGGAGAAGACATAAGGAAGAAATGAACAGTGGCCGTGAAGAAGAGAAAACAGGGGAGAAAGAAGAGAAGAAGAAAAAAGAAAAAAGAAAATTTAAAGAAAGAAGAAGGAAGGAAAAAAAAGAAAAGAAAAATCATCAAACACTAAAAAGGGTAATCTCCCTTTCTAATTGAATTCTTAAATTATGTGAATTATGTATGTGTTTTCAGTTGGAGGTGGCCTATTGGTGTGCGTGAGTGTACTCTGTGTGTGTGAGTGTGGGCTGGGAGTGTGGAGGTGGTCTTTGAGGGTGGAAAGGGGAATGGAGAGCAGCTATGGAAGCTACGAGGGGAAGTGAGGGAGAAGGGGGATGTTATGAGGGTGTTGTGTGGGTTGGTGTGCAGGCTCAGCACACTGCTGTTGTGTTGTTGTCTTTGGCATCAATGTTGCTGTATTTGGGCTACGGGGGATGGTGGAAAAGGGTAGGAAGAGGGTTGTGTGGTTGTGTAAGTGTGAGAGCTTCTTTTTATGCTAATGAATATCATATGTGTTGGCAATAAATTAAGGGATAAATCATAAGAAAAAAGCGGTCGTTAAACAATCTCTCATGGATTCAGTTGATAATTGTGTTTTTAGTAGATGAATAGTGTTTTAGTCGATGAATAATATTTTCAGTTGAATGAATAGTGTTTTCAATCGAGAGAAAAGAAGTGACTAAAAGATTCAGTGAAATGGAAAGTTTTCGGTTAAATGGAAATGCTTTCGGTCGAATGAAAATCAAATTTGAGGAACACATTTTCATGACTAAAGGATTCAGTCAAATGGAACCCCTTTCAGGCGAATGAAAAATAATGAGTGTGAAGGAGACCATTTCAGGACTGAAAGATTTAGTCAAATTAATACTTTTTCCTTCGAATGAAGGTGTTAGATTCCCTTTTCACAAATATTAGAAAGTTTTGGGTACATTTGAATAACTATTCAAAGTTAGGGGAGTGTTAGTGTAATTTTTAACTTAAGACTTTCCTTTAAATAGTTTCCTTTTTCTTTCAGGCCTTTTTCTTTAAGTTCTCTTGCTTCTCTTTCTTAAAAGTTGAGAGAGAGAGAGAGAGAGAGAGGGAGAAGGCTTGAGAGCCTCTTTATATTCTAAGGTGGCACTTTAAGGATTTCGTACCAAAGGCTTGCTTAAGGTAAGGGATTTCGTACTTCTTGTTGTGGTAAGGAATTGATACGTAGTATCGCTTTTGCTCGTGGTTGTACGACTTTGGATTTTTTGTTCAAATTGCTTCGTAGTCACCTCCGTTGCTATTTGAGTTCGTAATTCGTAAATTTCATATGATCATTAGAATGAACAATGTTTTGTTAAAAAGGGAGTCTTTAAGACTTTTGCAATCACATAATTACTTTTGCAGCCACCTCAGTGACTTTTGTAGTCACTTACCTGACTTCGGTTAGTCCTCACAATGACGGCTATTATGTTATCGGTATGAGTTTCGTACCTTCGGATTTTGTGTTCGATTTGGGCCTATGGCCACTAATGATCATTTCATATATTTGTTTTGCCTCATTTGCATTATTGTCAATCGGTATCGCTTGTTCGTCAAGTTTTGGCTTTGTTTCGAAATATGAATTAATGTATTTGCTTTCCATTTGATTGCCTCTTACTAGGCTATTTCAGCTCATCCCCTATTTGTTTGCTTTGTCCCTTACCACAGGTGGTAGACTTGGTTAGAAGCGTGGTACGCATGGGGAATTATAGCTTCTAGTTTGTTAGCATGTCAAAACATTGTATTCCTTTTTGAGAACTTTACCCGAATATGGGTAATTTCATTTGGCATCAGACTTTTGTAATATAATTTAGGGATAGATTATTCTTTTGTGATTAGATGGTTTGTAGGAGGCAAGGTCGTAATTAAGCCTCTATCTTTTGGAGATATTTTGTCGAGACTGAATTAGATGCTCTGCTTATATCTTGGTGTAGTTGAGTGTTTATTAGAATGCATATAATATTAGGACTTGAAAATTTTTGGTAACGGCTCCAAAAGTCGGGGGCGTTATAGATTGGTATCAGAGCTTAGGCTGAAGATTCTGTAGACTCTTAGAAGCAGTTTAAGACATGTTAGTTTAAAGCTTCCGCGCTAGTTAGGATTAGTACTTGATTAGTGTGTAAGCATTAGACTTATTTATGTTTATTGTGCTAATCAGGATGAGTAACTGAGGAGGAATTCGTGGTGGCAGAGGAGGCCGAAGGAAATTTTGAAGGGTTATACGTTGTACGTTGTAAGCATTAGACTTATTTATGTCCATTGCCTTCGTTGAAAAATTCATAATCGATCCTTCGATAATTTTGAAAGGGTTATACGTTGTACACCTCGTATTATCCTTACTGGCCGATTTGCGCTCAATCCTTATCTTATGTGTTTTTCAGGTACTAGGTTTGAACAAGGAGAGACCTCGGAAAAAGGTAAAGAGTAGTTATGCTGAGGTACTATGAGGAAGTACACATATCGCCACAATGAAATAAAATTTGGTATAAATATTAAGTTGTGTTATGTTATGTATTATGTTATGTAGTTTTCGCTGCAATACGATGTGTACTACGAAGGAAATTTTTTGTAATGATGTGTTGTGACATTTCTTTATGAACTTAAGGTTGTAGTCATTCTATGTTGTATTTAAGGTTGTAATGTTGAGAGGATCGACACCTCAGCTCCAGTGACGTCACTTGGGCTGGGGATGTCACAATCACTGTAGATGATAGGTTATCGACAGTGGACTTAATTCCGCTAGATATGAACGACTTCGATGTGATTTTGGGTATGGATTGGTTGTCTTACAATCATGCCAGGATAGACTGTTTCAGCAAAGAACTTCTATTTTTTATTTTGAATCAGCCCGAATTTAAGATCCAGAGAGCTAGAGTCAGTACCCTACCTAATTTGATTTCCTTTTTCTGCACCACACGTCTTCTGAGGAAGGGTTGTAAAGGTTATTTAGCTCACATCCATGACAATTGCCTAACCGGAGTCAAGCTTAAAGAGATCCCCGTTGTTCATGAATTTTCAAAAATGTTTCCAGAAGACTTGCCTGGTCTTTCGTCAGATAAGGAGATCAACTTTACCAATGATTTGATTCCTGGTGCAACACCTATCTTCAAAGCACCCTGTAGGTTGGCTCCTACTGAACTTAAGGAACTAAAGGGACAAATACAATAACTCTTAGACACGGGTATAATTCATCCTAGCATGTCTCCATGAGGTGCGCCAATACTATTTGTTAAGAAGAAGGATGGGAGCATGCATTTATGTACCGACTATTGTCTGAAATAAATGTAACGCCCCAACTTAGGATGAGAGCATGCGTTTTTGTACCGACTATTAGTATGATATGATTAGCTTAATCAGCTAATCATATCATACTAATAAAACAACCCATTCTAATTCACATGGTAATCAAACCATATCATACAAAACTAAAGAGTTTAATGTTACAAAACACACCTAGTAAGCTCTCTGTCAGATCTCAAAGTTGACATACTGTACTATTCAAGTACAACTTAATTCACAAATGTACAATTGTGCCCTTGCCCGTCTTCTCACCGTGCCTCACCCTTTTCATTTCCTTTCGAGGGACCGGCTCCTTGATCTAAAATATTATGGATAAAACCCGTCAGCCCACTGGCTCAGTAAGATAATCAAAGATAATTAATGTAACTTTCAACTCAAGAATATCGATGATGCACGCTTTTAAAATTTAATTACATTAAACAGTTCTACATGTGCACATACACATATCACATGTTCACACTTAGTTGAGCATTACAATAGTTTACAATTCCCGAATTCAGACCCATCAATTGACCACCCTTAAGTCACCACACCCAGGATATAAGATCACAACCTTTGCCTTCGCCAAATGCAAAGTAACCGAAAATAATTGAATACTGATACTGTCCGTAGCAGTCGGAGATACGACTGTTCGCCTCATATGATGCACAGCTACTCAAACACAATCAAATCAACCGCCAATCATCTGAATGAGGTACGTAATAATCATCAAGAATATATCAATCATCCCTTACAATGAAAGGATGTAACATACTCATGTGTAAGCAAACAAATCATTTTATTCTCGTAATTATTGTAATCTTCATTTACATGCACCATAAAAACTTTATTAAATATTTAGTCACTTTTATCATATAACATCATATTCATAACATCTCAACAATGAAAATAATCCTTTATATTCAGCAACTTAGCTTCAATTATAGAACTTAACAAACATGTTCAAAACCATATTCTAATCATGTTTAGTTAGACAAAATTCCATAATTCACATGCATCATAACCTATTTCACATCTTGCATAATCTCTAATATGTTAAACATGAATAGATTTACTTATTAACAAGTCTCTAACAAGTATTCAAAAGTTTGACAAAGAATTCAAACTAAAAGAATTACGCTAACATAGAATATGTCCATTTTTATGTCTTAAAAGCCAATTAAAAAGCTTTAACTATCTTACCTTAAAGAAGAGATGAAAGATCCAAAATTTCAGATTTGAAACACCTTCAAAATACTCCTCAAAACACCGTTTGAAGCTCATAGAAACTTTTCAACTCAACTGCTTAAGGTTCCCTTTTAGAAACAAGCCTTAATTCTATATTTTGTGAGGTTTTTGGTTGCTTTTCTTTCACTTTTCTCTCAAAAACGAGGTAAGGGAATTTAAGCATGTCAATTGGGTCTTTTAAATCAAATTAAAAGCAAGTAGGAGGTGTCAAGTGGAGGTAAAGAGGTGGAAAAGGCAAGCACGATGTGGTGGCAAGACACGGTTGTGCCACTAGCAAGCACGACAAGGCTCAAAGCACGAGGTAGCAAGACACCGTTGTGCCACCTAGCAAGCCCGACAAGGCTCAAACCACACGATGTGTCGCGATAATATGTTGACATGTCACAAGCACGAGGTGGCATAATTCTTTACAAAAAGCAAAACAATTCACAGGTAGTCCGGTCAACAACCGGTTACTCCCAGCTGACAGTTTCACCATTTTTTGTTTCCAACTCTTCTAAAAAATATTTTTGGTCATTCCAAGTGATCTTTATCAAATACTATTTTCCATTTCTAGCACTTCGTTCACCTTCGTAGAAAATTTACTCAATTCAAGGTGTTTAACTTTTAAACATACATTCAAATATGTTATCATGCATAGTTTATCATAACCATTTTCACATAAAGTGATTTATCTAATCAAACTTAAAGATGTAATCAAAGCATATAGAATGTTGGGTTTTCACACCCTTCACTCCTTAAAAGAATTTGGTCCCCAAATGATAACTTAAACTTACCAAGTAGCTCCAGATAATCTCTTCGCATATCCTCATCTTTTTCCCACGTGGCTTCTTCCACTTTATGATTTTGCCAAAAAACTTTAACCAACGGAATGCTTTCATTCCTCAAAACTTTCACATCAAAAGCTAAAATCTGCACAAACAGCTCTTCATATGACAAATGTGATTGGACTGATATTGGCTCAGGCTTATCACATGAGATGGGTCAGGATTATACTTTCGCAACAAAGAAACATAAAACACATCATGTACTCCTTCCGAAGATACACGTAAGGCAACTCTGTATTCCAAATTCCCAACATGATCTAATATTTCATAAGGGCCAATATATCTCGGTGACAACTTTCCTTTCTTTCCAAATCATTTTATTCCTTTGAATGGTGACACCTTAAGATATACAAAATCTCCCACTGAAAATTGCAACTCTCTTTGCTTGTTATGAGCATAACTTTTCTGTCGGCTTTGAGCAGTCAAAATCTTTTGCAAATTTGCTGAATCTTTTCAGTGGTCTCTTAAACTATCTGTGGCTCAATTAAACTCCTTTCTCCGACTTCACTCCAACAAATTGGTGAGCGACACTTTCATCAGTGTAGAACTCCATATGGTGCCATATTCATACTCGCATGATATCTATTATTAGAAGCAAATTCAATCAATGCCAGATGTTGTTACCAACTTCCTTTGAAATCTATCACACATGGACGAAGCATATCGTCCAATGTTTGAATAGTTCTCTCAGATTGTCCATCTGTTCAAGGATGAAATGCCATGCTAAATTTCATATTTGTACCTAGTGCACTTTGCAAACTTTTTCAGAAATGAGAAGTAAATCTTGGATATCTATCACTTACAATACTTACTGGTATTCCGTGCAATCGAACTATTTCTTGTATATACACTCGGACTAATTTATCCAATGAGTATGTCTTATATACGGGTAGGAAATGACCAGATTTCGTCAATCTATCCACAATCACCCATACCGAATCATGTGCATCACGGGTCCTTGGCAATGCTGTAACAAAATCCATTATTATATGGTCCCACTTCCATTCGGGTACCGGTAACGGTAAGGGTTCTAATCTACATGTTGGTCTTTAGTGTTCGGCCTTTACTTGTTGACATACAATACATCTTGAAACAAAGTCAGCTATTTCTCTTTTCATGTTTCTCCACCAGTAATTGCATTTCAAATCCCGATACTTCTTCGTTCCGTATGGGTGCACTGTATACTTTGACTTATGGGCCTCTTTCAGTATTTCTCCTTTCAACTCTTCATTGTTAGGCACAACTATCCGGTCGTTATACCGTAAAACACTATTAATATCCATAGAAAAGTCAGGTTTAAAGGTTCTATCTTTATCCTTCACTTCTCTTTGCAACTCTGAATATCTTTCTTGTTCCTTCTGGATTTTCTGTAATAACATTGGTTTCACTTGTAAATTTGCAAGAATAATTCTTATCTCAATAACAGATAGCTCCCATGAACAAGCTTGCTCAATCAACTTCCACTCTTTCAACATTAAGCTAGCAACTTGTACTTTCCTACTTAGTGTATTTGCAACAACATTGGCTTTACCTGTGTGATAATGAATCGTACAATGATAATCATTGAGTACTTCCATCCACCTTCTTTATCTCATATTCAAATCTTGCAGAGAAAATAGGTATTTCAAACTCTTATGATCAGTAAAAATCTCAAACTCAGCACCATACAGATACTACCTCCACTTATGCAATGCGAACATAATCGCTGCTAACTTAAAATCATTTGTTGGATAATTCCATTCATAAGGTTTGAACTTGCTCAAAGCATAGGCCATAACTTTTCCATCTTGCATCAAAACACAGCCTAATCCTTCCTTTGAAGCATCACTGTACACCACAAAATTCTTAGTTCCACTCGGCAAAGTCAAAATTGGAGCTGTAGTTAATCTCGTTTTTAACTCCTGAAAACTCGCCTCGCATTTATCGGTCCACTGATATGCCACTTCCTTTCAAGTCAATGTTGACCGCGGTGCAGCTATCCTTGAAAAATCTTGTACAAATCGATGATAGTACCCTGCCAATCCCAAGAAACTTCTAACTTTTTCTCCATTCTTTGGTGCTATTTTAGATGGGTCAACAGTCACTCCTGTTTCAGAGACTATATGACATAAGGCCGCTTGCTTTAAGCAAATTTCATATTTGCTAAAGTTAGCATACAATTTCTTATCCCGTAGCACTTGCAATACAATCCTCATACGACTCTCATGCTCCTCTATACTTTTTGAATAGACCAAAATATCATCCATAAAAACTACTACGGACTGATCTAAAAACTCCTAAAAAGTTCGATACATTAAGTCCATAAAGGCTGTAGGAGCATTCGCCAATCCAAACGGAATAACAACAAATTCATAATGTCTATACCTTGTACGAAAAGTCGACTTTGGAATATCTTCCTCTCTTATTCTCAATTGATGGTATCCAGATCACAAGTCCAACTTAGAAAATACCATTGCCCCTTGTAACTGATCAAATAAATCATCTATGTGCGGCAGTGGATACTTATTTTTTATTGTTACTCTATTAAACTGCCGATAATTCATGCATAACCTCATTGTACCATCTTTCTTTTAAAAAAATAAAACTGGGGCTCCTTATGGTGATGCACTAGGTTGAATAAACCCCTTATCCATTAATTCTTGTAACTGTGACTTCAACTATCTCAATTCAGCCGGAGCCATCCTACATGGTGCTTTTAAAATTGGGGTTGTTCCCGGCAACAATTCTATCACAACTTCCATTTCTCGCTCAACCGGTAATGTTATTACATCCTCAGGGAATACATCCACAAATTCATTTACTATAGGTACATCTTCTATTTTAACCTTTTCTTTCTGCTTATCGACCATATAAGCTAAATATCCCACAAAACCTCTAGAGAGTAACTTATCTACTCGAATAGCTGAAATAATATTCATACCCCCATCCTTTCTACCTTAGAACTTACATACTTTGCCATCAAATGTAGTAAATGTCACAACAAACAATCTAGTGATACCCGATTAGATGACAACCAATCCATCCCCAACAAGTACATCAAATTCTCTCATAGCAAAATAATCAAGTCAGCACATACCGTATGCTCACCCATAATCATTACGTAAGATTTATATATCAGGCTAACTAGAGTACTTTCTCCTAGAGGAGTACTAACTTCCAACACATATGGTAGCAACTCAGGTTCTAGGTGTAACATGGGCACCATATATGACAAAATGAACGAATGTGTAGAAATAGGATCAAATAGTCCTCTACCAACACATTGGAAAATAATGAGTTTACCTTCAATAACTCTGCTAGTATCTCAAAACCTCTTGAGATTCCAATGCATATGCTTGTCCTTTCACTCTTTGCTTCTCAGCATTCCCTTATAGATTCCCTCTACCTTGGTTATCTCGAGGCATAATTTCATTTTTAGAATAAGGGCAGTTTCTCCCAATATGTTCAGGCCAAGCACACCTAATACACAAACCCATCTTTTTGTGGCATTCATTCTCAGTATTCCAGTCCAATTACAATATGTACATCGCTCTCAAATTGTTTCCTGTTTTGATGGTTGCTTGTAAAGCTAGTTTGACTACCAGTATAACCACTCATTTGATTACCTCGACCTCTTACCTGACAGTTTCCACAGAAATTACAATTTCTTCCTTGTAAAGCCCTTTGAAAATTTTCCTGCCAAGTATTGCCTTGACTCCTTCCACCAGGGTTCACATTCCTACTGTTACGGTTTTCCTATCCACCGTATGATGGTTCTCTAAAAGGTTCTATATCAACATTATTTTGCTCTTCCAGATCATTTTCAATAGCCAATGCTCGATCAACAACTGCCATATAAGTTTGTAACTGTAAAGGGATCAACTTATCCCGAAGATCTTTATTCAAACTGTCACGCCCCCAAACCGGGAGGCCGTGACTTCAAAGCAAACCTCATGATATACGATTACCATATAGATGATGATGGTATAAACAGAGCACTAAAAGCCTCCAAACATAAAGTATTACCAAAACTAACAAAAGTCTATTACAACGGGTTTCCAAAAATATGCCCATACAAAAGGATTCCTAATCGCAGCGGACAAATAGATATACAAAACAATTCTATCAAATTATCCTTACCGGGTAAAGTCCCCAAAAGAAATAAACTACAAAGTTTATCAAACCAAAAAGCAAAATCTCATAGCTCCAACGCTGCCATAAGAATCAAGAGTCACTTCCTTCACCTGTGGCAAAGGCAAGGTAAGAAGACAAAGGGGTGAGCTCAAATAGCCCAGTAGGGTAAACAAATGGTAAGATGTCAAGCAATAATGACGTATCTAATAACAATATTGGATGAAACAGACCAATCATGTCTTACTATCACATATCGAAGCATCAAAGATTTAGCATTTAACCCAAAACACATTTCAATTATTTGTAGGGTATGCTACAAACATGCGATGACTATGGTGGTCATAAGACCCAAATGCCGAACCAAACATACAAATATCAAACGCGTGCTCCGGAGCATACTAGGAGACTTCGGCTCTCTAGTATAACAAATATGTGTCCAAAGGACCCTCTCAATTTGAGAGTTGTTCAACATAGTCAATGTCAATCTTAAATTGACGGTCACAAATGTACAAATTCAAAGTTTAGCATCATTAAGGCACAAATGAGAAGGGATGAACAATGTTCTGAAGAGACAAAAGTGAAGCAATCAATTACAAACGGCATAGATGAATCAAAGTGACGAAAGTATAAGCCTTCGAATTTTCGGAGATACCTTTCCACAGCAAAAATCGTATAAACCCTTACCTTAAACAAGCTTTTGAACAAAAGAAAACCTTAAAGCACTACTCTAGCGCCAATGAGCTTTCCAAGCCTCCTATTCTGTCCCTCTCCACCGCAAAGGAGCAAGAAATTGAGAACAAAAGGGCTAATAGGAAAATAAAGAAACTATTTATATGAAGGTAAAATTTCACTATTCGTTCGAAGCAAACACAAGTATTAGTCGACTAAAAAAAAGCTTAATTCGACTAAAAGGTTCAAATTTGACTAAAACTGTTTTAAATTCGACTAAAAGTGTTTTAAATTTGACTAAAAGGTTTACATTCGACTAAAAGGTTCAAATTCGACTAAAACACCTTAAATTCGACTAAAAAGTAGCTTTTAGTCGACTGTAAACCTTTTAGTCGAATTTAAAACACTTTTAGTTGAATTTAAAACAGTTTTAGTCGAATTTGAACCTTTTAGTCGAATTTAAGCTTTTTTTTAGTCGACTAATACTTGTGTTTGCTTCGAACGAATAGTGAAATGTTACCTTCATATACATAGTTTCTTTATTTTCCTTCTAGCCCTTTTGTTCTCGATTTCTTGCTCCTTTGTGGCGGAGAGGGACAGAATAGGAGGCTTGGAAAGCTCATTGGCTCTAGAGTAGTGCTTTAAGGTTTTCTTATGTTCAAAAGCTTGTTTGAGGTAAGGGTTTATACGATTTTTGCTATGGAAAGGTATCTCCAAAAATTCGAAGGCTTATACTTTCGTCACTTTGATTCATCTATGCCGTTTGTAATTGATTGCTTCACTTTTGTCTCTTCAGAACATTGTTCACCCCTTCTCATTTGTGCCTTAATGATGCTAAACTTTGAATTTGTACATTTGTGACCGTCAATTTAAGATTGACATTGACTATGTTGAACAACTCTTAAATTGAGAGGGTCCTTTGGACACATGTTTGTTATGCTAGAGAGCCGAAGTCTCCCAGTATGCTCTGGAGCACGCGTTTGATATTTGTATGTTTGGTTCGACATTTGGGTCTTATGACCACCATAGTCATTGTATGTTTGTAGCATACCCTACATATAATTGAAATGTGTTTTGGGTTAAATGCTAAATCTTTGATGCTTCGATATGTGATAGTAAGACATGATTGGTCTGTTTCATCCAATATTGTTATTAGATACGTCATTATTGCTTGACATCTTACCATTTGTTTACCCTACTGGGCTATTTGAGCTCACCCCTTTGTCTTCTTACCTTGCCTTTGCCACAGGTGAAGGAAGTGACTCTTGATTCTTATGGCAGCGTTGGAGCTATGAGATTTTGCTTTTTGGTTTGATAAACTTTGTAGTTTATTTCTTTTGGGGACTTTACCCGGTAGGGGTAATTTGATAGAATTGTTTTGTATATCTATTTGTCCGCTGCGATTAGGAATCCTTTTGTATGGGCATATTTTTGGAAACGCGTTGTAATAGACTTTTGTTAGTTTTGGTAATACTTTATGTTTGGAGGCTTTTAGTGCTCTGTTTATACCATCATCATCTATATGGTAATAGTATATCATGAGGTTTGCTTTGAAGTCGCGGCCTCTCGGTTTGGGGGCGTGACAGGGTTGGTATCAGAGCTTAGGTTTGTGATTCTGTAGACTCGGGTGAGCCTAGGTCTAAGATGTTGCGAGATTTGTTTTGATTTTGTGTTTATCTTTTGGTACATTATAGGCTTATACAGTTTCGTTTTATGTGCTAGGAGTACCATGCCTCCTAGACGTTCTAATCGTAACGCCAACGAACCTCATGGTTCACCAACGAATAACAGAGTTGCTGAAGCCATTATACACGGATTTCAGAATTTGGTGAACCTAATTGCAGGAGGTAACGGGGTACCGCTACACCAAAATCAGAACAATGGGCCGAATAATGGTGTTAAGACCGGAGATGTGGAAAAATTCAAAAAGTTAGTACCCGCCTTTAGAGGGGAACCTGATCCGGAGAAGGTTGAAGCGTGGGTGAACCAAAGTGAGAAGGTGTTCGACCTTTGGGATACCAGTGATGAGCAAAAGGTGGCGTATGCAGCATTCATGTTGGAAGATGAAGCCGACCATTGGTGGAAGATGGTCAAGCGCACACAGAGGATCAATGCTGATCATCCCATGACTTGGGAACGGTTCAAGAACATTTTCTTCAAGAAGAACTTTCCTCAAAATGTAAGAGATCAGAAGGAGGAAGAGTTATTGAAGTTAGTACAGAATGATATGACGGTAGCAGAATATGATGCGAAGTTCACCTCATTGTCAAGGCATGCCCCGCATTTGGTTGACACCGAAAATCGTAAGGCAAGAAGATTTGAGAAGGGATTGAAGCGCGGCATCAAGAACAGATTGTTGGCTCTAAAGCTTCTGACTTATGCTAAGGTGGTTGAACGGGCCGAAATTCTAGAGACGGACTATGGGGAATTTTTGAAGAAGTAAGAGGAATTGAGGCACAAAAGAAGCCGTGCAGAAACTTCAGACAAGAGCAAGAGCGGTGGTCAGAACAAGAGGAAAGCAACTTTACAAGAAGGTATGAAATCGACTCAAGGGGGTACAAAAGTTTGCGCTACTTGTGGCAAAAATCATGGGGATAAGCCTTGCCATCGTTTGACAAATTCATGTTTCAACTGTGGGAAAGTGGGGCATTATGCTATGGAATGCCCGTATCCGAAGAAGGAAAAGACTTACAACATCCAAGCTCTGGGTGGAGCTAAACCGTCCACGGGGGACCAGAGGCCAAGAGTACAAGGCCGTGCTTATGCTTTGACTGCCAAGGATGCCACAACTTCTAACGATGTAGTGGCAGGTACAATTCAGATTGGTTCTCGTTCTTTTCATGCATTGTTTGACCCTAGATCCACGCATTCGTTTATAACCCCTTCTCTAGCTTGTAAGTTGGGTTCTGACCCACAACTTTTAGAGTTTGATTTGATGATTGATACCCCGGTGGGGAAATCTGTATTAGTATCTACTGTGTACAAGCCTTGCTTGGTACGCATCGAGGGTAGAGTGTTTGTTACCCGCGAACCTTATAGCTTTGGACATTCGGGATTTTGATGTTATTCTCGGAATGGACTGTTTGTCTTCCTACCATGCCTCGTTGGATTGCTATGCCAAAGAAGTGCATTTCCGGATTCCCGGTCAATCCAAGTTCAAGTTTAAGGGTTCTACGCCCATTACTTCGTCTTGCCTTGTATCTGCCTTGCAGGCTAGGCGTTTGCTTCGAAAGGGATGTCAAGGATATTTAGCTCACATTGTGGATACTCGAATAGTTGTTCAAAATTTATCCGCCATTCCTATCGTTGATGAATTTTCGAATGTGTTTCTGGAGGAACTCTCTGGTCTTCCTCCAGATCGTGAAATCGAGTTTGTTATAGATCTTATACCAGGAGCTGCTCCAATTTCTAAGGTTCCTTATCGTATGGCCCCGGCCGAGCTCAGAGAACTTAAGGTGCAACTTCAAGAATTGCTTGAGAAAGGCTTCATTCGCCCAAGCATCTCTCCTTGGGGTGCTCCTGTTTTATTTGTAAAGAAGAAGGATGGAACGTTGAGGTTGTGTATTGACTATAGGGAGTTGAACCATATTACAGTTCGCAACAAGTATCCTTTGCCACGAATTGACAATTTGTTTGATCAACTACAAGGTGCGGAATACTTTTCCAAGATTGATTTGAGATCGGGTTACCACCAATTGAAGATTAGGAAGGATGATATATCCAAGACTGCTTTTCGCACGAGGTACGGACACTATGAGTTTGTTGTAATGTCGTTTGGGTTAACTAACGCACCTGCAGCGTTTATGAACTTAATGAATCGGGTATTCAAGCGATATTTGGACCAATTCGTCATAGTTTTTATCGATGACATATTGATCTACTCTAGAAGCAAGGAAGAACATGAAGGGCATTTACGTATGGTGCTACAAATTTTGAGGGAAGAGAAGCTTTATGCCAAGTTTGATAAATGTGAGTTTTGGCTTGAAAAAGTTGTGTTTTTAGGGCATGTGGTATCTACAGATGGGATCTCGGTGGATCCATCCAAGGTAGAGGCAGTGTGGAATTGGGAAAGACCAAGAACGGTGAGTGAAGTTCGTAGTTTCCTTGGTTTGGCTGGCTATTATCGCAGGTTTATTAAGGGATTTTCAAAACTCGCTATTCCATTGACTCGATTGACTCGAAAGAAGGTGAGGTTCGAGTGGTCGGAAGAGTGTGATCGCAGTTTTCTAGAATTAACGAACATATTGGTTTCAGCTCCGGTCCTTTCTCTACCTTTGGGGGCAGGAGGATTTGTGGTTTATAGCGATGCTTCATGGAAGGGTTTGGGATGTGTATTGATGCAACATGGGCGAGTTATTGCTTATGGCTCGCGACAACTCAAAATGTATGAAGTGAGCTACCCAACACATGACTTGGAACTAGCTGCGGTGGTTTTCGCTTTGAAAATTTGGAGGCCGCTCTATGGTGAAACATGTGAGATATACACCGATCACAAGAGTCTTAAGTTTTTATTCACGCAAAAAGAATTGAATATGCGACAACATCAATGGTTGGAATTGCTTAAGGACTATGACTGCAAGATCTTGTATCATCTGGGGAAGGCCAATGTGGTCGCCGATGCTCTTAGCCGAAAGAACACAGGTACGTGTGCAGCCCTTTTAACTTCACGTAAGGAAATTCTTGCGGATCTTGAAAGTTTGGGTGTGGATGTTTTGGTTTTCGAGACGGGAAATTATTTGGGAAATTTAATGGTGCGACCTACCTTGATCGAAAGAATTAGGCAAGCTCAGATTTTGGATTCCAAATTTGTTAAGATTAGAGAACAAGTTGGAGAAGGTAAACAGCCAGAGTTTAGAATTGACGCCGAGGGGGCATTGCGTTTTGGAGACAGATTATGTGTTCCTTCTAATGTGGAATTAAAGGAGGAAATTTTACGAGATGCGCATAATTCCAGCTTCACAGTTCATCCAGGTAGCACTAAGATGTATCGAGATTTACGGGACGTGTTTTGGTGGAACGATATGAAAGGGAGATAGCAGATTTTGTCGCTCGATGCCTTACGTGTTAGCAAGTTAAAGCGGAACATCAACGACCTACAGGACCTTTGCAACCTCTTACTATCCCTCAGTGGAAGTGGGAACGTATTGCCATGGACTTTGTGTCGGGGTTGCCTAGGACGAGGCAAGGACACGATTCGGTTTGGGTAATAGTTGATCGTTTGACCAAGTCAGCACATTTCATTTCGGTTAAGGTTACCTATAGCTTGGAGAGGTTAGCCAAACTTTACATCAAAGAGATTGTTCGACTCCACGGTGTACCCGTTTTAATCGTTTCGGATAGATATGCACGTTTTATGTCAAAATTTTGGCGCAGCTTGCAAAAAGCCTTGGGTACTCAACTTGACCTTAGTACGGCTTATCATCCTCAAAGTGATGGACAGTCAGAGAGAACGATTCAGATTTTAGAAGACATGCTTAGGTCTTGCTCGTTGAACTTCAAGAATAGTTGGGCTGATCAATTGCCACTTGTGGAGTTTGCTTACAACAGTAGCTTTCAGGCTAGTATTGGTATGGCACCATTTGAGGCCTTGTATGGGCGGAGATGTAGAACACCAATTTGCTGGCTCGAAGTTGGCGAGGAGAAGCTTTTGGGTGCCTTAGGGCCCGAGATAGTATAAGCTACCTCGAAGAAAATTCGTTTGATCAAGGATAATTTGATAGTGGCTCAAAGTCGTCAAAAGGTTTATGCGGATAATAGAAGACGCGAGCTAAATTTCGAAGTGGGAGATCATGTGTTTCTCAAAGTATCGCCTTGGAAGGGAGTAATGCGTTTTGGGAAGAAGGGCAAGCTTAGCCCTAGATTTATCGGACCATTTGAGATCTTGCGGAGAGTTGGGCTGGTCGCTTATCAAGTTGCCTTACCTCCCAGTTTGTCGCAAATACATAATGTGTTTCACGTATCAGCCTTGAGGAAATACGTGCCAGATCCTTCACATGTCATACATTTCGAACCTGTGGAGATTCGGGAGGACTTATCATACGAGGAACGCCCAGTGAAAATTCTGGACCGCAAGGATCAAATTTTACGCACAAAAACCATTAAGTTGGTTAAAGTGCTTTGGCGTAACCATTCGGTGGAAGAAGCCACGTGGGAACTCGAGGATGCAATGCGCGAAAAGCACCCTCAGCTCTTCGACGTTTAAGGTACGTTTTAATTCCGCGGACGGAATTCTTTTAAGGGGGGGAGAATGTAATACCCCAAATTTTTCATTCCTTATGTTAAGCAAAGTTAAAAAAAAAATTCGATGAACAGTACTTTCAGTCGACTGAAAGTACTGTTCATCGACTAAAAGTACTGTTCATCGAATTTTTTTTATTTTTTTTAAACTTTGCTTAACATAAGGAATGAAAACTTTGGGGTATTACACAAACCTTTAACAAAATTTCTTACTTTTCTTTCTTCTGTATCCACCAAGTGCGGACAAAATCTGGCTGAATCAGTAAACTGTGATTTGTAAAGTCATATCGACATATTTCACTCTTCAAACTTTGTAAAATTTACTTTGCTCTTCTCTTGGATTACTGCTGGAACATACTTATTAGTGAACTCCCTTTTAAAGTTTTCCCAAGTCAATGAGACTCCTTCACGCTTCCACTTCATAAATAACAGTTTCCACCATCTTTCTACACTAGCCTCTAGCAAAGCTTGTATACACCAGCTTTTGAGAATTCAAAATCCTAGTAGTATCAAGAATTTTCTCCGCTCTAGCCAACCATTCCTCAGCTATCGTTGGATCAGGATTCCCAAAAAATGGGTTCTTTATCAGGTTAACAAACCTATTAAGGGTAAGATCCCCATCACCCAACACCTAAGCAGTATTCAACATCTACTGGGGTTGCTCAACTTGTTAAGCACTTCTAACATTACCTTCATTCACTACTTCTTACACATTTGTATCTACGGGGGGATTCTCACCTATTTGTCTAATTTCATCTACAAGTTGCTGAAGTATCTGACAAGACTCCAGTAATCCAATATCCATCACATGATTATTATTTGCAGTGGAGTGCTCTTTTACATTTACCTGGGGGTTGTGCCCATCCTGACCTTTAGCATTAAACTCATAATTATTCTTTCTTTGAGTTCTTTCGTCGGCCATTTCTCTATTGTTTCCTTGATTTTGCGCTCCGCGCTCTCGCTCTATTGTAGGTCTACACACAACAACTCCATATAAGTACCCCCATACCATATTCCATATTCAATAATAACTAACCACACAAGTGTCCCCTTGCCCGTCTTCTTACCGTGCCTCACACCTTTTCCTTTCTTTTCGAGGGACCGACTCCTTGATCTAAAATATTATGGATAAAAACCCGTCTGCCCATTGGCTCAATAAGATAATCAAAGACATTTAATGTAACTTTTAACTCAAGAATATGGATAATGTACGCCTCAAGAATATTGATAATGTACGCCTCAAGAATATTGATATTGTATGCCATTACAATTTAATCACATTAAGCAGTTCTACATGTGCACATAACACATATCACATGTTCACACTTACTTGAGCATTACAAGAGTTTACAATTCTCCAATTCAGTCCCATCAATAGACCACCCTTAAGTCACCACATCCGGAATATAAGATCACAACCTTTGCCTTCGCCAAAGGCAAAGTAACCGAAAATAATTGAATACTGATATTGTCCCGGGTAGCAGTCGGAGATACGATTGTTCGCCTCATACGGTGCACCGCTACTCAAACACAATCAAATCAACCGCCAATCATCTGAATGGGGTAACATAATAATCATCAAGAATATATCAACCATCCCTTACAATGAAAGGATGTAACATACTCATGTGCAAGCAAACAGATCATTTTATGCACGTAATTATTGTAATCTTCATTTACTTGCACCATAAAAACTTTATCAAATATCTAGTCACTTTCATCATATAACATCATCTTCATAACATCTCGAACATGAAATATAATCCTTTATATTCAGCAACTTAGCTTCAATTATAGAACTTAACAAACATGCCCAAAACCATATTTTAATCATGTCTAGTTTGACACAATTCTATAATTCACACGTACTATAACATATTTCACGTCTTCTATAGTCTCTAATATGTTAAACATGAATAGATTCACTTATTAACAAGTCTCTAACAAGTATTTGAAAGTTTGACAAAGAATTCATACTAAAGGAATTACGCTAACATATCATATATCCATATTCAAGTCTAAAAGTCAATTGAAAAGTTTTAACTATCTTACCTTAAAGAAGAGATGAAAGAACCAAATTTTCAGATTTCAAACACCTTCAAAATACTCCTCAAAACACGTTCAAAACACTGTTTAAAGCTCATAAAAACTTTCTAAATCAACTGCTTAAGGTTCCCTTTTAAAAACAAGCCTTAATTTTAGATTTTGTGAGGTTTTTGGTTGCTTTTCTTTCACTTTTCTCTCAAAAATGAGGTAAGAGAATTTAAGCATGTCAATTGGGTCTTTTAAATCAAATTAGAAGCAAATAGGAGGTGTCAAGTGGAGGTGAAGAGGTTGAAAAGTCAAGCATGACGAGGCTTTAAGCACGAGGTGGCAAGACACGGTTGTGCCACCTAGCAAGCACGACAAGGCTCAAAGCACGAGGTGGCAAGACATGGTGGTGCCACCTAGCAAGCACGACAAGGCTCAAACCACGATGTGTTGCGATAATATGCTGACACGTCACAAGCATGAGGCGGCACAATTCTTTACAAAAGCAAAACAATTCACAAGTAGTCCGGTCAACAACCGGTTACTCCCATCCCTGCTTAAGGTTTCACCTTTTTCATTTTCAACTCTTCTAAAAAATATTTTTGGTCATTCCAAGTGATCATTCAAAGTTTTTGAACATCAAATACTCTTTTCCATTTCTAGTACTTCATTCACCTTCGTAGAAGATTTACTCAATTCAAGGTGTTTAACATTTAAAAATACATTCAAATATGTTATCATGTGTTGTTCATTATAACCATTTTCACATAAAGTGATGTATCTAATCATACTAAAAATATGTAATCAAAGCATATATAATGTTGGGTTCTCACACCCTTCACTCCTTACAAGAATTTGGTCCCCAAATTCATAACTTAAACTTACCAAATAGGTGCGGATAATCTCTTCGCAGATCCTCCTCTTTTTCCCACGTGGCTTCTTCCACTTTATGATTTTGCCACAAAACTTTAACCAGCGAAATGCTTTTATTCCTCAAAACTTTCACATCAAAAGCTAAAATCTACACCGGCAACTCTTGATATGACAAATCTGATTAGACTGATATCGGCTTAAGGCATATCACACGAGATGGGTCAGGGTTATACTTTCGCAAAATAAAAACATGGAACACATCATCTATTCCCTCCAAAGATACAGGTAAGGCAACTATGTATGCCAAATTCCCAACACCATGCAATATTTCTTAAGGGCCAATATATCTTGGTGACAACTTGCTTTTCTTTCCAAATCGTTTTATTCCTTTGAATGGTGACACTTAAAAAATATAAAATCTCCTACTTAAAATTCCAACCTCTTCGTCTGTTATCAGATGACTTTTCTGTCGACTTTGAGTAGTCAAAATCTTTTGCCAAATTTGTTGAATATTTTCAGTGGTCTCTTTAACTATCTATGGCCCAATTACACTCCATTCTCCAACTTCACTCCAATAAATTGGTGAGTGACACTTTCGTCCATATAGAACTTCATATGGTGCCGTACTGATACTAGCCTGATAACTATTATTATAAACAAATCAATGCCAGATGTTGATCCGAACTTCCTTTGAAATCTATCACACATGCACGAAGCACATCTTCCAATGTTTGAATAGTTCTCTCAGATTGTCTATTAGTCTGAGGATGAAATGTTGTGCTAACATTTAGATTTGTACCTAATGCACTTTGCAAACTTTTCAAAAATGAGATGTAAATCTTAGATCTCTATCACTTATAATACTTACTGGTATTCCGTGCAATTGAACTATTTCTTATGTATACACTCAGGCTAATTTTTCCAATGAGTACGTCTTAAGTACGGGTAGGAAATGAGCAGATTTCTTCAATCTATCCGCAATCACCCATACCAAATCATGCTCATCACGGGTCCTTGGCAATCCTGTAACAAAATCCATTATTATATGGTTCCATTTCTATTTGGGTGCCGGTAACCTTTTCAATCTACCCGCTGGTCTTTGGCATTTGGCCTTCACTTATTGACATACGATACATCTTGAAACGAAGTCAGCTATTTATCTTTTCATGTTACTCTAGCAGTAATTACATTTCAAATCCTGATAGATCTTCGTTCCGCCTGCATGCACTGTATACTTTGACTTATGGGCCTCTTTTAGTACTTCTCCTTTCAAATCTTCATTGTTAGGCATAATTAACCGGTCTTTATACCGTAAAACACTATTAATATCCATAGAAAAGTCAGGTTTAATGATTCCATCTTTATCCTACACTTCTCTTTGCTACTCCAAATCTCTTATGATCAGTAAAAATCACAAAATCAGCACCATATAGATAGGGAGATTGAGTTTTCTATTGATTTGATTTTCAGTGTAGCATTTATCTCTAAGGTAACCTACCAGTTGGCTTATGCTGAACCTAAGGAACTAAAGGAGATATTACAAGAACTCTTAGACAAAGGTATGATTCGTCCTAGTGTGTCTCCATGGGTGCGCCAGTACTGTTTGTTAAGAAGACAGATGGGAGCATGCATTTATATATCGATTATAGGGAGCTTAATTGCCTGACAGTCCGAAATAAATATCAACTACCTAGAATCGACGACCTATTTCATGAACTTCCGGGTGCAAGGTACTTCTCGAAAATAGACCTTCGATCAGGGTACCATCAACTTAAGGTGAAGAAGGAGGATGTACCAAAGACTACTTTTAGAACGCGGTATGGCCAATATGATTTTTTTAGTAATGCCTTATGGTTTGACGAATGCTTCGGCAGCATTTATGGTGTAACACCCCTGAATTTCTGGAGCATTAACCGATCAATTGATCCAATCCTCAAATATCTAATCAATTTAATACCACTAAAAAAACCCAATAGCATCCATATCAAAGCTTTACAATAACTCAATTGTCTTAGCAAACCATTCTCATCACCAAACAAATGTGAAGTACTTTATTTGTTACATTATACGTTGGTTCCTGGCCTCACAGGGCTTTAATAAACACGTAATGAAAGTGTTAGGCTATTCCGAAACCAAGCTCGTTCGTTTCGAAATCTTACTTACAATTATTTCCTACAGAAGGGAACATAAAAAAAGAGTGAGCTTTCGAGAGTTCTGTAAGGTCACACAAAATTCGTAAGTGGGAATAGGAATACAATAATTATCAGATTCACTTCAAATGATAGGGAAGAGATTCAACTCAATCCCTTAAATCAGACATCAATACAATTAGCAACAATTCCAATTACATTGAAACGATGCAGATGATAATGAACATGAGTAAATTTGCAAAGTCACACAGACAGTGCAGGAAACACTTAGCAAAGCCACACAGGCAGTACAGGGTAATCACTTAGCAAAGCCACAAAGGCGATGCTCAATAACATTGTAGTTACATATGCATATGAACACTAGCTAGACCCTTAAGGTAGTGCATCTCCTGACAATAACAGACCATCCTTATATCACCTCCGATACAGACCATCCTTATAACTTCTCGATACATTAACTCATGTCAATATATAGAATGCAATGATTGATAATGCGACAAATAAATCGATGCCCAAAGAGTAATAAATAACGAGCATCAATGAGGATTTGAATTAAACGCATAAGGCTTAAGAAAAAAGGTATTAAAGTCAAATAACGCATTCTCATAACAAATATAACAGAGTCCAAATAAATAACGATAGCAAATTAGAATAACATATGAATCAAATAGAGGAGTTAGGTTTGGATGAAAATCCCTTACCTCAATCTATCCAAGAAATGCGCTCGCTGTTATTCAACCTCGTACAAACCTCGAATTAACCAAAATTGGCAGATTAATTGTTAGAATACAACCTAGCCTCACAAATAATTAATTTAATGCTAATTTTCAATTGTTCCTCACTCTGACACTTTTAACGTAAACAAAAATGAATCGGATCCCTCGAACGACTAAATCTAATCGATAACCTTGCACGCTTTATTACGTATTAAGACATTCTAAAATTCATAATAAATGCTTCTAAAATACTTTTATACCTTAAAATAGCATAACAAGTTACAAAACAAGTTTTCTGAATTTCTTGAATATTTTTGAAATAAAAAATAATTTTCTTAAATACCAGTAAAAGTCCAAAAATAACAATTAATACTTCTAGCTCAAATCAGAGTCCCATAATTTTGATAGCAGTTTCATAATGTATAGGAAAAATACTGAAACTGAAATTAGGATTTAAAAGCACCGAAACCATCTGAAAATTATCGGTTTGTTAAATCAAATGATACGGATTTAGTAACAAATCAACTCTAAAAATTATGAAACTTAAACTTAAATCTAATTGTATCATAAAATCATTACAATAATTTTTCCAGAAGTTATTAATAATTTTAAAGGTTCCAAACTAATTTTAGAAAAACTGAAGTTACAAAAAATAATAAAAATATCAAACGATATCAGAAAAATCTGTAATTTTCAAGAAATTCTAATATTGTACTAAGAACTATCTTTTAAAGTTTCAGAATTTTTTGACAATGGTGCCCAATAGCCACGTGATACAATTGTGCAGGCACATTGTACCACCTTAATGCACAAACCCATTTCACTCGCTTCTTCTTCTTCTTCTTCTTCTTCCTTACTCTCTGCCCACTCTCAGTACAGAGTCCACCGCTCACGACTGTCATGCAACTCCCTCCTTCCCCATTACACCCACTCAACACACAAACCCACACACATGCAATCATATTACATCCACTCATATACACACCTCATACATTACACTATACACTTGCAAGGCTTTATATTCACAAGCATCTAACAGTCACAACAAATTCATGGCGGGGCTTCTTCTTGCTCAAATAACATACTCACACACATATATCACCACACTGCATACACCTTTCATGGCAGCCTCACATGAACATGTTGATCTATACTCACTTTACACCTCTCACCTATGCACACAACACACAAATGCACACACACAAACCCAGTACAAACGTGCGCACACACACACACAAATGCACACGCACATTTTCACAGCCAAAACCCACGGCTGAACTCTTTTTTTTTTTTCTCAAACCTGTTGTTGTCATTATTGTTTTTGGTCACTTACCCACACAAACCTGTAATTCCTCCCCACTGGTGTGCATGGCTACAACTTTTATATATATATATATATATATATATATATATATATATATATATATACACACACTTACGATAGAAATATATTTCTTTCCTATACACCCACGTACACTACACAACCTATATGCATGATGGCAGCCTACTATTTTCACCGCAACCATGAATCTGTCATCAACAACACACACACGTACACACATCACTATAAATTGAATTTCTTTGCAGCCCTAAGAGTCACAGAAAAATAGCTCACTTTCACGGCTGATATCTTAAGCCTCCCTTTATATTCAATAACCATTGGCTACATAAGAGAGAAATATTTGGAAGACTTACTAGAAAACCCAAAATGTTCGTCGCTAGAAAACCTTATTGATCTCTTTCCTTGTCCTGTTCTCCTTCTTTCTAATCTTCTCTGTGTATTTTCTAACTCTCTCTCTCTCCCGGTTGTGGTTATGACGGCTAAAATGGAGCTGTTAGTCGGCTTCCATATGTGTTATGCGTGTGTGTGTGTGTGTGTGTATATATATATATATATATATATATGCTAAAAAAAACCCTAGTTGGAAAAATGAAATGAAAACCCTTTAAAATCCTTTTGTCGCTAAAAGCTTCTAACCTCCAATATTATTATTGCGAAAATGGTCCCATAATAAAATATTTACTATACATGTTGTGTTAGAAAAATTATAAATAGGTTGTTACGCCATTTCGTGGACCAAACGTCACTAATAACTACATTGTTACCAAAGAAGTTTAATTGTAGCTAAATATCACTTTTGCAAATTAATACTAATCAGTGCGTGTAAAATTTGTTGCTAAACACATTAATTCAACCGGCTTGATTATGTTGGGGGTCGGGGTATTACATATGGACCTTATGAACAAGGTATAAAAATTACTTGGATCATTTGTTATTGTCTTTATAGACAATATCTTAGTTTATTCCAAGAGCAAGGAGGAGCATGAAAGACATTTGACTATAATTTTGCAGGTTTTGAAAGAGCATAAACTCTATGCAAAGTTTAATAAGTGTGAGTTTTGGTCAGAACTTGTTTCTTTCTTAGGTCATGTAGTGACTAAGGATTGGATATCCATAGATCCTACTAAGATTGAAGCAATTGTGAATTGGGAGAGACCGACCTCTGTGGTAAAGATTAGAAGCTTCTTGGGATTGGTAGGTTATTATAGGAGGTTTGTCGAAGGTTTTTCTCGCATTTATATTCCTTTGACCCAGTTGACAAGAAAGTATGCCAAAATTTTGTAGACAGATGAATGTGAAAAGAGTTTTCAAGAAGTGAAAAGAGTTTTAAAGAATTGAAAAAGCGTCTGATTTCGGCACCAATCTTCACACCGTCATCTGCAGTGATGCATCACGGTAAGGACTCAGTTGTGTGCTTATGCAATGTGGTAAGATAATTGATTATGCTTCCAGACAACTTAACCAACAGGAGCTGAATTATCCTACCCATGACTTGGAACTAGCTACCGTGATTTTTGCACTAAGGATTTGGCACATTATTTGTACGGTGAACAGTGCAAAATTTATATGGATCATAAAAGTTTTAAATACATCTTCACATAAAAAAGAGTTGAATATGAGACAGAGACAGTGGTTGGAATTGTTGAATGACTATGATTGCACCATTTTGTACCATCCATGTAAGGCTAATGTTGTGGCGGATGCGCTAGGTAGGAATAGTACGTGAAGACTTTCTGCTATGCTTACCACACAACCTCAATTGTTGGATGAATTGGAAAAGTTAGAAGTCGAGGTAAGATTTCCCTATTATGGAGGGTACTTGGAACATTTGGAGGTTCAACCATCGTTGATAGAGAGAGTTAAAGTAGCTCAAGTGTCGGACCCTAAATTGGCCATGATTAATGAAAGAGTGAAAGAAGGTGATTACACAGACTTCAGATTGGATAACGAGGGTATTCTTTGTATGGGTTCCAGCCTGTGTGTTCCCTCCAATCTGAAATTGAAGAAAGAGATTTTCTCGGAGGCTTACAACTCACCTTTTGTAGTTCACCCGGGTAGTACCAAGATGTAACAGAACTTGCGAGATGTTTTTTGATATAATAACATGAAGAGAGAGGTAGCGGACTTTGTGGCTAGATGTTTAGTGTGTTAGTGGATTAAAGCTGAACACCAGAGACCCATTAGGAAGTTGCAACTACTTGCTATTCCTGAGTGGAAGTAAGAGCATATAATGATGGATTTTATAGTTAGACTACCGCCAACTGCAAAGCGACACGATGCAATATGGATGATAGTTGATCGGTTGACCAGAGTAGCTCACTTTTTAGCCATAAGGAACAAAAATTCAATTGAGGTACTTGCTAATTTGAGAAATACTTAGGTTTCACGGAGTGCGTTTATCTATTTTATCAGATAGAGACTCAAGATTTACCTCACGCTTTGGAGTGGTTTGTAAGAGGCCATGGGTACATGACTTAATCTTAGCACAACTTTTCATCCACAGACAGACGGGCTATCTGAACGGACTATCCAGACATTAGAGGACATGCTACGAGCTTGTGTTATAGATTGTCAAGGTAATTAGGATGATCACTTACCGTTGATAGAATTTGCTTACAATAACAGTTATCATGCTAGCATTCAGATGGTACCATTTGAGGCTCTTTATGGAAGAATGTGTCGATCACTAATTTGTTGGAGTGAGGTTGGAAAAAGGAAACTGATAGGTCGAAAACTCATTCAAATCACAACAGACAAGATCCAAGTGATTAGGAGCAAACTTAAGACTACACAGAGCCAACAAAAGAGTTATGCGGATTGGAGGCTTCGTGAGCTCGAATTTGATGTTGGTGATCATATGTTTTTTGTAAATATCCCCGTGGAAAGGAGTATTGAGGTTTGGAAGAAAGTAAAGCTATCTGAAAGGTATATTGGACCGTTTGAAATCTTAGAACAAATTGGTACACGTGCTTATCATTTAGGTTTGCCTTGTAGTTTTTCAAAGATACATAATGTTTTTCATGTTTCCACCTTGAGGAAGTATGTTTTTGTCCCTTCGCATGTTATTGAGTTTGAGCCTATTCAAGTTAGGGAAGACCTATCTTATGAGGAGCAACTGGATTGCATTCTGGAATTCAATGAACATGTCATGCACTCTAATAAGATAGCTTTTGTAAAGCTATTATGGCGTAACCATTCAGAGAGGGGCGTGACAGAATGTGGGTAATTTGATTTGGCATTGAACTTTTGTACTAGAATTTGGGGATGGATTATTCTTTTGAGATTAGATGGTTTGTAGGAGGCAAGGTTGTAATTAAGCCACTATCTTTTGGAGGTATTTTGTTACTACTGGATTTGCGTAGGTAATAATTTAAAGATTATACCAATTTTGGATTAAGTATAATACCTTAAAGAACTTTCTTAAACTCCTTTTAGCGATGAATTTCTAGCTTTATATATATTTGTTACGTTGAAGTAAGGGTTCTTATGCCATCTTTCATTTTATATAAGAGAATTTATTTGCTATCTTTTGATTTCCAAAGAAATGTTCGTCTTTGAACCTATGGTCGATCGTCATGTTTATTTATGATATTAAGTTTTCACCAGTAGAAGAAAATGATCAAAATCATTTCTGAAGAATTGAGTCGAATGAAAAGAGTTTTCGGTCGAATGAAATCACATTGTTTTGAATGAAAATTGTGTAATTTAAGGAAAAATGGGGACTGAAGTTTTCGGTCGAATGGAAGGGTTTTTGGCCGAATGAAAGCGCTTTGCTTCGAATGAAAATTGTGTTGATTTGAGGAAGAATGGGGACTGAAGTTTTCGGTCGAATGGAAAATTAAGATTTTGGGAATGGCATTTTCGCGACTGAAATTTTGAGTCGAATGAAACATCTTTTGCTTCAACTAAAGACTGTAATTTTTGCTTTCTTATAAATAGTCTCTGTCTTTTCTTTCCAACCCTTTTTGTTGTCTGTTTCTTTTTCCTTTGTGGTGGAAAGAGAAAGAAGAGAAGGCTTGGAAAACTCTTGAGTTCTAAGTGGTGCTTAAGGATTTGTAGTCTTAAAGGCTTGATTAAGGTAAGGTTTACTTTGTAAGTGCTTAGTTTTTCTTAAATCTGAATTTCTTCAAATTGGTTTAAGTTATTCTTCTTTCCTTTTTGTTTTGAGCCGCGTCATAAGTAACATGTTTCCTAAAAATCTAACTTATCGAATTTACTTATCGTCGGATTGTTTAACCTTAAATTAGCCTATGTTGATATCATTCGTTTCTGCAGTTAATGATTGTCATTACTTTGTAAACTCTGCTTACCGTTCGACTGGTCTGTTATTTGATAATGTTATCTAAAGATCTTTGTTTTGGTCTCTAATCATTGTATTAGGCATTATTAGGTCACTTTATGAGCCATGTCACAGTGTATGTGACTTTATTATTTCTGACTTACCAAGGTGGATTGGAACGTGGGCTAGCTCAGCGGAATGAGCTAGAGATCACGATCTTACTTTCTAAACCCGGTCTCTTGTGTCAGTGATGATGTATGTGACCTCATTCTGAATGGCTCTCTAGTGTTTATCTCAGTACACAGATATATATTTTTGGCATTTGAAATTTGGCCTGACGTCTGTCCTATTGAAACTTTTGTGCCATCCATAATCTCGTCTCTCATAAATCTTTGCATTCTTTTAATTGGTCCTTTGAGCGACCTTACTGGTCATTTGGCTCATTCTCTTATTTTTTCTTTTCTTTGAGGTGATGAGTAGGTAAGATTTTGGATTTGAAGGGCTAACTGTGTGACCAAGTGTTAGCTGCTTTTATCTCAAAGTTAGTACTGACATTTTTCGGTGTAATAATTATCTTTAGGTTTCATTTTGAAATTCCGTGTCAGAGAATTTGGATTGTATAAAAGCTTTAGGCCACTATGTCAGATATTGATGTATTTTTGGGATTTATTAGTACATGCTCTGAATGACCCTTTTTGGGAGATTTTAGATATTTTAAGATTTTCTGACTCTGTTTATTCGACATTAACGCTCTGAAATGTTCGAGGCATTATAGTTGGTATCAGAGCTTAGGTTTGAGATTGTGTAGAATCTTAAGCCTAAGATATATGTGAGTGGGATTAAACCTTGAAAAGGTGGATTAAGTTTGGAGAATTTATTTCATATTAAAGCATAAGATTGAGATTCGGCCATAAACTTTGGATTTGGGTAGAGTACGCAATTGTAGAACGAAGGTTAGTTGTTGTTGGAATTTAAATATTTTAAGTGTTAGTCAAAGAGAATAATTGGAGGAAGGACTATAATCTTTGGATGTCCATGAGTAGCTCTATCAAATAGTGTATGTAAAATGGTTGTGATCTCAAGATACAAGTGATATGGTGACAGAGATTAGGTGTGGAATTTGAAAGGAAGATTTGGCATGGGGAGCACCTCAGTATACGATCGCGCGTGCGACGGAGGGATATGTTTTTAGATCTCGCATACTTTCTGAGAGGAAAGAGATAAGGGAAGTCCATCAAAATGGGATGTGCTCGAGATGCGGCGTTACTAGATCATAACACCCCTTTATTCATTTGTTTCGATATCCTTTTGCGAACATCTAAGTGTTGAACCTAGAAATTTGAAACATATCTATATGTAGATACCTTTATTGAACCTTGTGGTGACCCTTATGGTTTATAATTCTTGCCCCATCAGTATTGATTACAGATATTTAAGAGTTGACATAATTTTTCTGGATATGAAACACTTTGATGTTATTTTGGGGGTATGGACTGATTGTCTTCCAATAATGCCAAGATGGATTGCTTTAGAAAAGATGATGATTATGATCTTCTGACGAATAACTCTGAAAACCAGAAGCTATCTGTAAAGGCTGTGATTGAGAGATATGTATGATGTGGTAGTTTAAAGAATTAAACTTTGGTGGATGCGCGATATATATGTGAAATTAAGAATAATATATTTTTCTCTGTGATAAATTTTGAGCTGGTTTCCTGTGAGGTATCAGGGTGCGCAGCAAAAGCGTGGTGGCCTTTGGTATGACGAGTAAGCGCTGGTTGATATTGGTTATTCATATTGGCTAAGTCGATGTAGTACGCTTCGAATGTTATCTGATGGTTTTTATTTTGATGTTAGAATAAAATTAGATGGGGGAAAATATTGATCATTCAGTGATCTCATTGTTTGGTTAGTGAATTGCATAGACATTATGTCATTGTAATTATAGTTAAGCCTTAGATTTTGAGTTTGTGACCTTTTATGGTTGACAAATGTGGGCAGAAAGTTGAGCTTGATGTTGCCTTAAGTAATCATGTGTTTGAAGTAATAAAATGTTTTTGAGTATAGAATCTTGGAATAATCGATGTTGGTGATTTGATCATGAATAATCATATTTGAAAGTCTAACAGTGTGGGTGAAGCATTGGGCGGAAAGCGTACCAATAACTTAGCAGCTTTAATTGCTTGATTGCCTTAGTTGTCAACAAAATGTCTCTTACAGAGTATTAAGATGATGCCATTTGTGACTTTATACATGATGATATAACGTTAGGGTCGTAATGACATTGGAAGTTAAAGATTTAAGTTTGGATTTTGTAAAACACGTCATATGGGATGAGAAATTGCTTAGCACTTGGTACACCTCAGGCTTGAAGTTAAGCATGTTATCTAAATTGTGTAAAGTATATGGTTTGGTGTATTATCAGAGTAGCGCAGTGGAAGTGTGATGTATTAGAAATTGCTTTCGTTTGCTGAATTTTGAATGTCGTAATTTAGCTCAGTAAATTTCGTAGGCTAGTTAAGCCATACATATTTCGAAGTTAGAATTTCAGTTATAGTATGAGGAATGTATTGACTCGTGTTGGAAAGCAAGAAGTTAGTAGATGAATAAGGAACATTCAATTTCGAGGACGAAATTAAATTTTTTTTTTTGGGGGGGGGGGGGGGATGTAATGCCCAAGATATATGGTCAGTTGCATAGGTAATAATTTAAAGATTATACCAATTTTGGATTATGTATTAGACCTTAAAGAACTTTCTTAAACTCCTTTTAGCGATGAATTTCTAGCTTTATATATATTTGTTACCTTGAAGTAAGGGTTCTTATGCCATCTTTCATTTTATATAAGAGAATTTATTTGCTATCTTTTGATTTCCAAAGAAATGTTCGTCTTTGGACCTATGGTCGATCGTCATGTTTATTTATGATATTAAGTTTTCACCGGTAGAAGAAAATGATCAAAATCATTTCTGAAGAATTGAGTTGAATGAAAAGAGTTTTTGGTCGAATGAAATCACATTGTTTTGAATGAAAATTGTGTAATTTAAGGAAGAATGGGGACTGAAGTTTTCGATCGGATGGAAGGATTTTGGCCGAATGAAAGCGCATTGCTTCGAATGAAAATTGTGTTGATTTGAGGAAGAATGGGGACTGAAGTTTTTGGTCGAATGAAAATAGTTTTTGGTCGAATGGAAAATCAAGATTTTGGGAATGGTATTTTTGCGACTGAAATTTTGAGTCGAATGAAACATCTTTTGCTGCAAATAATTAGTGTAATTTTTGCTTTCTTATAAATAGTCTCTTTCTTTTCTTTCTAGCCCTTTTTGTTGTCTATTTCTTTTTCCTTTGCGGTGGAAAGAGAGAGAAGGGAAGGCTTGGAAAACTCTTGAGTTCTAAGTGGTGCTTAAGGATTTGTAGTCTTAAAGGCTTGATTAAGGTAAGGTTTACTTTGTAAGTGCTTAGTTTTTCTTAAATCTGAATTTCTTTGAATTGGTTTAAGTTATTCTTCTTTCCTTTTTGTTTTGAGCTGCGTCATAAGTAACATGTTTCATAAAACTCTGACTTATCGAGTTTACTTACCGTCGGATTGTTTAACCTTAAATTAGCCTATGTTGATATCATCCGTTTCTACAGTTAATGATTGTCATTACTTCGTAAACTCTGCTTACTGTTCGACTGGTTAGTTATTTGATAATGTTATCTAAAGATCTTTGTTTTCGTCTCTAATCCATGCATTAGGTAACTCTATGAGCCATGTCACAGTGTATGTGACTTTATTATTTCTGACTTACCAAGGTGGATTGGAACGTGGGCTAGCTCAGCGGAATGAGCTAGAGATCGTGATCTTACTTTCTAAACCCGGTCTCTTGTGTCAGTGATGATGTATGTGACCTCATTCTGAATGGCTCTCTAGTGTCTGTCTCTGTACACACACATATGTTGGCTTTTGAAATTTGGTCTGACGTCTGTTCTGTTGAAACTTTTGTGCCTTCGTAATCTCGTCTCTCAGATATCTTTGCATTCTTTTGATTGGTCCTTTGAGCGACCTTACTGGTCATTTGGCTCATTCCCTTATTTTTTTTCCTTTGAGGTGATGAGTAGGTAGGATTTTGGATTTGAAGGGCTAGCTGTGTGACCAAGAGTTAGCTGCTTTTATCTCAAAGTTAGTACTAACATTTTTGGGTGTAATAATTAAGACAAGTTGATATTATTTAGGTTTTATTTTGAAACTCTGTGTTGGAGAATTTGGATTGTATAAAAGCTTTAGGCCACTATGTCATATATTGATGTATTTTCGGGCTTTATTAGTACATGCTCTGAATGACCCATTTTGGGATATTTGTGATATTTTAAGGTTTTCTGACTCCGTTTATTAGACATTGACGCTCAAAAAAGTTGGCGTTACGGTTATGGCCGACATGGGATGTTTTGGTAATTTATCATGTCGACACTGAAATTCGAGAACACATGCAATTACTCGTTCTAAGTGATAGGAAGTGAAGAAGTGGGTTAGTATGCCTTAATGAAGGAGCATTAGTACTCAGGTGTTATTAAAGCTAGGTTAGTGATTCGGGTATCATATTAGAATAACTAGCCGTTGTAAGATGCTATGAACGGTTAAGTGGGAAGGGGTAGAATAAAGCGTGCGTGGATCTTTAAATGATGCCTAACGAGCGAGATCTTATTTGATTAGGTGATCCTGCTCGTTGCGTTCGAAGGCTGCAAGTTGCATCGGCTATAAGCCAAATTGGCAAGGACAATGCGGTTCTGATATGCTAATTCATTGTTTCGATTAGCATGCCATATTGATGACGTTTTTGTTAGACTCTTGTTGTTATAATTTGATACTGGTAGTCATGGTGACCGGTATTCGTTAATTTGAACTATGCTGTTGAGGACTTAGGATAGAATAATTTCCCTTAGTCCACCTCCTTGATAAAGTTTAGTAAGGGTAATACGTGTTCTACTATGCTATGATTCAATTTGATTCGCATACCTGACGTTGGTGATGATTTTACGTAGGGGCTGCTATGTGGTTGTTGTGAGATGTCGGCAAATATTGATAGCCAATATTTCTCTTGATTGAGAACACCGTTGAGGACTTGTGGTTAAGTTTCTCCGAGTCTGCACTGTCGTTGATGATGATGTTGCAGAGATTATTGTGTGGTTGATGTGAAATGTTAGCAATTGTTGATGACCGATGTTTCTCTTAGTTAAGAACGTATGTTGAGGACTTGTGGTTAAATTTCTCCCGAGTCCACCATGTTGAGGTTGCTTATGTTGAATTCATGTTGTTATGTTGAAACACCGGTTGATCATTTGACCCGGTGTTCCCCGTTTGGGTTCTCAGTTTTTTTGAATTTTGGAAAAGTAGGGAGAGAACTGACTAACCATCTGGTTATCTAGTAGGAAAACCGACTGGTTGGTCTACGGAGTTGAGGTAATTTTCTGGACATCTTTTACGAAATTTTCTAGAGGATGAGGTTCTGACTATGTAATATCCTGAAACATTTTTTTATTATTCCTTTTTGGGTTAAATTAAAAATTTTAGCGACAAATTTTTAATTAGCATCGATATTTTTTTAGTAACTTTTAATGACGAGTAGAGTAGCGAGGTTTTGTAACACCCGTTAAATTTTTCCTAGCACATAAATTATCGAAAATACTTACTTTAGGCCTTTTTGTAATAGTAAAGTTTTGGGTAGACCTCGTATAACTATCAAAATTTGAGGGGAGATTTTGGTAATTTTTCAACCTAGGGTTTGTTTATATATATGTAACTAATATAGGTCAGCCGACCCTAATTAATTTTCCCACATCTTCTGGAAACAACAGAGGCAGAGAGAAGGAGTGAAGAAAGGGTTTTTTTGTCGAAATTTTTTGGAAAGCTTTAATTGATATACATGATTGTTATATATATATATATATATATATATATATATATATATATATATATATAAGTGGTTGTGGATATATAAATGGGTCTTGATTTTGTGAAGAGCTATGAATGAGGTGGCCGTGGGTGATGGCTGATGTAGAAGGGCTATTTTTGTGCCTTAAGGGTTGAGGTCCTGGCAACATGGAAGGACTGCAGTGGTGTTCTTCTTCTTATTTTTCTTCTTCTGTGTGTGTGTGTGTGTATCATTCCATACACAACAATCACACACACACACACAACCGTGGGGATGCCGTGAGACAGAGGGTAAACTGCCATGAAAGGACTACAATTCGGGCGTTAGAGGATAGCCAAGGTGGCTGCCGTAGGCGTTCGAGTGTGCGAGTGGTGTGCATCAGCGTGAGATGAGAGAAAACATGGTCGCAATGCAAAAAGTGTATAAGGATTGAGGTCCTGGCAACCATGGCTACTGAGGGGAAGAGAGACACTTGGGCAGTCATGGGGATGCCGTGAGACAGAGGGTAAACTGCCATGAAAGGACTGCAATTCCGGCGTTAGAGGATAGCCAAGGTGGCTGCCGTAGGCGTTCGAGTGTGCGAGTGGTGTGTATCGGCGTGAGATGAGTGAAAACATGGTCGCAATGCAAAAAGTGTATATGGGTGTCATGTGCGTGAATGGATATGTGTGATTGGTGTGCATGGCATGATACACTGTTCATACCCTATTCTGGTCGCACCCCAGGACCCGCTAAGGGACCCACTTTGCACGACACATCACCCAGTCAGCGGTCAACTTTTCAACGCTCGAGAGCCGGTCAAAGCAACGCATGCTCAAGTCACGTGAACCATTCGTGAAGCGACCTCGGCGTGCCTTCCACCTTGGGGGTCGGCCACCCTGGGGGGTCGGCCACCCCAATGGGTCGGCCACCCTGGGGGGGTCGGCCACCCCAAGGGGTCGGCCACCCTGGGGGGGTCGGCCACCTCAAGGGGTCAGCCTCCCTTAGGGGTCGGCCACCTGCCTTGAATACCGACGCCGTCACCTTTGACCGTGCTCCGTTGTCACGACGACCGTCGCTCGCGGCCGCGCTCCGCCGTAGTCGCGACGACCGTCGCTCTCGGCCGTGCTCCTTCGTCGCGATGACCGTCGCTCGTAGTCTCGACGACCGTCACTTGTGGCCGCTCTGTCGCCATGACAACCGTCGCTCACGGTCGCGCGCCATCCACGCAACGACCCTTGTCGCTCGGAGATCACTCTGCGACCCTCGTCGCCCGCACTCAACCGCGCACCATGCGCTGCAATCATGTTATATGCTCACGGGATAGGCTACTCCTCCAGGACACTATCTCCGCCGGGGTGCCTGCGTGACTGGCCTACGTGCTCTGGCACTGGGGGCTCGCGTCGGCACCCCTAAGGACTATGACCCCCGGGTCACTCCGAGATGGGAGCAGGTCTTCGGAAGGGCATCTTGCCTAGTCCACCTGGCAGCTGGGCGTCGGGTCTTCCCCACCGCTGCCAGGCCTGTGGGATTCAGTAAGGGCTTGGACTGGAGGCTGGGGCAACGGGCTACTCTGACCATGCTACCGCGGCATGATCAGTCTCCTCAGACAGGCAGAGAGATGTTGCAAGGGCAGGGCAGCACGAACTTAGGGACCGGCAGTCCAACGGAGGGTCAGTGCTTTGGCCCCCTGGCGACGTGTCGTTCCCAGGGGGTGACACATGTCAACTTATGACACATGCACATTTTTGCCTATAAATAGTGGACTTTGGAGCCTTTTCAAGGATCTTTGGCTCATTTGGACTTTTCACTTTCTCTCTCTAAAAAGACATTCTCTCTGGAATTCTAGTGAGAGAAATATACTTGGACTCCCGTCTACGGACCCTTGACGCCATACCCTTGTCGCGGACTGTAGACTGTCGGTCCTGTTCATCGTCGCCCTGCCTGCGCAGCGCTGCCAGCCCTCACGACCTGTCTGGGGAGCCTTGCCCTCGGCCCTTACGCCGTCCTTGCTGTCTCCCGCGTTGCCTACCTGGAAGCTGACTCAGACCGCATCCTTTGTGGCACCTCCACGTAGCATCGAACCATTTTCCGCATCATCATTTTGGCGACTCCGCTGGGGAGGTGAGCATCGTATTGCGGTTTGCACACCTTCCGGACTTAGGCATTATGCCTGTGCAACGGATAGCTACTAGGGCAACCAGCCAAGGACCCAACCCCGCCATGCAAGAACACCACCTCGGTGATCAGGAAGAGACTAGCGCCACGCGGCTCCAAGACCAGCTGCCAACCACTACCCCCGACGTGCAAGTGCTCGTAAATGCAGCCATCCAGCAACTCACTCCAGCCATCACCACTCTGCAAGATTCACAGACCACTCTACTAGCCGCCATTATGGAGATGCAAAAATCCATACAAGCCCTGTCCTCACAGCAGGCCGCTCCATCAATCCAGCCTTCAGGACCGGGGCCAGCTTTTGACGTCGCCCCGGCCCCAGTGTCGCGACTACCGCCGCCTTGGATGTCCACACCCTTGGCAGTAGGGCTCGCAGCACCCTCGCTGCCGGTAGCCGACATATCTCCTTCTGCAGTGCCGCCTCGCAAGCTACACATGGATCTCAGGCCAGTCTTGCAGCAGATTCTCCCCGCTGTCACACCATCTCATCCGACGCCGGCAAGAAGCTCCTCCGAAACGCATGACTCCATCGAGATGGAACCTAATCCGTATCCAATTGAGCAACACCAAACCCCCGGCCAAGTGATAGACATGTCTCGCCAACCCACACTCGCCCTTGCACAGCTGCCCTTGCCAGCACCTGTACTATACCAACCCTCCCATGTCCCCGTTCATCAAGCCGTGCCATCTGGGGGCTCGGGGGCTCGCGACGCACCAGGCGGTCATCACCCCTTGACCGGCAATGAGCCCCCATCCTCCAACTATGTCACTCGGTCAGATTTGGAAGCCCTTGTCCGTCGCCTGTCGAGGAATTCCGAGCCGGACTCCTCAACCCGTCTAACCGGACACGCCCCGTACGGCAATGATATCGCCATCGCACCCTGCCCCCTCAAGTACAAGCAACCAAACTTTGTGCTCTTCAACGGACGTGAGGGAAACGCCCGTGAACATCTAACAAGGTTCGCAGGCTCCTTGGAGCAGTATGGTACAGGAAGCAGCTTAAAGTTGAGAGAATTCCACAAGTCCCTTACAGGCTTGGCTTACACTTGGTATCACCAGATCCCCGCAGGGACCGTCCACACCTGGAACGACATGGTCCATCTGTTCTTGGACAAGTTTCATTACGAGACCGAGCACGTGACTATCGTTGATATTGCTGGCATTCGCCAGAACCAGGGAGAAGACTTGAATAAATATGTGCATCGTTTTCATCTCAAGTGCCTTGAGTGCACAGATTTCAGCAAAGACGAAACGTTGGTTCCCATATGCATCAAAAATATGATTGACATCTACCGAGTGCATATCGAGAACCTACAGTTAAGGTCATGGGGACACCTCAAGGAGACAGCCCGACGAACTTACGAGACAGTTGGTCCTGTCAAGTCATGGAAGCCTCGACCGCAAAGTACGCTGTTGGCCTCAGCAGATACACCTATCACTCAACGTAGCAACAACAGCAACAACTATGCAGGCTTCAAGCGTCAGCTTCCAGATGTGAACCAAGGCTCCGACAAGCGAAGGCAACAAAGGCCTGCACCTGACTATCCCTGTGATCTGAATACAGTGAAGGAACTCTTGGCGGAATGGGTGGCGCATGACAAAAATTTCCAACTGCCACCAATGCGGACCAATATCACAGACGAAGAAAAGGCCAGGCCCACCTACTGTCCTTTCCATCGAGTCCTTTCCATCGAGCCCTTGGCCATCCGCTCAAAAATTGTAATGCACTGCGAACCATCTTTGCAAGGAAGGTAGCGTCGGGCGACCTGCAGCTACGAAAGAACAACGATGTGCGCAAAGATCCCTACCCACCGCATCGCAACAATAGGGAGCACCAGGCCCTTATGGCTGTCACTGACCATGTCGAGCCTGTAATCCACGAAGCCCCGGCAGAGCCCACACTGACCCTCGTGCCTCCTCCAGCTAAGCAGTCGATGTCTTCCTTTCGACAGATGACGAAGATCAAAAGTTTTTTTGATGAAATGGGGTTTTCACCCGCCGCCCGGACTTACCTTTCCAATTGCCTGCTCGAGGTCACCACCGGCCTCGGTCCCGAATGCTTCGCCGTCCAGGCTGAATTACGTCACATCCCCTCCACGGCCTTAGTCTTCTCGGATGAAGACTCGCCGGTCGAGCATCACAATCGGCCGCTATTTTTAGAGTGTACTGTTAATGGCACGGGCTTCCGTCGTGCCTTGGTTGATTGCGGCGCCTCGATCAACATCATACCTCTCATCACCCTGCAACAGGCCAGCATTCCCCCAAGGAAAATCATCCGTGACCCCGTCAAGATTACCGGCTTTGGACAGGGTCCTCAGTCGACCCTCGGCCATATCACTATCGACCTCATGGTCGGAACTGTCCGTCGCGACACTACTTTTCACGTAATAGACAGCGAGTCTGCCTTTCACCTCCTGCTCGGGCGACCATGGATCCATGTCAACAAGGCCGTTCCCTCAACATACCACCAATGTGTGAAGCTGGTAGCCGGTTCTACGGGACATGAGGTAGCAATGACAATCCCTGCAACCAAAGCCCCCTTTGAATGCGCCGAGTCTTATTTCGCCGAGGCCTCCTTCTTCACTAATTTCGCCGAGGATGGTGAGAATGCTACTCATATACATTCTACCAGGCTGCCGACCTGGGATGAGCTGTGCGGGGACAAGCTTCCCAAGGCCAAAACCGAGAGAAGTAACAAGAATAATGGGTCAACCCCACCGCTTCCGCCTGCTGCCACGACCAATTCCCCCCTTCTTCCCCCAGGCCCAAGAAGCAAAAGGCTGAGCCGGCCTTTCGACGTATCGTCAAGGACGGCAAAATCATCTATCAATTATGACGGTATGCAGGGGCTCCAGGCGGTCCCTCATCAGACCCCCTCGACCCCGACCCCCTTGGAGAGACTGAATGGTGCCGCACGGCCGAGCATTGCCAGCCAGATCCTGACCTCACCCCCGGCGCGGCACCACCTTGCTATGAGGACGGCCCTCGACCACAGGCTGAAGATATTGAAGAAATCAACCTGGCCGACCCGGGCGAAGAACCGCGGCACACCTACATTGGCACAAAACTCGCCCCCGGCCGAAGAGAGGAATTGGTTTCCCTCCTGCACGAGTATCGTGATGTCTTGGCATGGAGCTACAATGAGATGCCCGGACTGGATCCTGCCTTAGTCACACACCATCTCAACATTGCTACCGGATCCGTCCCTATCCGACAACACCCGCGGACATTCCGCCCCGAGCTCGAATTGAAAATCAAGCAAGAGATTGAACGCCTTCTGCAGGCAGGCTTCATCGAACCTATCACTCACCCTATTTGGCTGGCTAATGTCGTCCCTGTACAAAAGAAAAATGGCCAAGTCCGCGTCTGTATTGACTTTCGGGACTTGAATAAGGCATGCCCCAAGGACGAGTTTCCACTACCCAATATCGACATGCTTACGGAGGCCGCCGCCGGATATGAAACTTTATCTTTCATGGATGGGTTCGCAGGTTATAATCAGATTCGCATGAACCCCGACGACAGCGCCAAGACAGCCTTCCGCACTCCTATGGGTAATTTTTGTTGGAAAGTTATGCCTTTCGGCCTCAAGAATGCGGGTGCTACGTATCAAAGGGCTATGACAGCAATATTCCATGACATGATACACCGTACTGTGGAAGACTATGTCGACGATCTTATTATCAAATCCAGAAGGGAAAGTGATCACCTCACCGACCTTCAAGCGGTCTTTGATCGTTGCCGCCAGTATAACATGCGGATGAATCCATTGAAATGTGCCTTCGGCTTCTCCTCCGGCAAGTTCCTCGGCTTCTTGGTCAGTCGACAGGGCATCGACGTTGACCCCTCGAAAGCAGCCTCCATCCAAGAAATGCCCGCCCCCAAGAACACAAAGCAACTGAAGAGCTTCCTCGGCAAGGTCTCTTACCTCCGACGCTTCATACCCGCGCTGGCCGAGCTCATTACGCCATTTCAACACTTGACGCGTAAAAGCGCACCATGGAATTGGGGCGCGCCCCAACGGCAAGCATTTGAAAGGATTAAGGCGGTCCTCATGTCACCGCAAACCATGGTCGTACCACAACGGGGCATCCCACTCCTACTCTACCTGACTTCCACACCCAGATCCATCGGGGCTTTGCTTGCCCAAGAAGTCGAAGGTGTCGAGCGTCCTGTTTATTACCTCAGTAGAGTGATCAGGGGGCCCGAAGCCAACTACTCCGAGCTCGAGAAACACTGTCTAGCCTTGGTGTACGCCTCACAGAAGTTCAGACATTACTTTCTGGCGCACCAGATCACACTCGTCACCAAGGCTGACCCACTCCGTTACATGCTTACGCGTCCCGCCCTGTCTGGTCGACTCACCCGGTGGTTGCTGCTATTGGCCGAATTCGGTTTATCTATCAAGAATCCTACAGCTCTGCGGAGCCAAGCACTTGCAGACCTCCTGGCCTTCTTCCCACGCCAACAATGTGAACCGATATCGGATCAACTGCCTGGGGAGGAGACAGCCCTGATCACCGACATCGATGAACTGTGGACGCTTGAATTCGACGGCTCTGCCACTAGCAAAGGTCCCAATGGCACACCCCTCCGACAAGGGGGTGCCGGCATAGTCCTCCGGGCACCAGACGGTGTTACCACTTCATTATCTTTCAAACTTGCATTCCCAGTGTCTAACAACGAAGCTGAATACGAGGCACTTGTCATTGGCCTCATGATCGCCGTCAGTATGGGGGCTAAGGCGCTGTGTGTGAAAGGAGATTCAAATTTGGTCATGAAGCAGGCGGACGGGGAGTTCGCGGTCAAAGAACCAGCCTTGGCACCTTATCGTGCCTTGGTGCAACACTTGGAAGGAAGACTCGGTCATGTCCAGTATGAACATCACAATAGGTGCCACAACAGACATGCGGACAGCTTGGCCACGATCGCGTCAAAGATAGAGGTCGATGGTGAACAACGGATGCTAACCATCGTCAAGAGAATGGAACCATGCACAGCACTGAACCTAGTCCCGAGGGACGTTACTGCGGACGATTGGAGGCAACCGATTATCGACAAACTTAAAGCGCCATCTCTTGCTCATGCCTCCACCCTTACAGACTTTTCAATGATGGGAGATGTCTTATACAGGCGGTGTCCCGGAGGCACTCTAGCCAGATGTTTGGCACCGGAAGAGGCAAAGCACAAATTACAGCTCGGCCACCAGAAGTGTTGTGGCCTCGACGGTCCCCCTCTGTATCGTCGCCTCCAGCGTATGGGCCTATATTGGCCATCCATGGCCAAGGACGCCTCGGATATACAAAAAGATTGTCCCGAGTGCTTGTATGCACCCGACGGTGCAGAAGCTCTTGTCATTGACATCGAAGGTGACTGGCGCCAGCCTTTCATCCAGTATTTATCCCACGGGATTCTACCACCTGACCGCGGCTCAGCACGATCCATCAAGCGCAAGGCAGTCAAGTATTTTGTGACGGAAGGCGAGTTGTTTCGCAAGGGATTTTTGGGACGCACCCTGCGATGCTTGCAGGGTGCCCAAGTGGTCAAGGTCATTAACGAAGTACACAATGGTGATTGTGGTGAACATCAAGGCTCCCAGAAGCTGTATGCAGAATTACTAAGATTGGGGTATTATTGGCCGACTATGGAATCCGACTCCATCTCGCATGTCCGACGCTGCCAACCCTGCCAGCGGCACGCCGACAGGATACACACGCCAGCATCCGACTTGCACATGATCTCAGCCCCGTGGCCATTTCATTCTTGGGCCCTCGACCTCATCGGCCCCATCCACCCGCCGTCCAGATGCCATTCATGGATCATGGTTGCTACTGAACGCTTCACGAAGTGGGTCGAAGCCGTACCTCTGCGGAGAGCCACGGGAGGTGCCGTTTCCAACTTCTTACGTGACGTCATCTGTCGTTTCGGCATCCCTCGGTGTATTATATCTGACAATGGCACGCCATTCATTAACCGAGAGGTTCGAGCTCTCATGGAAGGGTACAACATCAGCCATGCTACATCAACTCCCTATTACCCGCAAGGTAATGGTCAAGCTGAAGCTTCCAACAAGACTTTGCTACGAGTATTATCGCGAATGGTGCATGACGCCGACCGGTCGTGGTCCGAACAACTGAATCTGGCACTCTGGGCCTACAGAACATCCCTGCACACAGCGACAAAGGCCACGCCCTTCTCTCTCGTCTACGGGGACGAGTGCGTGGTACCTGCCGAGATCGCAGAACCATCGGCTCGACTTTCTCTAAGCAGCGGTCTCGGAAATGAAGCAGCCCGGCTGGCGGCACTTGACGGCCTCGACGAACGACGAGCCACGGCCCTGCGCCGCATGAAGAAGTATCATGAGCAGCTCACGAAAGCTTATGGGAAGACCGTCAAGCCACGTTCATTTATCGAGGGTGACCTTGTTCTTCAAGCCGCCAAGCATGTGCGGGCCAACATGTCAGCTCCTAAATTCACGCCAAACTGGGAGGGCCCTTTCACGGTGCACGAAGCCCGCACTAATGGCTCGTACCTCCTGCTCAACCACGACGACGGTCAGGTCTCGGCCCCCATCAACGGCCGCTACCTGAAGAAGTATTATGTTTAGTCACGGCAATATTCCCCTAGCCCTATCCAACCACGTCATAGTACGCGCTCGCGTAGCATTTTTGTACATGCGACATTGCTTACAGACTTGTATTTTTTGTTGATCTGTGTAGCGTTCTACACTACTCATGTAATGGTGTTTTGTACCGCGTCCTATCAATACAAAGTCATGCTGTTACCTCAGTTTCTGCCTAGCTAACACTCATTCTCAACCTATGCTTCCTAAGTCACTTTCTACGGGCGGGAATGGGAGAGCATTCACAGGTGACCAAAGCGCGCAAGACATTCAAAAAAAAAGAAGAGAGAGAAAGAAGAGAGCAACCGAACATAACATACAATAAGCCAAGACCATCGAAAATATGTACATATACATCAAACGTTTACTAGCCGTCGTTAAGCGCTACAACTACAGCAAAGTAACATACAAGCTAAGAAAGTCTAGACAACAGCGATGCAACTGGGTGGGAGCTGAATGCCTGAAGTGCCTCCCGCTCTGCTTGTACCTCTGACCATCCAGCATCAAGCTCGGCCTGTCGCCCCAACCGCTCTGACTCTCGCCCGTCCACCTCACCTCGCCGCCTCTGTAGATCGGACAACTGCCTCTGCAAATCGACGAGCTGTCTCTCTATCTCTGCCACCTGCATGTCAATCCCGGCCAACTCTGCGGTAATCTCTGACCGCTCCGCCTCTAATCCTGTGCGGCGCCGCTCCAGCAACATCTCCCGCATGACCACGACTGCGCGCCTCTCATCCATCTCATGGCTGACACTCCTCGACCTAAAGAAATCTGCTAGCCAGTCCAGCTGCATACCTAGCGATGTGAACGGAGCGAACTCTGAAAGCGACCGAGCAACGAACTCTGCAGTCCAACCCGTCGACGGCACACTGGCGAACGGCAGCAACCACTCCATAAACCCGGCAGACACCCACATCCGTAGTACTGGGTTCTCTACCCCCACCCTCTCGAATGTCTGCGGGAACGCTGCCTTCACCAGTTCTAACCGGCGCACAGTCTCCGCTGGTAGCTGGAGGCCCCCCAAGTCGCCACATCCACCTGACCGCTCGAGGATCCTCTACTCATCTCTCCGGCTGTCGCGCCACTGCCGCCCGCTGCAGAAATCTCCGACACCCACCCGCCCTCGCGCACCAATCGTGGCTGAGTGCATCGCCAGTAGGGTAGCGCCAACCTCAACCACGGACTCCGGCAATGTGTCGTGCCGTCGCGCCACCACGGCCTGAACCGGTGTCTCATGCTCACGAATCGAGGCAGCGACAACAGACTCAGGCTCCGCCATATCACCACCATCACCTCCCACAACCTGTGTCTCCATGCCTGTCCACCAGTCCTTCGTCAATATCGAACATCACTGTATCGCTCCCCTCTCCGCCGTATAGTGCCCCCACCGTTTCCTCAGTAGCAGGCAATGGACTCACCCTCCTCGTCACACCGGCCGCCAATATCTCAACGGCCTCAGTCTCATCACTGTCAACTAATCGGCCGGCCTCGGCTGCCATAGCCTCCTCGCCTTCGATCTCGGTCTCGGCCTCGCATCCCTCCGCGACCGCCTCTTCCTCGTCCCCCTGGCAAAACCGCTGTCAGTTCACAAATTATGAGCAATATGCAAACCATATTTATACGACAAAAAGAAAGGACAGAAGCAAACCTCAGAGTCTAGCTCCTCTAATACGTCGCGCGGCCTCTGATATGTGTGGGGCTGAGGTACCAGCACTAGCCTGACGCGTCTCTCATCATCCCCACTCGCAATGCCGACAAGGGCCCCTTGCCGGCCCCCGGCACCCTCGGCACCTCGGCAAAGCTCCTCCTCCACGGTCCTCCGGGAGCAGCGTCCCCCAACTCTACGGCATCCTCCGCCTCCCTCTCCGAGCTCGGAACAGAACTCCCGGTCACCAGTGACAGCATCCCGCACTGCCTCGCGACTGTGGCCGATATCAGACTCAGGGCTCGGTCGCATGCGAACACATCTACCTGTCGACGTGTGCCTGACGGCTGTGCCAGCCATCCGGCCCAGCTCCCTCGCAGCGCTCCCACCAATGCGCATAATCCGCGGTCACCGCCCCTGCCACCTCTGTCCCTGGCTGCCTCCACTCTGTCGTCGGTGCCGGCCACTCGCGGGCTCTGTCATATCGTGTATACCCAAAAGCCGTCGCCACACTCCAAGGGCTGTCATAACCGCATGGGGGCTCTAGGTCATACCCGAATGCCAACGACAGACGGTCCGGGCACCTCGCCACATAATAGCAGCACTCGGCGGGTTCCCGCCATCATCTGTCAACACCGGGAGCCAGCCGGGAAAATACGCAACCAATAGCGCCAGCTGTCCTGGCGCTAACTCGCTCTCCGGCTCAGATCTGTCGTCACCTCCTGCACGTGCAGCCATGGCGGCGTACCATATGACGCATGCATCTCCATATAGGGCCGTCGCTCAATTCCCGTTTGTCTAGAATCTGTGCCAACGGACACCCCGGCCTCCTGATGCCTGCCCAAGCAAAAGCCCGAGACCCGCTGCACCACAACGCCACCTGCCGTGACCTGCCTGGACGGGTCACTGTCCCCATCGTCGGTGACGGGTGTGCGAGTGGGTATCCATCAGGCGGTACCCTGGAAAGCACTCGTACAGGTACCTCTGCAAGAACATCCAGTCCACGTACGTCGCCACCTGATACCGACCATACGACCGCTTCACGTCATTCACGAACTGATCTAGCCGCGAGTATAACGTGCCCAAATACACCGGAGCCAAGCCGACCCGCCTTCCCTGCGCCATCCGAATGGCCAAGGGGAAACACCCTCGGGGAAATGCCATCCTCAGGTGTCCCCTAAACACAAACCTGCAAGCAACGACCGGCAACATATGTCAGTTTGTGTTTTACATGGCAAGCAGGACATACGATATATTCACAAATAATCACATGACAGTACAAAAATTTACCTCGATAAGAACATCGCCAAAACGCCACCAACTCGTACCGATCGCTGCCATGATACGGACCCATTACAATCTGGCAGCATTGCCCAACCCGGCCTTCGCCTGGCCCACCAAGACCCGCGCAGCCAACCACCGTAGTCCCCTTTCCGGTGCCTCTTCGTCTCGCCAAAATGTCCAGTAGCTCTTCTGCAACAACCGCTCTCCCCTGCCAGCTCGGGGTCACCCGGGCATCCACCTCCCCGTGTATCGGCAGCCCTGTTAGCATCAACAATCGAGAAACGTCGGCCCGATATCCGAACTGGTTACGAACGTATGCGACTGC